>JAVXUO010000881.1:0-267830 GCA_033065855.1 Escallonia rubra
GCTAACATGATTCTAATAATCAATAGGGGTCCAGGTGGTCTAACGTGGTCTTTGTCCATTACCTACAAATAATACCGACTTTGGTCTTTGTTAGTGCAGTTGGTTTTGGTAGCCACCGTCCACCTTAATTATTAATATCCATCTTTCTTTTTCTCAGCAAAATCTGGGTGTTAATTCCAAGGGTTGTAGCTTATAACTCATAACACTAAAACAAATAGAAGAACATATAACTGAATAGTTATAACCTTTGGAATCAATGGTCCATATTTTTGGTGAGAAAACTTAGGATTATATCGTGTAAGTGGAGGATATTATGTTGGAATGTGGTTGCCAATTCCACTAACAAAGATGAAGTCAGAGTAATTTGTAGGTAACAACAGAGACCACCAAATCAGACTACTTGGGGGCTTAGGTTTATTAGATACTAACTTAATTTTTCTACTCTTTACTTTTAAATTTGTTACCAAAAATTTCCAACAAGAAATACAAAACCAAATATATAGATAGTTGCAGGGCTTTTACTTTGCTTTGGGTATAGGTGTTTTTTGGACTTCAACCTACAATTGTGCTAGTGATCTTTCATTTGAAGAACCATGGTGAAAACTGGGTCTTTCAGTTTTTCGTGTTACGGCCATGCTCATGTACTCCCTAGTGTCTTTAGGTAGTAAGGCAGATACCCACATCAGTGACCTACTGCAACACTCACATAGAGGGGACCACCCAGCATGGTTGGTGCGGCCCTAAAAAGGGGCGGCCCATTGTCGTGAAGACATAACCTCTGTATTACACGCTAAAGCCAGGACGATAATGTCAAACTGTTGCCCCGGGCTCTTTATGGAAATGCAATGAATGTCTCAAACTTTCCAGTAACTGTACCTTACAACAACAACCACCCCCCCCCCCCCCCCCCCCCACCCCCAACCCCCACCCCCACACCAACAAACCTTTGGGACTCTCAGGACAACCGTGCATCTCCATATCCTTTTGTAAATAAAAATTAAACTGTGTTTTTCAAAAAGAAATCTGTTGCAACAGTTTAATGTTGTGTTCAGGTTTACTGTTGGTCAGTATTATGGAGCACAATGGTTTGGCACCAGAAAAATGAGGGGAGAGGATTGAGAGGATAATGGGTCACAAATTTGTCATTTCTAAATGTAGGGTACTGCCCAAGGAATAGCATGTGAGCCAGCACGTGCGACACAGCGTCTATGTTACATGGACCCTTCACTTTGGGGTGAAGGGGGGCGGTGTCCAGACGACACGACCCTGACACGGGTACGGGAGCCGTACCGGACCCTTTGGGTTGAGATCGGACACGGCTCATGTCTCTGTGGCTACTTAGAGGATGAAGAAGATTCTTGGGCAACTTTTAATCCGGATAAAATGAAGAAGGAAAAAATGAATCTGCAGAAGAAAGAAGAAAGATAGGTGGAAAGTCTTTCTCAGTCTGGAGGGCTGCAGCAGCGGTTCCCTCTTAAGAAGCGCCTTGCAGGGTAGACTCGCTCTTACCTGCAACAAAATCTGCTTTAGCTGCTTAGCCTCAAACCATAGTCTCAGAAGCAGAAGATGAGGAGCAGCAGCACAAGGGAGAGAGAAGGATTTCTCTGTAACTTCACCTCGAGAGACGCACAAACTTGTCTTGCACTCTTGCAAGTTGAAATGACGACTGAGGAGGGGTTTTCAATCAGCCATAACCTTTTTTTTTGCCTTTTTGCTGTCTCATCTGCCACAAGCCCAGTACTGCTGTACCACACATCCCTGAGATGGGATGCAAAGCATGGCCTCTTAAATGTTCTTTCAGCCTTTTAACTGTACAGTATCTCCAACTATGTTAAAAATCTAAAATATGTTACTTTTTGACAATGGCAGCTCAATTTTTAAATTCATAAATTTTAATGACAACTCAAGAGGTACTTCTTTGCCAACCCTCTCCAATAGTCCAATTTAACACATATCTTGATGCTCTACCTCACATTCCTAGCATTCTATTCAGAATATTTATGTATACTATAGTAATTAGTTATATACTTATATATGGTGTTTAGTAGCGCACTATAGTAGGAATATAAATGTAATATATATTATGTACGACGTGTCCCCGTACCCGTGTCCAACTTTTGGACGGTGTCCACGTATCCTAGAATTTCGAAAATAGGCGAGTCCGACACTCGGACACGTACCCGATCCGGACACCGACACCGAGTCCATGTAACATAGAACAGCGTGCATGAAAAATAGATGCACAACCCACATGCCACAAAGCATGTGAAATATTATTCTCAATGATTTTGGCACCTGAGTATGAAACTCGGGGAAATAAGAACCAAATTATTATTTCACAAGCCTTGTTACAATTGAATGGAACCGCAGAGCTCTTCAAGGAAAGTAATATGTGCTTAAGGACAAAAGGGTCTGTAACGAGCTCTCATAGCTGAAAAACGATTGAGTCTTCAGAGCTTGATGAAAGGCAGGTTTTTAGAACCGTGTTCATTGTTGACCAAGGGATAGGTTCTAGAAGAAATCAGCCTCCGAGAAAGAGCTAGCATCTAATGATTATTGGCCTCGAAAGATACTTGCCTCGGACTACGCAGACTCAAGCAAGGTAGTCTCGGCAATGTCAAGCTCAGGAAAAGGCAATCTCGAATTACTTAGCTTCGGTTAAGATATGAAGCTCCCGTGTTAAACACGGGAACATTGTCTATAAATACCCCGTAGTATTCAAGTAATGATTCATTCATGCTTCTCCAAAATAAAAATATTACGTCCTTGATACATTATCCTGGTACATTGCCTACATAATTGTCTTACAAACTAAAGGAGATAGGCTCTAATACCATCTGTAACCAGTTGTAACGCCCTGATCCAAGTAGAAAATGACCCCATTACCCTCAGGCATTATAACAACCTACACTGAGAAAATAAAATGACTCTTTTGCCCCCAGAAAAAGGCATGTGAGGTGCAAACGTGCTTTTAGTGCTAAAATTGGACGGATGTTAGGTATTACTGGCTTTATCGGTTAAAGATGTAAAGACATGTATATAAGGAACAAATTTGTGATTTAGCTTTAATTTAAATAGAAGAGTTGACTGGAATTCCTAAATGAAAACTAAACTCCCCCCCCCCCCCCCCCAACACACACAAAAAATATAATAATGATTTGCGCTCCTTAACTTCCCCGAAGCTCTCCCCACCCCTCTTTAGAAGATAAAGAAGGGCCCCAGAGCCGAAGAAAATCAAACAGAGATGAAGCCTAAACACATTTACAGCTGGGAAGTCTTGAAATGAAACTTACGGTGGTATTCCTTAAAATTCAGTTGTTAACTAATATTCTGAGAGCCCAAAGCTTATTTAACATCATAGAAGCAAGTTATCATTCATATGAAAACATGAAATCGTTGGCCTTTTTTTCTGCTTCTATTGAGTAGTATTAATCGTTGACATGAGTAAACATTGAGTCAAGTATCGAGTTCCGTAGCTATTTCAGAAGGACTTCGGATATGAGGAGCGTGACCTTTGCCTGATCTGATCATGCGCTGTAGCTTCTTAGAACTTTGGGGAATTCTCTTGTCAAGAATGTTACTTCGTTGTCATTATCCTTTTGTTTCCACATATAGTTAGAACCCTCCCTTTTTTTCCTTTGATAGAATATAGCACTGTGTAATCTTGGAAAGATAGGAACATTTTTTCTCCTCTCTACTTGAAACTTTACTGTCTGGGTTAGTCTGCGGTTTATCTTTCTGAATCTTTCAATATAGCTGATGAAGTTCTTTTTTTATGATCTGCAATCTGGGAAAGAAATCATTGTCCTAGAAATGGATTTTCATTCCACTGGTTGTTCATATATCCAAACTTGACTTTCTTCAACTCATTTATGCATCTTACTGTATACGTGAGTTATTGGATTATCACTATTATTTGACATAAGAAGATGAAAAGTTTACGGCTTTTATGAGCTTCTTAGGCCCTGATGGACCTTGTCTCATCTCATGCACTTAATTTGGCAACTTTACGCTATAGCTTATCACCTTGACCAAATATTTTAAACATGTGTTTGTAGACGGCCATGACTATGGGGAGTGCTTCAGTTGCCTCAAATTCTGGAAAGCCTTATCAGTCTTCCACCATCGTGCCTCCTTCCAATCCGCCCAGTGCCAATTCTCCATCGATAGCAACCATCCGGACACCATCTCCTCCTCTTATAACATCGACTCCTTTAATGCCCCTGCTTGATGCCCATGAACTGAGCAGCAGTAGCAATGCGGCCGCTAATTTAGTAAAACCATCAACATTTTTTGCTTCGCCTCCTGCCTCTTCACCCGTTATGTTGCTGCCTGTATCTTCATCTATGCCTACTGCTGCTCCACTTCATCCTCCTGGGAATCTACAACGCCCTTATGGTGCTCCACTGCTTCAACCATTTCCACCGCCCACTCCCCCGCCATCTCTTACTCCTAGTCCTACTCATGCTCCAAACTTTGGACCTACTATTAGCCGAGAGAAAGTTCGTGATGCATTGCTGATGCTTGTTCAGGTAAGTCCTTGTGTTTTCATGACGACTTGTTTATCCGACGAAGACTTGAAGTCTGTTTTTGAATAGCGATTATCCTTCTATATTGTTGATGAAAAGTGGGTAACGTGATGATCAGTTCAATGATCGCCTAACATTGGAAATTGTGTGTTTTTTTTTTTTTTTTTTATCTAATGTATCTAAGATGACTATATTATTGTTAGGTCATCGATCCCATCCCATGTACTGGCTAGCTAGAATGCAAGATCCCACGCCCAGGCCATGAAAAATTCATTAGCATATTCTGGTGCATGGCTGCCCACCAGCTAACCGTAGGCTGGAAAAAAGTAATTATTAATTGAATTTTCATTTACAATAATGGTAAGTTAAATAAAGGAACACAAAGCAATAAATTTTAAATATGAAATCCACCGTAATTATAACCAGATACCCTAAACTAATTTAGGACTTGCAATTATCATTAATTAAAAGTTTGGAGGGCTGGGCTTCCACGGGCAGGATGGGCCTACTTTAGAGCCCATGCCTTTCATGGATTCCAAAAATGTTAGACCCAAGAAGAAAGAATGGTGGCCTTATTATAACCTATGTTACATGAATTCGGTCCAAGTGTTTGAGTCGGATACAAGTCCAAGTGTCTGATTTGTTTGATTTTCAAAACTCGAGATACGGGAACACTATAAAATATTCCTATTTTATTGTGATTATTAGTTATTCCTTAGTTACCATGGTATTTTATGTGATGCACATTGTCTTAATTTACAACTAATATCATCTCAAAGTAATAACAAACTAGAAGAAACAATATTAGTGTTCTTAGTGGCATATCCTAAGATGTGTCGGAGACGTATCCCACATCCATGTCCAAGCGTCGAGTGTCCGACACAGGTACTTCACGGATTTTGAAAAGTACATGTAACTTAGATTATCAAAACAAAACATATTTTAGAACGAGGGAACACCATTTAATAACCTTCAAAAGTTGATCAAGCAAGAATACAGGCTGATGTGCAAAGAGTGTAAACGTTAAACGAGGAGAGAATTGAGCCTCACAACGTAGGATTTTAATATATATGATTCAAGAAGCTCAAGAAGTGTTATTTTTGTAAGCCGTGATCGGCAAAACTTTACATTGAAGAGGTACCTTACCTAACGCATGAAAAGCACTTGGTATGCACGACGCCTTACTTTGTACCCTATGCTGATTTATGTTTTAACACTAGACCTGATTTTATGCTGCTTGAATAATAGGACAACCAGTTCATTGACTTGATTTATCGGACGCTGCTAAATGCTCATCACCGCTGACTCAGTTGCTGGATCGTCTACTGTTTTCCTCCGGGAGATAGGGAAGAAGGTTCTGTTTATTGTCTGAGCTAGTTTGTATAGGTCTTTAAATCTCTTCACCGGCTTAGATGTTGGGAATAGTCTCGCCTCATATGTATAATAACCGCTCATGGGTTTGATCAGTTCTTGCTTTTTTGGCGAGTGGGGTTTACATTTTTTGGTTAGGTGTGGCGTCCATAAAATGAGGAGGATAAAACATTGCGGTCAGTTTTTCCAGTATCACTTAATCGTAAGCACCCTGACCCGTCCTTTTGCACACAAAACACTAATTTACATAATCGTCCCATCTTTCTGGTTCTTTCAAACGAAGAAGGTTCACACCACAGCTGAGTGCGATAGACTCCAGCTCCCAATCATGAAATCTTCTGAAGATTGGACTCCAAATAGTCAGAAGATTGGACTAGTCATGGTTGTAATTCTGACACACAGACGAAAATTTTGATGCCTGGAGTACCCAAACGACGATAGTAGGAACATGGACTTGTTCCATAATCATGTAACCATTAAACAAAGCCCGTTTCTCATTTATTTCAACCAATTCAAAGTCTTCCTCCCACAAATGTGAGCAGAATAGCTTCTGATCTAGCAAGAGGTGCAAACGTTTCTTTGAAATCAATTTCTCGAATTGTAACCTTGAGCTACTAGTGTGTTTGTTTCTTATGATTAGTCCCCATACATCGTGTATTTTAAAGTTCAATCTAGTGTCTACTCAGATGATCATTAGGTAAGGAACATGGTCCATACTTCGTTGCGTTCACCCTGATATGATTCATCTTTCATGGTTCAATTAGAAATAAGATGGCAAAATTGTCACACACGTTGCTTAAAGTTCCTCCAGTAGTAACCTTTTCTGTGGATCGCCAGCAATTTGGTGTTTGGATTGATTGTTCTTGCATTCCCAAGGTTTTGATAACTCCTAAGAATTGGACTCGATCTCTGATTGAGTCATGTTCTGGACATTCTTGAATGTTTAGCTTGTCGACCGTGATATTGAGATCGAGATCGTCGTCGGAGGCCCGATGGATTATTAGGAACAAATAAGTTTGACCCCTACCTTGCTTAACCCTGTGGTTCAATTTAATGATGCCAACTAGGGTCAAGGCTTGTTGAGTATCTATCGATGATCGGTTTCATGCTTTGGCAATCGGTAGCTAGCGAATAAAGTGTTGCCATATAATTACAACTGATACTACTTCTGAAATTGAGGAACATGATATTTTTGAACGCAATGGTTAGTAGCCTGTTCATTTATCATTTCAGTTTGTGTTTTATTTTCATCATTTTTGTATCCAATTAGGAAGTATGCTTGTTTACTTTTATCAATTTCACCACCTTTTCCCAAGCTACTTTTTTCGTCGGTTTATGAACTTATACCATTTTTAGCCACATTTTTGGGCCAAATCGTGTAGTTTACCATTTTCAACTGTCACATCTTTAATTTTTCTCGTTGTCTCTCTTCTTTTCAACCGCAGTACCACCAGAATCACCTATGCCAACCTACTCTGACTATGTCCATTTCATTCACCATCGCCTAGAGTTGTCAAAAGGGCCGGGCGGCCCGCGGGCTGGCCCGAACAGGCCCGTTTTGGCCCGGGCTAGCCCGGCCCGGTATGTGAACAGTAGCGGCCCTAATGTAGTGGGCTTTGGGCCTGGGCTTGGACCAGGCCAAGATTTTTCGAAAAAAAGCCCGGGCCAGGCCCGGCCCGAAAAAGCCCGGTTTTGGCCCGGCCAGGAAAACGGCCCGGTTTTAGGCCCGGTTTTAGGCCCGGTTCTGGCCCGATTCAGCAGGCCCCACCTGGTTTGAAAATTTGATTTCCCCCCCCTTTTCCCCCCAACGGATTTATTCCCCATTACTTCCCTAAATTCCACTTTTACCCTCCCAACAGCAATATAACGGCTAGTTTGGGGGGTATTTTGGTCTAACTTAATTTTTTCAACTCTTTTAAGGGTTTTTACACTCTTACCCTCCCCAACAACTATAAACGGATAGTTTTTAGGGGTATTTTGGTCTTTTGTGAAGTTTTCAAAATCTATAAATTCACACTAGTTCTCTCTAATTTTTCACACCAATCTTCTTACTCTCTCTTATCTAAACATTCTACATTTCTACAAACTTTGCTACTATTTCCCTCTTCAATTACTACTCTTGCTAATTACTACTATTATTTTACTAATTAGTGGCCTTGATAATTATTACTCTTGTTTACTAATTACTACTCTTGCTAAATTGTAATTACTAACTACTCCTCTTATTAATTTGTTATTCTCTAATTCTTTTGTCTAGTAATTAGTAATTAGTGAATTTTTATTTATTAATTACTATTACTAAATGCTTTTTAATTACTAACTCTCTCCACATTGGATCAGAATTACCCTCAGTGATTAATATTTGTTACTCGTTCATTCTTTTAATTGTTATTTCTTATTACTACTCTTATACTTGTGTATTTAGTTACTCTTACAAAGTGATGCCAAGGAAAGTGGGTTCGTACTTACGTGGAGGTGCCACAAAGGCTGCAGTCCGAGTCAGCTTCCAAGTATGTTGATGTGAGACACAGCAAGGGTGGAACAAGGGCAGAGACCAAGGGCTTCCCAGACAGAGCTCGAGGGTGGCAGTGCTGCGAGGGCGATAGCGCGGGATGAATACACGATGACAGTCACAGTCCGATGCTTAGGTCCATAGTCAGGGTACTGTATGTTTCTCTCTCTAGAATTCTAAAGTGAGAAAGTGAAAATGTGAGAGTGAAGAAGAAGTCCAACCGTTATGTTCCGTTATCTTTTTTTTTAAAATGAATTCTCAAGACCTCTATTTATAGAGATTGAGATGCTGATGTCATTAACCGACACGTGGCGTTCCCCGGGAGTGACACGTCACCGGAGGGTCCACGGGTGCTGGTGCTCCATGGACTGTCAGATCGCATATTCATCCGGCCTGTCCCGCACAGCTTCGCTCTGTCTGTCTGGAAAAACTGGCTCCCACTGCATCGGTGTGGCTAGAGAACCCCCTTGATCTAGCCTCCAATCCAAGCCCTTGCGGAGTCCTACAGGCCTGGCAGCGGTGGGGAAGACCCGACGCCCAACTGCCAGGTGAACTAGGCGCGATGCCCTCCGAAGACCTGCTCCCGTCTCGGAGTGACCCGGGGGTCATAGTCCCTAGGGGTGCCGACGCAAGCCCCCAGTGCCAGAGCACGTAGGCCAGTCACGCAGGCACCCTGACGGAGATAGTGTCCCGGAGGAGTCGCCTATTCCGCAGGCCGAGGTAGCATCCCGGAGGAGCCGTCTACCTGGCCGGCCAAGGTAGCATCCCGGAGGAGCCGTCTACCTGGCGGAAGGGGAGTTGAAGAGCTCCCTGGCAGAGATAGTGTCCCGGAGGAGTCGCCTATCCCCGCGGGTGAGTCCTTATGCCGGAGCACTTGGAGCGAGTCAAGGTAGCATCCCGGAGGAGCCGTCTACCCGACTGGCCGAGGTAGCATCCCGGAGGAGCCGTCTACCTGGCGGAAGGGGAGTTGAAGAGCTCCCTGGCAGAGATAGTGTCCCGGAGGAGTCGCCTATCCCCGCGGGTGAGTCCTTGTGCCGGAGCACTCGGAGCATGTCAAGGTAGCATCCCGGAGGAGCCGTCTACCCGACTGGCCGAGGTAGCATCCCGGAGGAGCCGTCTACCTGGCGGAAGGGGAGTTGAAGAGCTCCCTGGCAGAGATAGTGTCCCGGAGGAGTCGCCTATCCCCGCGGGTGAGTCCTTGTGCCGGAGTACTCGGAGCATGTCAAGGTAGCATCCCGGAGGAGCCGTCTACCTGGCGGAAGGGGAGTTGAAGAGCTCCCTGGCAGAGATAGTGTCCCGGAGGAGTCGCCTATCCCCGCGGATGATGTACACTCCGGAGAGTGGGTTGAAGCATGTTCCATGACCAAGGCAAGGTGCGCATGGTGTGATGAATGAGTGTGCATGGTGCCTGGGGGCATGATGACATGATTGTGGCGCATGGGCGCGATGAAGTGAGTAAGGTGCCGGGAGCACGTCTATGTCAATGGCGCGGCGCATGGGCGCGACGGAGTGCGTAAGGTGCCGGGGGCATGCTTGTGTCAATGGTGGCGCATGGGCGCGACATAGTGCGTAAGGTGCCGGGGGCACGTTGGTGTCAATGGTGGCGCATGGGCGCGACATAGTGTGTATAGTGCCGGGGGCACGATAGTGTGACAGAGAGCCTGGGGGCACGGCTGTATCAGCGGCGCGGCGCACGGGCGCGGCGAAGTGTTGGAGTGTGACGCCCGAACGTCGGTGACGGGGGTCACGGAGACGACGTCCGGGCGACGGACGATGAGCGTCGTGGAGTTGTGTCCGGGCGACGGGGGTCGCGGAGTTGTGTCCGGACGACGGGGGTCGCGGAGTTGTGTCCGGGCGATGGGGGTCGCGGAGTTGTGTATGGTCTCTTGAAGAGAAGTGAAGGTGCTAAGGATGGAGGCCAAAGGCCAACCCTTGGGGGAAGGCCAAGGCCAACCCATAGGGGGAGGCCGAGGCCGACCCCAAGGGGGAGGCCAACCTCCTTGGGCAAGTGCCATGGCGTGTCTACGGGCGACGGGTGAAGTGCGACGGTCGAAGTGTCATGAGGCTTGGTCACGTTACTTGAGCGTGCATGCTTTGACCGGTTGTGAGCGTTGAAAATGTCTGTTGCTTGTGTGGACGTGTCATGCAAAGTGCGACCACAGTGTGCCTTTGGGTGCGACCAGAATAGGTTGGGAACACAAAGTTTAGCGTGAAATATGGCTGGATTATTGAAGAAACTGAAGCGTGGATCGTCATCACGAAAAACATCATCATCATCGCAAGCACCACCACCAGTACAAGCGCCAGCGCCACGGCCATCACAAACACCAATCCAAGCACCAACACAACCATTCGTTCCTGGACGAATGAGTACAGGCTGTATGATAGATACCCAAGCCAATTGGGAGTTCAATCAAAACATTCCAGATTTTGAATACACGCCTGATGAAGACCCCCCGCATTATAGTCAAGGACGCAGCTCGGTTGGCGAAGCTACTACTTCGTGGTATAATCTCAACCCTATGCCTGGTCATGATGAAGAAGGGCCGAGCAATGCCTCCGGTAACGTGCCAAAAGTCCAAAAGGGGAAAAAAAAAGAAAGCTGAATGTTGGAATTATTTCGATGTAGTTACGGTGGACGACATCCGAAAAGCTCGATGTAAGTACTGCGCTAAATTATTTTTGTCTGGTAGTGGTAATGGACATCTTAACAGGCATTACCCGCAGTGTGCACCTCGACAAGGCCACGTCGAACCTACCCAAACGCAGTTATCTTTTGACGGTAAGTTATTTGTTTATAATCAGCGAGAGCAAAGAGACGGTCTCGCTGAATTTGTTATTCATGATGAACAAGCCTTTTCTTTTGCCGATAATCCTAAGCACTCTAGATGTATGAACACATACGTTCAACCTTTGTACAAAAAGGTTCATAGAAACACAACTAGATCCGATGCACTCCGACAGTACAATGCTGCCAAAGCATGCCTTATTGATTATTTCGATAAATTTTACGGTAAAGTTAGTCTTACTTATGATATTTGGCAATCTCCATTTAATTTTGTTAGTTATTCTTGTGTGACCGATCATTGGATTGATGCAGATTGGGTTATGCACAAGAGAAGCATCGCTTTCGAGCACTTTCCTTTTCCGCACGATGGAATGAACATTGCTATTCTTATATTAAAAGCATGTACCACATTTAAAATAAAGGATAAGATTATGAGTGTTAGTTTTGATAATGCTTCTAATAATAAAGCTGTTGTTCCAGCTTTAAAGGACACGCTTCAACCTGTACTTAATGGTGAATTATTTCATGTTCGCTGTGTTTGTCACATTATTAATTTAATTGTTCAAGATGGTTTAGCTGCTGCAGGAGATATTCTTGTCAAAATGAGGGGTATGACAGCGTATGTTAATAGCTCGAGTTCGAGAACACAACAATTTAAAACGTTGTGTGTTGAATATAATATGCCTCGCAGGAGAGCAGTTACAGATGTGGTCCACATGTGGAACTCTACATACCACATGCTTTTACACATTCTGGCATACCGAGAAGTCTATACGCATTTTCTACTAACCCAGTTCCCAGCTGGCTTGCCAACTCAAGAGGAATGGCAGATGGCCACATACCTAGCTGAATTTTTAAAGGTATTCTACACGTCTACCAATTTATTGTCTGGTACGTACTATCCCACCTTTCTTCTCGCTGTAATAGAAATTCTCAAGATGGCTACAATGTTAACAAAATGGAGATATATAGGACCCTTTAGGGAAACAGTAAAAGTGATGGATGAAAAGTTTAATAAATATTGGAGTAAACTGCCTGTTATTTTTACTGTGGCTACTTGTTTAGATCCTAGGTTAAAGTTGCATGGCGTGAACGCCACGATACAAGAGATATCGAAATTAATGTGCTACACAGCAGAGGAGACAACCGCACTCACAGCAAAAGTGAGCAAGAGGTTTGAGGACTTGTTCAACCTCTATCGTAATTCTGGGAACGTGCGCGGACGAGCTACATCATCCACTGTTGAGAGGTATTATGCGCCATACCTTCAGGGCTTTGAACATCTAGTAGCAAGACAACTACCAGGTGAAGGTACTTCTACTTCGGCAGGTTCATATACTTTTCCTCTTTTAATGAGATTGGTGTATATGCAAATACTGATCATTATTCTGATTTATCAATGCAAGAACATGTTAATTTTAATTTGTTAAATTTTTGGAAACAAAATCAAAACATGTATAAAACTTTATCCCAAATTGCACGGGATGTACTGCCAGTGCAAGCCTCCACGGTTGCTTCAGAGTCGGCATTTTCAGCCAGCGGGAGGGTTTTGGATGACAGGAGGAGTCGTCTTAACCCCGAGTCGCTCGAGCTATGTGTATGTTGGAAGGATTATCTTGATGTAAAATACCGCGAGCAAGATAAACCGATTGATGATAGGAAGAGCAGTGACTCGGATATTGAAGTACTTCCGGATGATTAGGTAATTTCTTTTTATTTTCCTTCTCTTAAGTTTTAAGAATAAAATTTTTCACAAAATATTCTTTTTTTCCATATATATAAAATAAATTTTTACAAGCAAGATATATATTTTTTCGTATATATAAAAAAATAGGTAACTTCGCCTGTTTGTTTACAAGCAGCCGATCCCAAGCCCGGATAAAAGGAGGAGGGCCTATGAACACATTTATTTTTCTATACTTATTACTTAAGATCGTCTCGGGAATTAACATGTATCAATCCCGAGTTTTCGGCCAATTAGTTTGAAGTAAAATATCAAATAGTAGAAACAGTCTCTCTTAAATAGTAATAATTGTTATGTGTTCAGATTTTATTAATAAAGATCACCAAGAAGAGTAAGAAAAGATTTAACATATAGCAAAAAATAAAATGAGAGACAAATAAATATATCTATACATATATATATATATATATATATATATATATATATATATATATATATATATATATATATACATATATGAATATTACATATAATGAAATAAAATGATAAAAATTAGATTTTTCAAATTTTGAAAATTGGACATGCCTAAAGATGAAATTTAAAATTGAATAACAAGAAAATTTAAAAAAAAAAGGGCCCGGGCCGACCCAAGCTCGGCCCTAGAAATTGGGCCTAGGGCCTGGGCCTGGACTGGGCCTAGCATTTCTCCTCAGTCGGCCCGGCCCGGATTGGCAGCCCCTTGGCCCGGCCCCGGCCAGGCCTCGCTTCAAGCCCGATGGGCCCGGGCCAGGCGGCCCAAGCCCGGCTCGTTTGACATCTCTACCATCGCCCAACACATCAAATTTCAATCCAACTATGCCTATTGTCACTACCACAACCGCAATCAACCACTGAAAACAAAGGAAATCTAGATTTGAAAATAAAAGCCCTAACTGAGCTTGGTGATGGAGGCGAAGCGGTAGATCGTTATCGACAATGACCGTCAGCGTACTCGAGATCGAGATCGACGTGGTAGACCGTAGGCATGCTCGTCAGGGCCACCGCTACCACCGCTACTCACAACTATCGACATACCCCCACATTCGTTGGTATTTTCGATGAGTGGAGGTCCTCCACTCGTTGAAAATACCAACGAATGCCACGTGTACCTACAAAATCTGCAGATCTGCTTCTAGGAAGTGCACTGGAGAGAGAGAGAGAGAGAGAGAGAGAGAGAGAGAGACCATGAGCACAGGTGGGAAGAAAAATGTGAATAGAGGAAGGGGAATGGGCTTTTCTGTGACAGAGGGTGAGAGCCTGTCAAGAAAATTTTCAATTTTTTGCACTTTTTGAGTAAACTTATCCGAAACAAAAAATAGAAAATGGTAGAAGCACACACCAAAGAGAAAAAATCTTCATCATCATTTCAAAAACGGAAAATATAAACAGTAAACCTTCGGAACCTTATAATTGTCACGGGCTGTCCAACGTAGGTTGAGACCCATAGATCGCCATATAGAGAAAAATAAAAAAAAATTGCACTTTGTGAAAATCTTTTACATTCTCTCTTCATATAAATTCAAAGTTCCACAAAGTTCTCTCTGATGTCGTTAGCATGATCGAATATGAATTTAGAACATGTTTTCCGGAAGCAGGGTTCGGATGTTCACGTTAGAAACCATGGAATGAAAAGAATATACGCAGCAGGGTACCGCATAGTAGACATGGAATGGAAAGAAAGATGGGCAAAAGTGTCCCTTTGCACAACTGTCCTTTTGAAATTTGAGATTCTCTGCACTGCAAACAAGAAAAGTATTATCAAAAAATTTCTGAGAAAATCTTATCCTGACCTTGAATGCGCCTCCAGGCAGGCTATATGCTGAATGTATGCAATTTGCGGCTGAGCCATGCCCCGTCTGGGGGGCATGGTCACGTCTTTGTTGTATGCTGGGTAGATTGAACTTGCATTATTTCTTATGACAAGGAAAGGGAAACTCACACCATCTTATTATCGTTCCCTTTGGGAAAATTTTTACTCTTTGGTAAAGCTTTTCTTGAACTTCCGATTATATCTTTTTATTCATTTGTTGAAATCATTGATTTTAATCCATAAAATAAAATTTGTGTTCCCAACCTATTATGGTCGTGCCCAAGGGCCCACTAGGGGTCCCGTTTCACACGAACACGTCGACATTGTCAACAGTCAATTTTCCAACGCATCAAACCGGTCAGCGCCCGCGCGCCCAAGACACGTGTTTTTCTCGCTTCACGTGCTTCGTGCGCGACTTAGACATTTTATTTCGCATTGACGTCACTCACACTAGCACGTTTGTCACACCAAAACCACCCGAGAACTTTTTTGGCCAAAAATGTCGACCGACGGCTCAACTGGAGCAATGGGGTCAAGGGGCAAAGGCCTTGGCCAACCCCATGGGGTCGGCCTCGGCCTCCCCCAAGGCCATGGGGTTGGCCTCGGCCTCCCATGGGGGGTTGGCCTTGGCCTTCCTCCCCCGGTTCGTCACTTTTCGTGCAAAGTCCTTTTCACACTTTTTTTTCGCTTCGTATGCTTCGTACGTAACCTTGGCACCATGCTCGTCACAGGGGTACGATTCACGTCGACACGCTCGTCGTAACGCAACTTTCAGATTCGTCTTTGCTCATCAAAACACCTACCGTCGGCACGCCCAAAATTCACCGAAGGGGGGAGTGGCCTTGGCCTCCTTTCATGGGAGTTGGCCATTGGCCTTGGCCACCCCCTAGGGTCGGCCTCGGCCTCCTCAGGGGTGGTGGCCTTGGCCTTCCCCCCAATGTTTGGCCTATGGCCTCCCCTCCCGCACGCACTTGTTTTCTCGAGTCTTTGCACCTCCGCGATGTTTACGTCTGTTCGTACATCAACCTCGCGACGTCTGTGGTGCATCAACCTCCCGACGTCCGTCGTGCAGCAACTTCGCGACGTCCATCGTCCATCAACCTCGTGACGTCTGTCGTGCATCAACCTCGTGACCTCCGTCGTCCGTGACCGCACACCGCTCCCGCGATTCCCATCGCCCAAAGTCGCGCGCTACCGCCGAATGACCCGTCGCCGACGACCGCATACCACCACTCCCAACTTTGTCATTACTACATGTTGCATTCATTATCTTGTTATGACAGGTACACTCAGCTCACATCCCGTCTTTGGGACACCCGACGCGCGCTCGTGCGCCGTCTCCGTGACGTTCGTCGCCGCGCTCGTGCGCCACTTCCATGATATGTGCCCACGACACCAAGTATTGTCTCTGCGACGTTCGTCGCCGTGCCCGGGCGCCATCCTCATGATACGTGCCCCGACACCAAGTATTGCTCCGCGACGTTCGTCGCTGTGCCTGCGCGTCATTCTCATGATACGTGCCCCGGCACCACATATTGCTCCGCTACGTTCGTCGTCGCACCACTTTCATAACACGTGCCCCGGCACCAAGTATTGTCTCTGCGACGTTCGTCGCCGCGCCCGTGCACCACTTTCATAACTTGTGCCCCCGCACCAGGTATTGTCTCGTGCTGTAGGCACCGCGCCCATGCGCCACAATCATATTACATGCTTCCGGGATGGGCTCATAACCTTATAGCCATCGCCGTCTCAATCACAGGGGGGGCTTCGGCCCTCGTATCGGGATGGGCTCACAACCTTATAGCCATCACCGTCTCAATCATAGGAGGGCTTCGCCCCTCGTACCGGGATGGGCTCACAACCTTATAGCCATCGCCGTCTCAATCACAGAGGGGCTTCGGCCCTCGTACCGTGATGGGATCACAACCTTATAGCCATCGCCGTCTCAATCACAGGGGGGCTTCGGCCCTCGCACCGGGATGGGCTCACAACCTTAAAGCCATCGCCGTCCAATCACGGGGAGCTCCGGCATGAGGACCCCTCGCAGCGGACTCTGAGCACTGTGCTGTGAGCATGTCCACTCATGTTACTGTTGATCGTCGACACCACCAGGGCAATGACCCACGGGTCACTCCGGGACGGGAGCAGGTCCTCAGAGGGCATCCTGCCTAGTCCGCCTGGCAGTTGGCTACAGGGGCAACCCTCACTGCTGTCAGGTTCTCTGCGCGTCTCTTGACGCACCTCGTGGGATTCAGTAAGGGCTTGGACCGGTGGCTGGAGCAACGGGCTTACTCTGATCATGCTGTCATGGTGTGGTCAGTCTTCTCAGACAAGTATAGCGACGATGTGCGAGGCAGGCAACGCGAATTTGGGAACCGGCAGTCTAACGGAGAACCGGTATTTTGGGACCCCTGGTGACGTGTCACTCCCAGGGGACGACATGTGGCACTTTATGACATAAGCACACTATTTCCTATAAATAGTGCACTTTATGACTCAAAATATGACTTCTTCTTCATTCTCACAAAATCACTTTCTCACTCTAGAATTTGAGAGCTCTTGGATTCTAGAGAGAGAAACACAAAATTGGACATAACTTCGAATCGTAATATTGGACCCCGACTCGGACCCCGACTCGGACCCTGACTTGGACTGTCGACTACCGGCCCTGTTCGTCTCAACCTTTCGCAGCACTGCCACTCCTCACGGCCTGTCTGGGAAGCCTTGCTCTCTGTCCTTACTCCGCCCTCACTGTCTCTCACTTTGCATACTTGGAAGCTGACTCGGACTGCAGCCTTTGTGGCACCTCCACGTAGGTACGAACCCACTTTCCTTGGCATCAAACTGGTAATAGTCATTTAAGTACGTATTACAGTATATAAATTAACTTAAAATCAAATAGCTCCACTATCCACCTCTCTTTCTCTCTCTCTCTCTCGTCTCTATCCACCGTAACTGCCAACATAACTCACGTTGGTCATTAGGGTTGAGCAAGGTTTGTTTCGGTTCGGTTTGGGGGGATCAAATTGCAAACCGAACTGCTACCGTTTGGTTCGAATTTTTTTGTATCAAACCGAACCAAATAACATCGGCTTGGACAATTCCATCTACTAGATTTAAACGGTTCAATTTGGTTAGTTTGGATCAGCTTGCGTCCATTTAACAAAAAATGTCCCTTTGCACACTTACTATTAGATCTAAATACTATTCAAAGTTGTAGTTAGATTTTGTCTAAATTGCACATTATTTTCTTGCAATCCATATCTAAGTGCTCATGTTAACATAAGATATTAGTGTGTGTGTGTGTGTGTGTGTGTGTATAGGGAGTCGATCCCTATCTACCTGTGGAGAAATAGCAATTTCTCCACCACCTATCTGGCCGTCCACGTGTACTCGTGGATAGCCCAAATTACACCTTTTTTTTTGCTGAAAAAGTGCTAACCGCCACTAAGACTAGCGGTTAGCATCATGGCCCAAAATGCCCCTCGCAAGTCCCTAGATAGGGTAAATTGGACAGACCGCGCCTCTTTGTAGCGATTAACCACCACAAAGAGTAGCGGTTGGGGGGCGGGACCTACACCCTAACCGCTACTAAGAGTAGCGGAGTAGCGGTTAGACGGGCTAAGTAACGCACACACGCACTCTCTCTTTACATCTTTTCATCCTCCCCAATTCATTCCTCCATAATCCCTACCATTTTACCATAACACAAGCTTTTCTCCTACGCTAGAAGATTGGTGGAGAGTAGCTAGAAGAATGGTGGACAAACGATAAAAGATCGGTGGAGAAGATTTCTTGAATAGATTCACTTCGAAACAAGTAAGTATTTTGAATTTTCTTCTATAGATCCATGTTGATTTCATGAATTGTAGCTTCTTTAGGTTTCAATTTATGTTTATTTTAGGTTTTGAATTGTGTTCTTACTATAAATTGAAATTAGGGTTTTTTTTAGGGATTAAATTTAGGATTTTTTTTAGGTTTTGATATTAGGAAAAGATGATTAGGCATTTATAAGCTCAAAATTACAACTCTATGCATGGATTGAAATTAGAGATTGAATTAGTGGCTTTTAGGTTTTAAAATTAGGGTTTTCTTGAGATTCGAAATTAAGGCTTTTTTAGGGTTTCAAAATGGGGGTTTTTTTTACAACTCTCAAAACTGCTGCGCCTCAAATAATGACACTATAAAATTCTCTCTGCCTTCTCTCTAAAGAACAAAGCCCGACAGACAGCCACCATGGCCACCCCACCGTGCTCCCGCTCGCGTGGGGCGACAGCCTCTCCGGCGTGTAGTCTTGTTTTTCCTTGATTTCGTCTTGTGTGGTGGTAGCATTATGGCTTGATCAATGGGTGGCCGGCGAAGCAACAGATGGGCGGATGGTAGCGGAGCCAGATCTGATCGGAGACGGCGAGCTCTCGGTAGTCTCCGATCTCGACCGATCTTGGTAAATCCAAACAGATCTGGCCATTTTGTCTTCTTTTGCACCTTAGCCGACGGTGATCGGAATTACGCCGGCGGTGATCGGAATTACGCCGGCGGTGACCGGAATTATGCCGGCGGTACTTGACTGACATTTCTAAAAACTCCTTCATTTTTTATGCTCTTCATTCCTATCTGTTCCCTGTTGTACATTGGTGGATATAGGGTTTGTGGTTGGTTGTGTGATCTTTGGTAGTTGCAGGATGGCTTGGTTTTGAAGGGGCTTAGCCATATGTTTTGGATTTTTCGGTGGATCCTGGGGTCTTGGGCGGGTGGGATGGGGGGGATAAGGTCTCGGGGGTGGGGTGTGCTCTGTTGGGAAAAAGGGGGGGGGGATTCGAGGCTTTGGGTGGGGGGTTGGGGTTCGAACAATCTGTTCTTGGGTTGGCGGGGGGGGGGGGGGGGAGGGTGGTTCCTTCGGTGATTTAGCGTCCTACGTCTACCGTGATCTGTTGTGGGTGAGTAGTGTTGTTCTCCGCCATGTCCGGTAAAAGTTGGTTCAGATTTGAGAAAAGGATAGTAGAAGGATTAAATTTGCAGTGTTGATGATCTTGGTGGTGTGCTGCACCGTATTTAACGGTTTGCTCACCTTGGGTTCGTGCAGTTCCCGTTGTCTGCCTATTGTTACCACGTTGTTCTTGTGCCTTTTTTATTTTTATGTTTCGTTTGTTTTGGTTTGCTAATCTGTAAATTGGGCATGTTACTTTAAGTTGAGTTAAAGTGTAGGATTTGCTCTGCTTTAGTTTAATTGTAATGTGTATAAGTTTACGAGGTTAGTTGTTATAAATTTCTGTGTACACAGAATCACGGGTTTGTCATGACATTTTATGCCGTTTGGCGGTTGTAATTGCTACAAAAGCTCTTTATCAATACTATTCTCGATCTTTATAAAAAAAATGGGGGCTTTTTTAGGGCTTCAAATTAGGTGTTTTTTAAGGCTTCAAATTAGGGCTTTTCTATGCTTCAAAATTAGGATTTGAAATTAGGGATTGATATTATTCCAAGAAATTATTATTGTTTAGGTATTCAAATTTGGGTGCTTTTATGGTTTAAAAATTGGGATAATTATTATTGTTTAGGTATTCAAATTTTGGTGCTTTTATGGTTTAAAAATTGAGATGTAATTTTGGGTGTTGATTTTAAATTATGTTTTCTTCTTATAGATTTGGGATGTAATTTTGGGTGTTGATTTTCAATTATTCTTGTTTCAGATTTGAGATGTAAATAGCATGCACGCTAAGTTTACAATTATGTTTCCTTCTTAAAGATATGGAGTTTAAGCCCGGACCTTATGATCCATCAATCATTTACGATAATGATGACCACGTCGCGAGGGACGTATTTGAAGGTATGAAAATGGGTGTTTTAGAAACAATTTAAAACACAAGTCACCTCCAAGAGTGGATACTAAATGAAGAGCAACAACATATATTAAATCGTAAGGATTTTTGTTTGTTCATTGTCCTCCCTTATTGGTCTTGGCATGACGAGTTCCTTATATCCGCTCTATTTGAGCGATGGAGGAGTGAGACGAACGCATTTCACTTCAGGTTTGGTGAAATGACTATTACATTAAAAGACGTTGGTTTTATTCTCGGGCTCCCATGTTATGGCAGACCCATTACTTCGAGGGCGGCATCAACAACGGTAGCTCAACTTGCTAGGCAATATTTTTCGGGAATTCTGCCTAAAGCCATTACATCAAATGGCATCAAGCTTACGTGGCTGAAAGGGCAGTATCGCGTGCTACCTACTGAATACACTCCTCATGATATGGAGACGTATACGAAGGCGTTCTTGTTGTACATTATTGGAGATGTATTATTTCTGACGCACTTGAAGAACATGGTGTGTTCGAAGTATATGGTATTCTTGGATGACCTTGAGGAGGTTCAGTCATATTCATGGGATTCAGCTGTACTTGCGCACCTGTATCGAGCATTGCATAAAACCACGAGAAAGGGTGCCAAGTCAATTGCCGTCTGCCTGACTTTATTACAGCTATGATTATTTATATTTTTGGTTGACATGTCAATATGTTCTTGATTACTTACTAATTTCATACAATGTTTGACTTCGCAGATTTGATCTTATGAAAGGCTACCCACGGGTCGTCCATTTCCATGAGATGATTCTGAAGAGACGTGGCCTACGTTATTGGCCTGGGAGCACGGCTTCCCACATACGCCCAGTAAGAAGAGGATGGTAAACCCCCATCACCATCTGAAGTTATATCAGGGGGAGCTAGAAATATTAAAGGCATCACATGTCAAGTGGTAGCCCTACTCCAAAGTGATGCAATGGTTGGATCAACGGAGTTGGCAACTTCCTGTGTCGTATGTGTTGGAAGGTTTGGTTCAGGTGCCGCTCATTCATTTTGACACATGTGAGTTCCAAATGCCCGACCGCACAATGAGGCAAGCTGGATGTCTACAAGGGATACCAAAACCTGCTATAGACATGCAGCCATATAGGAAAGGCAGAGGGCTAAACTTCGACCAACCTGATGCCTTGGATATGTTGCACGACGAGGTGCAATAGTGGAATACATGACAAGATACGTACGATAGCCTTGTATCGATGAAGAACCCTGACATTAGTATCAAGAGGTACCTAGCATGGTTTCTCAGGGTGACGCGCACAAGGGTAAATCACCCTTCCCATGAAAAAAGGACATTGTACAAGCCACGTGCGATTATCGACAAGTTATGGGCGATGAACATTGTAAGTCATTTTCTTCTGCTATAATTTTTATTTGTATTGTTGTCGACCATGCTTGCAATGTGGTTGATTATTCATATTTTTCATCCATTTTGTTTAGGTTGACATGGGCAGTGCGGTGTTCAAGCAGCTAGAGGATTTTAATTGGTTTGTCGCGCATGCCCCTGACAATATCAATAAGTCCATTGAGAGGTACAAGACTGAAGTTCACAACTTCAGTAATGCGTATCGGGATTAGTGGGGGAGCCGTCTGGTGGCTTGTCAGTTGACGTGTATAGTTCTTAGCCCTAGAGTTAGGTGACCCAAGTAACTCCTTAGAAGCGCCCACTGATCCGGTCCGAGAAAGGAAAACCAACGAAAGCATTGAGGCCGACCAAGCGATTAGATTGACGAGAATTATTTTACACCTGAGACGAAGGCTACAACAAACTTCCCTATTACGAACGTGGCCGGTTTGTATCACATAAGTCACGAGGATATCAGGACGTTGGCACCAGACACAGATCTTGCCAATTTTGTCATGGATGCCTACACGGATCTACTTTGGATTAGAGAGTAGCAGTATAACCCCTACAGAGAGGTGAAGATCAACATGTATCACTCTTATTTCATGTTTCTTTTGCTAGACAACATGAACAGCCTGACAGAATGGAGGAAGAAGAGAGGGAAGAACAACGGTGCATGGATACCCTCACCAAACTTGCAGGGCATGCTGAGGTCAGACAATCAATGTCATGCATCGGACGGTAACATGATCATGATACCTCATATACATGCGAGCCATTTCTTTTTATTGGTCATATATCCTTTGACGAAATCGGTCCACGTTTATGATAGCCTAAGGGAGGACGGTCCTGGACAACAGCTAAAGGAGATGTACAAAAAATACATCAATGCAGTGGTTAGTCTAGAATTCAATGTAAATTTTGCATCATGTCATATTTGAATCGTTGTTGATGTTTGTTACGCTTTTTGCAGACTATTATCATTCCACTAGCGATACGACACCATTTGGGAGAGGCCATCACGAGCAATCCTATGATGGATCCTTGGACGATCAAAATGGTGCAAGACCAGCCAAAACAGTATAACAATCTTGACTGTGGTGTTTATGTGCTCAAGTATATGGACTACTTAGCTTGTACAGAGGATCTCGAAACTACAACTTGGTCTCGAATGGATGCCCTGACATTTAGATATAGGATTGGGAGCTCAAAAAGGGTGTAGCTAGGCGTCTTCCTTATTATTATTGATGTAATTGACGCTACAAAGTGCATATGAAAGTCCTTTTCCACATTAAATTGTCTGATTATATTGCGAATTATTGAATTATGTTGAGAATTGTTGGAATTCCTTACTTCACTTCTATTTTGACAATTGTTATTAGAATTGTGAGTGTAATCATTCATATTCGTATTGGATTGTTGGAGGGAACATGTGCAGGTTTGTTTTGGCATAGAGTGAGAGGGAGAGAGAGTTTTTTTTTTTGGGTGGGTGGGTGGAGGTTTGGTATGTAACTGCCACTAAGAGTAGCGGTTATGAGGTGTTCTCAGTATCCCTAACCGTTACTGTCTCTAGCGGTAAGAGATATTGAGAGGCTTCCCTAACCGCTAGTCTCTGTGGTGGTTAGAGACACTTCCCAGTATCTCTAACCGCTAGAGATAGAAGCAGTTACCTTTCTCATTTTTTTTCCTCTTTTATCTCTCTCTAGACTCTTTAATTTTTTTTTGTTTTTTTTCAGGCTTTTTACACTTTGGGCACACTAATTAGCCCCTTTTTGTGTATTTCAATGGAATTTGATTTTTTTTTGTTTTTTCAGTGTCGCCTCTCCCCGAGCACACTTTAGGGCCGGTTCGTAACTTTCGGTGAAATTGAAATTGTTTATATTTTTTCTGACTTTTTACACTTTGGCTACACTAATTAGCCCTTTTTTGTGTATTTCAGTGGAATTTAAATTTTGTTTTCCAGTGCGCCTCTCCCCGGGCACACTTTATGGTTAGTTCGTAACTTTCGGTGAAAATTAATTTTTTTTCCAGACTTTTTACACTTTGGCCACACTAATTAGTTCTTTTTGTGTATTTCAGTGGAATTTGATTTTTTTTTTGTTTTTTCAAAGTCTCATTTCCTCGGGCACACTTTAGGGCTGGTTTGTAGCTTTCGGTGAAAAATATATATATTTTTTGTTTTTTTAGACTTTTTACTCTTTGGGCACATTGATGCCTCTTTTCGTGTTTTCAGTGGAACTTGAAAAAAAAATGGTTTTTTTCATAGTCGCCCCTCCTCGGGCATACTTACGCAGTAAAGGTTAACATTAAAGTTCAACACACCAAATCTCAAATTATGTAGTAAAGGTTAACAATTAAAGTTTAAATTACACATTAACCCTAACACTCTTCTTCATCATCCTCCTCCTCCTCATGCAGACCGTCGGGTTCGATACCCAACACTTTGTAGTGGTTTCTCTTGTCATGATCAGTCATTTTATTACACAATGCACACTTTCGAAGTCATTTCTGACTCGTTGCATCTTCAATCGGACTCTTCATACGCATAACTCACTTTTCCCTTTTGTTTGAGAAAGAATTGGATCAAAAATATCTTCAACGTCACCTTGCAGACTGCCTCTGTCAACAACTGGCTGTGAAGCAATGACTGAAGCTCGAGTGATTCTAGTGGCTGGAGTCATTCGAGTAGGTGGAGTGTCCCAAGTGTCTGGTATTGCCACCCTAAACTGTGCAAGATTAGCCTTATCCCTTTGCGGCTGCATCAACTAGATACTTGTACCATCCATTGTTGACACAACATCTAAAGATAAACCATTCATGATGTTACATAAGTGATTATATCGTAGTGTCTCAGATTGCTCAAAATCAACTGTAATATGTGGCACGTAGGGTATGTGACCATGTATTCTATTGGCTTGCTTCGTCCACCAATCTAAGATATATTCTTTCAAAATTTCACGGGCATTCTTGACGCTGAAAAAATTTAGCGCGTGTCAACAAAGTATACCCCTTTATGCTCAAACAGTTGACAGTTGCAATTACCAAATCCGGTATCTAGACAAACCGATACGGTGAAATGTCTTCTTTTCTTCAAAACTGAAGAAGAGACGGATTGGAAAAATTTGTCACATTTTTCAAAGCATAAACTTTGAGATCCTTGGTACATTGATCGTGCAACTTTGTCGTACTATATTGATTCGACTTTGCAGTTCCTCTTGAAACTATCTAAACATTTCCTTCGTATAGACTTGAGCCGCATGAGCTGCCAAAGGTGAAAAATTACTATGGCTCTTTCTTTGTAAATAATAGCAGTGTCGGCTTCTCTTTTTAGGAAAAATTGCTTGTCAAGGGCTTTCTGCATCTCAAGTACCAACTCCTTTATACTTGAGGAATTACCTACGTACCCATCAAACAAGGCATTCATACCTTCGCTTCTCGAGGTCGCAGTCATTCCGGCTGCAAACCTTTTTTTTAGTGTAAGCCCCGACCCATTGTGTCTTGATCTCATATAATGCTTTCAACCATTCATGATTGTGCAAAGAGTAGTCATCCATTAACTTGGTCCACCTCTCCTCAAACACGTCAACCGTCAATGATTTCTTGACGCGTGTATTAAAATAACTCTTGAATGTCGGATGGTTTGCATATACATCGTGTAGCAGTTTGGGATATTTGTTACTTATGTGCCATGTGCACAAGCCATGGTGAGTATCTGGCAAGACCTTAGCTATTGTGTTTTTCATTGCCAAATCTTGGTCGGTGATGATGGTTTTTGAGGGAATATGGTACATTGCTTCAAGACATGTTGTTAAATAACCATGTAAATCACTCCTCCATCTCATCACTAAGCTGGGTAAAGCCAAACAAGATTGACTGGTAGTGGTGGTTCGCCCTGGTAAATGGAGCAAAAGGCATAAGGTACTTATTTATGCGGTATGTGGTGTCAAACGTCAGAACATTCCCAAAGTTTTGGTAAACAGCTCTAGAACGAGCATCCACCCAAAATATAGTACTAATGCGGTTCTCATCACCCAATTGGATAATATAGAAAAAACCCTGAATTCTCACTCTGAAGGTGCTTGAAGATATCAAGTGCAGCTTGAGAATCACTCTTATTGAAAGCCTCTCTCTTTTGAGCACGAAATTCATTTCGAAGGTCTACCTCGTTAAAACTCAATTTGTCAACTCCCATAGCCTGGCTTGAGAAAAACCCCATCATTCTAGAAGGTGGAATTTTAGCCTTATCCATTGTAAATATCAATTTTCTGTGTGCCGAGCTTATTTGTCGGTGCGAATGAATTTGACCGACCTTGTTAAGGATCATCAATTGATGATTATGGCTCAACTCGACTCCCATCGCAACCCAATGGTTTTCATTTTTCCAGTGTAGTACATACATGTGGGCCTTACAACCGGTACCCAAAAATGTGTCCTTTTTTTTTTGTCTCGTTAGCCCTTCATCACTGATCCGAACCACCAGAGGTACATACGGTGCTTCTCTATGACAGTCAAATAGTCGAGAACAAATTTGGTCTCTTTTGCCGCATTTTCTAGTCGTCTTAATTTTAACACTGAAACCAAGCTTTTTCGAATATGCTCTATATGCTTCAACTTCATCCAATGTTTGAAAATTTTGACCTTTGTAAGGTGGATCGAAATCTTCACAAAAAATATGTCTTCCAATTGCATCCATGTTTTATGTTGAAATCTGCAATTAAAATATTTTATCAATGCTAACACATCATAAAATGAAGCTACAAAAAATATGGTGAATTGAAATGAAATAAAAGGAAATTGAAAAGGAAAAACTTACTATATGGTGTTGTTGCTTTCAATTCTCTCCTTCAAGATAATTGTTCCAGCTTTGGATGAACTAGCTAAATTGCTACAACGTTGGATGAACTAGATTGAAGATGATGAAAGTAAAAACTTTGTAAATCTACTTGAACTTGGATTCTAGCTAGAGGTTTAAAGAATGTGATGGTGGAAGAATTCAATTGAGTTTTTGCTTAGGGTTCATGGAGGGATGTAGTGGCAGTAGATTTCAATTGGAAGCTTAGGGTTTATGGAGGATGAAGAAAGGGTTAGGGGTAGAGAGATAGAGAGGGAGAATGAAAACTAGAGAGAGAGGGGAGGAAGGTATTAAGGGTTGTTCCCCGTCTAACCGCCACTCTTAGTAGCGGTTAGGATATGGGTACCGCCCCGTGACCGCTATTCTTTATGGCGGTTAACCGCTACCAAGAGGCACAGTTAGTCCAATTTACCCTGTCTAGGGACTCGCAAGGGGCATTTTGGCCCATGATGCTAACCATTAGTCTTAGTTGCTGTTAGCACTTTCTCAGCAAAAAAAAAAAAGGTGAAATCTGGGCCATCCACGAGTACACTTGGACGACCAAATGGGTGGTGGAGAAATTGCTATATATATATACATATATATATATATACATATATATATATATATATATACATATATATATATATATATATATATATATATATATATATATACATACATATATATATATACATACATACATATATATATACATACATACATATATATATATACATACATACATATATATATACATACATATATATATATATATATATATATGTTGCGATCCACTGCCCACGCAGACAATTTAATTTACTGGCCAACGCGATCTAATCGTCTATCCGTGATTTATGGACGGTCCAGATTAAATCTTCTCCCTCAAAAGTTCTAGATAACCCTAATACTTTAATGTATTTGCAATCTAGCTCCAAAATTTTAGAAAAAACTAATTTTATGCACCCTAATACTTTGTCACATTCAATATAAACCATAAGGTTATTTCAGGATATAATGCTACTTACAGAGATGTTGTTCTTGGTCCTTGAATGTACGCCCGCCATGCTTCTCCTGTTTTTTTTCTATATCCAAGCTTTTCATCAAGTGGACACACAGCTCGATACCTTACGTTCTTCAGAATTGGCTATAGACTGTTATCAAACACTCTCAAGCTTCTAGGATATTGGTTTGAAAAGTGCAGTAGAAAATATCGTACTAAAATCAATACCTCTTTATTTATATTGGAAAAGAAATTTTACATAAGAGCAATAGAAAGGAAGGCTTCCTTATATTGTTGCACACACTAATTCTTTAGCATACTTCACACTCTCTCAAACTTCCTCTGCCTTCTAGTTCTTACTTCGACCCATTTTATAGATGAAAAGATCAAGCACATAGGATACTTCAACAATGAAAATCATCTATTATTTATTGTAGGGTCATCTGTCTCTTTATCATGGCAGACATCTTTATTCTCTTCCCTACTTGGCCTTGTCATTTTTCGTTGGCCCTTATGTCCATTTCAATCATGCTTATCATGTGGTCCCGAATCCTTTTGTACATCTCAAAAGTTTGGCTAGGCAGATCTGGTTCTTTTGTCCTTGGCTGTTGAACTATTCATAGAATTTTATTACCTGATCTTGACCCTGTATGGAGGGCTCTATGAATGCTCTACATCCCCTCAGGATTACTATCCTTCGTCCATCACAAAAACATGCTCATTGAGGATCAACTAGTATGTATTTAATGATTTCATGGACAAAACTGATTCTATAAAGCTTATCTTTCTCCGCATTATATGCATCCCATAGTTCATTCTTGTGTGGCCGGCAAGGTTTCATTAACTCTTTATTATTTAGCCGATAAATCAACCAAATTTGGTATGGCTGATAGAACTTGGTTTCGCTTCTTTCTACCAAGGTTGAATATATATGGACTGTGATGATCTGTTGACTGAATCCCATAACTCCAAAAGCATATCGAATTATACCTGGGAGACTATTGATGAGTTGCCAACCATCCCAGTCTATTTCGATTGTGTCTACGAGTCCATGTTCAATCGATTTAAGATTAATCTTGCCGGATGGTAGTGTGAGGCTTGGCCATCCATAATCTCAATTCAGGAATACTTTTAATTCTGGGTTGCGAAGGATCTCTTCGTATTCCTTTTTCTTCCTGGCTAGTTCTTTTATTTTAGTAGTGATATCAGATGAGAGCAATGATTCTAGTTTTTCTAGCAATCATATTCTTTCTTCCTTTTCTTATAGGACTATCATTCCTTCTTCTTCGTTTATATTAAGCCTTTTTTCTAAGTGCTTAACATAATCAGTTAACTGACTGAGAGTTCTTCATAACTCTTTTCGGTAATTTTTCCTTAGATAGTGCCAGACATTTCCAAAGTGATTTTTTCTCTCTTCACATAACCCCAAATCACAAAACTATTATGTTTTATTATCGTTGGTTTGTGTTATGGTAACATTCTGCTTTGAACATTTTTCATCTTTGTCAGTTGCCACTTTTCTTTTTAGATCTATGTTGTTAGGATAATAATTTTTTTATTTTCTTGCCCACTTGTTTAGGGTGCCTTGCTGTTGAGGTTTCAGCTTCACTCTCTTTATTCCAAAACTTATGCATTGGTTTTGAACGCTTAGTTTTGTATCGTCTTGCTTTAGGGCTTTCGGGTTAGTAGTTCCAACCATCTTCTTCTGCTACTGGGGGAGGATTTGTGAGTGACAAAGAATTGTCCTCTTTCTTTTTAGGGTAAATGACGTAGTAGTCAAAATTTTCTTATGGTTCTCCCAGTAGATCGACTTCAGGATCCCCTGCTTCATACCTTTCTTTTAAGGCCTTTTGAGTAGTCTTTTTTGGGATAACAACTCCCTGCATCATAAAGCATAATTCCCTTGTTAGGCTATCCACAAGTGCATTTTTGGCTGATGAGATGTATTCTACATCAAAAGTTTAATTTTTGAACCATTGTTGCCATCGATGAAGTCTTGTTTGACTAACATCTCTTAGGTCTCGTTTTAGGAAAGTTTTACAACACCTATTATCTGTTCTGATAAGAAAGTGTTCTGAAACTAGAAATATGTGAAAAGATTTTATGCCACGTTATATAGCTAAAAACTTTTTTCGTTTATGTGATACCGAGTTTCTGCATCCTTAAAAGTCCCACTCTAGTATCCACACAACTGTTCTTCAGCTTAATCGGGGGTATTTCTTTTAATACTGCACCCTAACAATTTTCAGAAGCGTCGGTTTCTAGAACTGGCTTGTCTCCTAGTTTAGGCAAGTTTAGTTTTGGTAGGGTTTTAAGGGGACCTTTTATCCAAAGAACATTTTTGGGTATTTTTATCTTCTCATATCCATTTTCCTTTTCTAAGTTTTTTACTTAAGGTTTCTATTAGGTTTGATGAATGCGAGATGAATTTTCACGCATAATTTAATAACCCGATAAATCTTTGAAGTTGCTTTACATCATTGTTTTGTTTTAGAAATAGCTTTTTTTTTTCAGTTATGTGATCTTGAAAGACAATTTTTCTACTGTCTTCTATTCTTAATCCTAGAAAGTTAATGGTGGTTTGTTCCCATTCATATTTCTTTTGTGATAGTACTAATCCATGGTCAATGAATTCTTGTGCTATCTTTTTTAGACGATTTTTATGTTCTTCTCTGGTTTTTGAGAATACTAATATATCATCTATGTACACTACATAGTAGTCTCCGTGCTTTCTAAAAATGTTATCCATCCTTCTTTGAAATAAACGTGGAGCATTTTTCAATCCGAATGGTACACCGTCCCTTCATAGTGCCCTTGTAGTGCACTAAAGGCACTTAATGGAATTGATGATTCTTCTATTTTGATTTGCCAATATCCACTTTTTAAATCAAATGAAAAAAGTTGGCTAGCTGGATTTTGTTTATCAGCATATCCTTGTTTGGAATTTTATAGCCATCTTTGACAGTTGATGTGTTTAAAGCTCTATAGTCTATGACTAATCTTGCTTTTCCTCTAGCCTGCTGGGCATGATTTTTTACCATGAAATCTGGACTTCAATGAGGACTCTCGCTGGGTCTTATTAACCCTTATTTTAGTATTTCAGGAATCTATCGTTCAAATTTCTGGACCATCTCAAGACTATGTGGCATTGGTTTTACGTTAACCACATAATCTTTATCCTTGAGGGTTAATGTTGTCCAAGGTTTATCCTTTTCCATAATTTTAGCGGGTCATCACTAAATTATTTTCTATCATCTTTTTTATGCTATCAAGACTAGGAATTTCTTTTCCTTGTTTGCATTGATAATGTTGGTTTATTTCTTTAACCCAACTGTCATTTTCTTTGGTTACTTCTTCGTAAGTAACTCTTACTTGGTTACTTCTTCTTCAAGTAACCTTTTCGATGAGGCTGTTTTGTTCTCTTCACCATGCTGGGTTGCGTAGAAAGACTCACTCTTGATATGTTTTTGGATTTCTTCCAGTTTTTCTGGATGAAAATCAAATTTACATTTTTTGAGCAAGATATTTTAACAATGGAATTTTTTTGACGTTGTAATTTAATATGGAACTCTTCCTGAATAAATGGTCGATTTTCAGTTTGTTTTAGGAAAGCATTTCCTATTAGAAAATCGTCGTCTAAGAAGTCGAATTGGATTAATCACTCTATAATGAACTATTTTCCATTTATTATGATCGGAATATGATATGCTTCATACTCCGGCTTGAACTCGTCGCCATTTGTCATTCACATGCTTATGAGTTGATATGTTTTGATCCATTTTTCAGAGGGTAAAATTCCTGGTCGTGCCAGGCAATATGATGCTCCAGTATCTACTAAAGTATCTATTTTATAAGGGTGATAACCTTGGAAGTCAAAACATAATTCTATATAAGAATTGTTTGGACTCACCGCCATCCATTTATTATTCATTTCTTCATAGGTTCTTTTACCTCTGATAATGTCTTGAATACCCTTTTCAAGCTCATCTCCCGTGAAGCCCTTTTCTTTAGGCCTCTTCTTGACAATGTCATTTATTGATGTTGTGGTCATTACATGTATGATTTCTACACGTGATGACGTACTTCGTCTGATGGGAATGGTAACTGTTTTGTACCCTATGATATCTTCACTTGAACTTTCTTCTTCTTTGGTAAATTCTTCTACAATTTTTTCATTTCCTTTGCCTTTTGGATTTTTAGACGTGGAAGGAATAAAAGAGACAAAATGTCTCCTTGATTCTTCTAAGATTACAACACCTTCATTTTCTCTAATATGCATGTGTTCTAGTTTTTTTTAGCTAATCCTTCTCCTATCACCCATTTTTTAGGACATGATAGTTTTTTGGATTTATCTTCCTTACTTTTATGGCGTGGACATTACTACTTGTTTGTTCAAAAAGTTCTACTTCGCTGTTTAGCGTTTCACTTAGTGGATTTGTGGTATTTACCACTATATAGACTAGGCGATTGTAGTGCAATATTTTTGAAGACTTCTCATAATTTGGCCATGCCTTGAGTCTGAATCCTCAGTCCTAATGCTTTATTAAGATATGGATCTTTTAAGGACATGAAGTAGTTTGGTATAGTTTTAAACCAAACTGGTGCATTATACAAGTTACTTTGGATACCCCATATTAGGGCTTTTTCAAAAGTTTTTCACCAATTGTCTATTAAACAACAGATTACTGGTATATCTCTACCATCTATGAATAATAGACAGAGATTAACTTGTATCATACCAATATGGACATAGTGATATCCTTCTTTAAGGTATTGTTTTGCCTTATATGTCTTGAAGATAGTAATGACTATTATTCTTTCTTTAGTTTGACCTACCGAGGTTTCTCCTTCGGAGATCTGTACATTCATCTTACTCCTGAACCTGAATATGGAGTTTTTGTATATTTCTCCAACCTTGATTTTAGGCATCTCCCAATGGTTTACAGTACAACCGGGAGTTTCTTCCTCAATTGATTGACTCTGACTAATTATGCTATTAGATAAAGAAATTATCTCCTCTTCATGGTCGTAGGTTTCTGACATCATGAAGAGTGTGCTTATGCCTTTTAAAGTTTTGTTTAAACTTTCTTCATCATCTGATGTTGTTTCATCATCAGACTCATAGTCGTATTCTGAAACAAGCTCTTCTGCTTCGTCTTCAAAATCCAATTTGTATCCCCATGCTGGAGCATATCTTTCTTCAGTGAATAAACAAGATCTTATATTTTGTTTTATTTTCTTACTTGAACATTTATTTGCATAATGTCCTTTTTCGACACATAACCAGTAACAATCACACTCTTCTGGTGATTTTTCTTTTGGACATGAAATTTTTACACGGAATATTAGATTTCTTTCTAATATATCTTCCCCATGGTTTGGTTTTTCTCTTGATGGATTAAATTTTCTTTTCAGAAATTTTTTCCATTTCTTCACATATCTTTTTTTGTTTCCAAACTTTTTCTTCGTGAAGTTTGGCTTCTTAAACTTAGAACAACAGTCATAACTCATATGAGCTTGTTTCATATCTTTTATTGGTTGTCCTTCTGTACAATATTTCTTTAAAACTTTTTCTACATTTGTTATCCTTCCTCCTAATGAATTGCAAAGCATTCCATCATTTAGGATTTTGGTAAATTCTTTTTCTACTAACTCTTCCCATGGTTTTGGGAGTTTGGCAATAAATTACTTTTGCCAATGGAGGCTATCTCGGAGTTCTAACTTGTAAAAATATTTTTTAAATTCACAAGTGTAATTTTTAAAATAACACATAACATATTTGTAGTTTTGTCAAATTTGTGAAATCACTTTTTTCTTGAATACCTATATTATTTATAGATATTCCGCAGAACTCTGATTTGAGGTTATCTGCATAAAACATTATCCATTCTTCAGAAATATTAAACTTGTCTGGGCTTTAATTATCATTTCGTTATCTGCTATGCTATTCCAGAACCTAACTGCGTTTCCTCACAGGGTTGTTCGAATAATATGTTTCATAGCATGCTTTTCTGTTAAATTACCACCTATTATGACAATTCAAGGCTTATGTCCAATTATCGATTGTTTCTTTCGTATTTGAAATTCAATCGATATCAAGATATATGCCGTATTGATTTACGGGAACCTTTCTTTCATTTTTGGGGACAAATTTTTGCTTTAAGTTTGTCTTTATGAGGGCGTTATTAAATTTAGAATTTATTCCTAAATTTAATTCTGGATTCTACGCTCCTACATAGTTTGGATTGGTTTCTCCGCTCCATAAATTCATAGAGCAAATGCCTCATTTACTTCTGATATGGCTCTTTTTTCTTCTTGTTTATATTGTTGTTCTTTTATAACAGCAGGATCTATTTCACCAATCATTGTTTTTCAATGATTTTTCTTTTTCTACTTTATCTAAGTAGTCATTTATTATTTTTTCTATTTCTTCTACACCCATTCCTTTTACGGGATCATTTGTGTCTTTTGAGCCACTCGAAGAGGGTTTTCTTTTGCCTTCGCTACCACCGTATAGTATAAGCTCTTCAAATACATATGAAGTTTTTTCGCTATAGTATTTATTGGTAGTGTTATTACTTCCAAAGTTCGATAAGAAGTTATCAGAGTTTAGGACGTGGTTTTCATTTCCTAACCCTTTATCTTAATTGTGTAATTCAATTAATATTTGAGCTGTTATCTTGTTTAGAGTTCTACAGATATTTAAAGTTTCATGAGATACATCCATTATTTGATTTAATAATCCCGTTATGTCAGTTTTTCCAACTCCACGGTCTAAGTATATAGTTTCTATCATATGATTTAATAAACAAGGAATTTTCATGAGTTTTTCGGTTGATAGCAATTTTGTATGGTCAAATTCTCCTTTGATCAGGAAGTACATGTTCTAATCTTGAGAGGGGTCAATTTTAGTCTTTTGAGAAGTATGAGGTGTTTTAAGTAAACTGCTTACAAGTTGAGGGGCTGAAAATAAAATTACCCAAACAGCTGGCAACTTAAGTTAAGTTGTCAGCGCTAGTAACGGATCATCATCTATATATACAGTAAAACTCAATAATGCCTTTGTCATTGATATACGAGAAAGAATCAGTAAATATACAAGAAATATTGATCACTAAAGTTTTGTATTATAATTTCTCTCATTATTTACTTTTCTTTTAAATTTCAAGATTTGGTTTATTTGGATTTGCTTAGTACCATGTATGTAAAAATTAACAATGAATGTAAATGAAAATAAGTAATATATCATAAGTCGACTCGGTTCGGTTTGCGATAGGTAACCATGAATTGTGAACCGAAAGAAGGTCAATTTGATACATGTTAAATCGAACCGTAAAGATTTTTTGTCAGATTGGATCAGTTTAAGCGGTTCGGATCAGTTTGAAGAGCTTAGTGCTCACCCTTAGTTCTCATCATCCTCTTCCACAAGCTTTTATACTTCTTGGAAATTGTAACTACACAATTTTTGAATGATAATGTTCCTATCTTTCAACTTAAAATTATTTTTTTCTTAACTTCCCTGCAAATTGCTTTTGGAAGTTCATTGTTATGCCCAAACTTTTAGGCACCGGCATTTTTTTTCCCTGGACATATTCATGGACGTTTAAAGAAGGCCAAATCAAGAAGTTCTCTAATGAAAAAAAAACCCTCTCTGAAGAAAAAAAACGGTCTCTTTCATCCATCCTCCGTCACCACTACTGGTTTTCTCCGGTGTACGGTGGCGTGGTAGTGTAGGAATTGTTTTTTCTTTGTTCCATTTTTAGTTTTTTTTTGGTTGGGTATCCTTGTGTTTGGCATCTTGAGACAAAGGGTTACTAGGATGAAGGACATCAGATCTTACCTGAGGTGTGGGTGGTTGCTCGATGGGCTTCGAAGCATTGTATGTGTAGGTTGGTTGGGCAGTCAATCTTGGGTTGGTGGTATGAGTTGCTGTCAGAAATTGCTGAAGTTTGGTGTGGTGGTGCCACATGTGAGTCTGTTAGGAAGGATTTTTTTCTTACTAGGGTTATCTCCCCCCCCCCTCTTACAGGAAGGTTGGTTGGTTGAGTTTGGTGTTGGTGGTTGCTCTGGACAATGAACGGTTTCTGTTGGGCTCCAGTTGGTGGGAAGATCGGTGGGTCTGTCTAGGTAGGGCATTAGATTATGCCGTGGTGGTGCTCTGATGTTGTTTTTCAAATTTGGTTCACGAGGCTGTTGATGGTTGATAGCGATGGTTCCGGCAGTGGTTGACGGTGATGACAGTTGAGGTTTCTCGGTTGATGGTGAAGTAGAGTGTCGTGTAGCGTGGCCTGGGGCTTCTAGTTTGGAGATGACATGTGTCCCTTTTTACGATCATGTTGTCCAGCAGACGGTTTGACGTGGGGGACGTGTCTGGTCATAAGGTTGGGTTGATTTATTTTGAATTATTTTCTATTTGTTTATCCTGATCTATTATCGGGAAAAGAAAATAAAAAAACAAAAATATAAAGATAAAGATAAAGATAAATAACAATCATTAACTTAAAAAAAATGGTTCTTATAATTTCTTATGATTTTGGTTAATTTATTTTGTTGGTAGGTCAGCTTGTCGGACTTTGTATTATGTTATTTATCTTTTGTCTACTTTAAATTTATTGTCTCTTTACCTTACCTTATTTTGTGTTATCTATCGGATTGGGTTGTCCTATGTGTATGTGTAATTTATCAGCCTTTAAGGATTAGATGGTTACTATCTTGCTATGTAATCCCTGAGGCTAGGGATGTTGGTTTCACTTTTTATCTTAGGGTTAATCCCAAAACTGTACCTTCAAGTTTATCTTCAGTACAATTTTAGTACCCAAGTTTGAAGGTGCGCCAAAGAAGTACCCAACTTTGAGAAAGCGTACCAAATCAGTACCTCAGCTGACGGAGGATGGATGCCGTTAGAAAGTCAGAAGGGTAGGACTGTCATTATTAAAAAAAGGACATAAAAGCCTGTCCCATGGCCACGTGGCCTGCCTGTTTTCTGACCCCTTTTTACGTCCCCTAGGCAGATTCACAGCTTCCTTCGCTCCAAAAACCAATTGCTCCTTTCACTCTCTCTCTTCTCTTTCGCTTAATTGCCTCCAAATTGGGTTTTCTCCTCCATCAATTACGGAAGAAATACAACACAAGACACGCTTTTCACCCATCCATAGCAGCACAAGTTTTCACGAAGACCATGAATACCCCTTTGTGTCACTGCACAAAAGGGGCAAGATTTGTGACGTCGTGGATAGCTCGAAACCTTGGGAGGCGATTTTGGAGCTGTGGGAACAGTGGGGTAAGTGTTGCACAACCCTAATTTTGGAGCTCCATCAGCTTGAAACCCAGTACTTAGTGTCACAATTTTCACTTTGCAGACATCTCACAAAACTCCCATCGATTTTGTAACTCCAGCACTGTGACTACTTTCGTTGGCGAAAACCACCTACCAGTGGTCAATGTGGAATTGGAGCGAGCCAGAAGGACGAATTGTTGGCTGAAGGCTGCACTTGCACTGACATGGGCTATAATATTGCTGCGGATATTGAGTGGGAGTGGGAAGAATGTTGTTGAAGAATGGCTGTAATTTGTAGATCTGGCTCTAAAATTTGTAGATCTGGCTCTATTTAGGAAGAACAAGAGTAGAGCATCAAATCTAATTCCTTTTCTCCTGTTGAGAAATCGTTGAGCTAATAAAAAATATGGTATTTTAGCTATAAGAATGTGCGTTTTATGTGTGTGTTCGAAATATCAATGTGTGCAATGCTCAGATTTGCTACTCAGATTTGGTGTTTTGGGCTGTGTGATGGCAATGACAGATCTTCAAGAAAAGCAAAAGTATCAAAAGTAAAACACACCAAAAGAGTGCATGTAAAAACTAAATCGTACCAAATCAGTACTTGAACTGGTTAAAGAAAAGCGCAGACTTCTTTGGACAATACCCAGTTCCAAATGAGTCTCTAGACTTACTTTGTACCAAATTAATACCTGGACTTGTTAAATAAAACCACATACTTCTTCTTTTAACACTACTTTGTCCGAAAGAAGTCCCTAAACATACTTTGTACCAAACAAGTACTTGTCCTAGATCAGGTGCACCAAATAAGTACCTTGATTATTTTAATCATCTCAATTAAGTACAAAATGTTACTAAATACACCAAAAAAAGGCCCCCAAGTAATTTTTTGCACCAAATAAGTACCCCCAAATTACAACAACTTCCATTGTGAATACATAACATATTAACATCCTATGACATCAACTACATTATGACCTACATATATGAGTGCCCTATACATCAACTACATATATGAGCGCAATCCATTTAGTACATGTAGCCCTATTAATGTGTTGTCTACTGCATGTGTGTTTTTCCCCTACTGTCTTTACCTGCACTGGCATGGAATTATCATGTGCTGATGCATATACAAACCACCCACAATCTTCTGACTTGCAAATAACCCTGATTTTGGTTCTCATGTTCTTTGTGAACTTAATTAGCCTTACTTTATTGATTGAGTATTGCTTGACTGCATCTTTGAAGACCTTATTGTTAGCAAAGATCATTCAAACCTCAAAATGTGGCTTTCCCCATGAGTTTTAGGGTTAAACTTAGGGTAGTCTGGTGCTCTTTCATTATCAGAGCCAGAGTCAAGCCATTCATGAACATCTTTAGTGTTTACATCCAACATTGGCTCTTTCCATTTGCCTTTATATTTACCTCCCTCAGCCATTACCTCTTTCCATTTGCCCTTGCTCTTGGATTTACCCCCCCCCCCTCAGCCATTAGCCATTTCCCTTGGTTTTGGCCCTCTCACCCATTAGTTCTTTCCCTTTGCCTTGTTTTTGCAACCCATCACTTTCTTCATCCTTCTCAGGCTCATCACTTTTTAAGCTTTCATCAATTGCTCCCTCATAGCCACTATCATAGTTTTCTTCAAGGTGTGACCTATCACTATCAGTATCCCATTCACTAGCTTTATCCATACCTGATTCATTTGTAGTAGTAAAATCACTATCACTTTCTTCCTCACTTGTACGTACACCCTCGTTATGAGCAGCAATTGCATCCCCTTCATTGTGTTCTGCAGGTACACCCCTACTATGAGTATGAGTAGCACTTGCATCCCCTTCATTGTGCTAGATACACCCTCACTATAAGCAGCACTATGTTCAGGGCCTTCATTATGCTGCGCAGTCACACTCTCACTACCGGCAACATGTCCAGCCCTTTCATTATGCTGTGCAGTCACCCCTTCACTACCGGCCACAGGCTCAACCCCTTCATTATGCTGTGCAGTCACCCCCTCACTACCAGCAACATGTTCAGCCCCTTCATCATACTGTGTATCTACACACTGGCTAGAGCTTACATTTTTAGCCCCTTCATTTGCAATGTTAGTTCCCTTTGACAAATTTTCTAATGCCCCCATAGTCAACTATTCTTAAGTGTTTTGGGCTGTAATGGTAGGTTGGTATAAAGCAAGCTCTAGACCAACTTCAGGTTGAACCACATTACCAAGTTCATTTAATTCCTCTATAACAATGCCAGGTTTCTCCTTAGGCCAATTCTAAAGCCACCCAGCTTCAAAATGTTCCCTACTAACCACTTCATCTACTGTTAATTAGACAAGATATATGTCAAAGACCCTATCTTCAGTCATGTGCTCCCACATTTGCACAAATGAATTGTCACCCTCTAATTTAACTAGTCCTTCCTCTAACCTCTTCCTTGGCACTAAATATAACATATCCATGTAACCCATTAGCCCTAAACCATCACAAATTTTTCCAAACTGACTCATACTACAAATATGAATGTCACAGAAATCCACAAATTTAGTATGACATGGGTCATACACTTTCTGTGGAATATTTTTACATTTCCCCCCATGCTTGATTCTCAGAGTAAACAATGTACAATTTGGGTCTGCACAATCAACAAGAAAAGGGGACCACACTGAATCGTTGAGCCAAGATTAAAAGCATGAGATTAGTCTGGGATCACACTTTCAAAATACAGAGCATGTTCTTCCATTCACTTTGCAAGTACGAAAAATTTACACAGTGCAAGTTCAGATTAAGATTACCGCAAACACCCATAACATCGAGTTAAGATTTAAAAGTTTTAGGGTTGAAATTAGCCATAATTGTTGGCAGTTGGGTTTAGACGACTTACCGTACACCGAATTTCCTTTGTCTTCCAAGTCCGTCGGCCGTATTTCTAACCCCATCGCCAATATCCAATAATCGATATTTCTGCCAGGTTGATTAACGAATGCTTAATCGTGTTCAACAAAGAATAATTTTTGGTTTGGATTTTGGGAATGAAAGACGTTTTGTGTTTGGCGGTTACAGTTTTACAAAGATTTTGAATTTGCCTTGGGAACGTAAAAAGGGGTCAGAGAAAAGGCAGGTCACGTGGCCATGGGACAGGCTTTTATGCCTTTTTTTAATAATGACAGTCCTACCCCTCTGACTTTCTAACAGCATCCATCCTCCGTCAGCTGAGGTACTGATTTTGTGTGTGTGTGTGTATATATATATATACACATACACACTAATCAATACATTATGAAGCGTTAAAAGGTTATAATGCAGCTTCAAAATGTATAATGAAAATGGTTTATCTTTTAGAAAGGATATACATGATTAAAAGGGTCTGTTTTATTATTTTTCCACAGCCCTAAAACTCTACAAATAACTCTACTAATAGATCACTTGGGCAATAGAAAAAGGGACTTCTTTTTTAGAGAGAAACTCTGAAGAAATCTCGTGTGACAAAGAAACACCATTTCGCGTCCATCATTCCCGAAAAGGTTTCATAAAAAGTCGGCATGTCTTTATCTCCTTAATTGGTACGGTCTTAATTCAAATCTAAGGGGATAAACACCCTAAATTCTAATAAAATACCCTCAAAACATGGGATAATCCAAGTTTCGGGAATCCACCCAAATTCTTTTTAAATCAACCCATGATCTTCATATCCTATCTAGAACTTAACTTGGGTTAAACTCAACTATTTGGACTGGACTACCAATTGGGTTGGGCTCTAACTGGACTGGATTGCATTCTTTGGACTCTTTATTGGACTGTGCTTAATTAAAGTAATTTTATTATTCATTAGTAGGCCTAAATCAACAATACCAGTAAAGGACTAACCAAATAAAACCTAGAACTAATAAGAGAAAAAAAATGTAAAATAAACCTACAAAAATTGGGTGTCTACACTTGTTCTACCTAAAAAGATTGGTGCCACACAATAAAATATGGGCGTTACTAGAGGCATAAAGTTATTTGTATCGCGATTTGTGTTTTTATCGAAAATTCATATTTTGACTTTAATCTGATTTGTATGGGGTCTTTTGTAATATTCAAAAGTTTTAAGTGAACTCGGGAATAATGACTAAAGCTTGGGGGTTTTCAATAAATTTTCCAATTAGGGTAAAGATATTTAAGGAGGCTTATGGGGGTTGTTGTTCTAGAATTTCTCTATCCTTCTTACGTGAAACCCTAGAGAGAAAGTAAGGGGGAGACCAAAATTTTTGATGATTACGCGGTAAGTTTTACATTGTATTTCCTCACATTGATCCATATTTTTGTGGGTGTTTGGTCCTTGCAAGACTTGTGTGTGCAGTGATGTGTATATATGTTTAGCATATACGTGTGGTGTATGTGGGTACAGTCGAGAGCAGGCTGTGCAAAAGGGGGTTGTGGGTGACATGGGTCTGCTACGAGGGTTCTTCGGGTAAAAAAGGGGCTGCGCTGTGAAGGGGTGCGATGGCAGCCATGTGCCGTGAAGGTTTTGGCATGTGGCGCCATGGCTTCCATGTGGAGAGTAGGTGTGTGTGTGTGTGTGTGAGAAGGGGCCTGTCGTAAGGCATCGGTTGTTGAGGTGTGTGTTCGTGGTTGTTTCACGTGTGGATATGTATGAGAGGTTTGTGTTTAAGTGCGTGAGATGTGAGCTGTGAAATGGTGTGTGTGTGAGGGTGAAATATGTGTGTGAGTATGGTGTATATGTGTGTGAGTACTATGGGTTTCTGTGTGTAAGGAAAAGGGGGAGAAATGCTGAGAGTTTGTTTTTGTAACCATGTGTGCGTAGTTATGTGTGTGACCGCAAGTGTAGGGTGTGTGTGTGTGATATCAATAAGTGTGTGAAGTGGTGTGTAGGTGATATGTGTATATGTGTACATGGAGGTGGGTATGTGTGGGTTATGGAAGTATTAGTGAGTGTATTGTATGTATGGAAAAATGTGAGTGCCGTGGGTGGATATTGTGTGTGGAAGTGGGTATTTACTATAAGTGGGTGTGCGGTGTTTGAGCTGGTTTTTTTTGTTTGGTGGGGGGGGGGGGGGGGGGGGGGGGGGGGGGAGGTCAGGGTGACAGTAGGCTAAATTAGGGTTAAGGATGGACTGCAAAGTGTTGCTAATTTAAAACCATTTCTGAGCATATTTTGGCCAAGTGCAAAACAAAATCCCCTTTCTTGTTTACAAAATATACATGATGGAATTTTCTAGGATTTTTCTGGGTACGCGAAGGGCAGTAAATGATTTTATTTGGAAAAAAAGTTTTTGATTTATTTAATATAGCAAATTAGCTTATTTTTAGCTGAAAATTTTACTGTAACCTTGTTTGTCTAAAATTTCTTGGTATTTCGGTACCGATTACTATGTTTTTGAAATGTGGCCAGCTAGCGTTCGATTAAAGTAGCGGATATGGTTTTGAGCGGAAAATGCCCCGGAGGATTTTTTGGTCCAAAAACCCCATCTAGTTGCTTAAAAAGATGTTTTGATTTTGGGTGTGTAAGGAACATTAGTCGTCAGGGGATATTTTAGTAATTTTATATAAGTTTGGGGGTGTTTTTTTAATTTTTCTTACTTGGGGGTGAATTTAGTGGACATGCATAATTAAGCGTTGTGAATTGATATCTTTGTAATTTATCATTTTAGGTTCCGACAGACGAGAGTTCGGACCGACACACGAACAAGTGCTAGAAGCAGTTACCGATTCAGGTAAGTACTCTTGCCATGTCTCCGCTTATACCCTATTTTCAATGGGGTATATTATATATATGATTCATACTAGTTAGATGTTTTAAAACCGTTTTTTGAAATGCTATGGCTTTCCTTTTAATTGTTTGATGAGAAAACAAAATGAGTTTGCATGAAATGTTTTGCGACTAGTTGTTATGTACGTTGTTTTGAAGAATGTGATGAAATGTTATATATGGTTACTGTGCCCCACATCTAACGGGAGAAAGTTAGATTTTGGGTCCTTATCAACGGGACCGAACGTTGACACACAATACTGTTGCTAGTGGTTGCTCATACATGAACAATAATGATTATCCCGATGTGGAATTCTGAGTCCGAGTCACTGGACCAAACGCTAACTGCAACATACGGTGTAAAGTGTTTTGGATTGAATAGTTACTCGATAATTAACGTGCTATTGTTTTTAATCTCTCAAAAATAGTTTCTCTCAAAAATAGTTTCTCTCAAGCAATGATAGACCTGATAAAGTATATGCGTAATATCTCTTATGAATTTACTTACTAGTTTTAAGTTGAAAACCCATGGCATGTGATGAAAATCTAAAACTATTTTGAGATATGGCAAGTGTGCTTACTGGGTAGTGTGCTTATTGGGCCCCAACTCACCCTTTTATATTTTTCTAGACGATTACTTAGTTGGATCAGACATTCATGAAAGGCACGAGGATGTGGTTGCGGGAGACGACTGTTAGAGGATCCAAGTCCCCTTAAAACATTTAATAATTCTTGTTCACATTTTAATACTTAATCTCTATTTTGGGAATTGTTCGGAGCTTAGATGTCCATATAATTTCAGTGGTTTTTGTTAGATTGATATTTGTGGATGTTGCTAGAGATGCATTTTGAGGAATCTATAAGTAAAACCCTTGATAGTCAAGATAATGGTTTAAACTTAGCGTTTGGTTATGGATTGTGTGTGCAGATTACAGTAAGGCCTGGCAGAGGCCTGGGTAAAAGTCTAATGAGCCTGCGGCCGGTCACAGACCAAACTCATGGGCCTATCCGTGGGTTCGGGTTGTGATACGATTAGTGAGTTTATCAACTTGTTAATAATGTTAAGCGTGTTTGTTAGTGTTTTGATCACTCATTCAGTTTTGTGCTTCACGTGGAATTGTTAATGATGGCTTGATTGAATTAAATAACATATTTTATTGTGATAATTTGTTGGTGCTAACATTGGTATCATCAAGCATGTGTTAGATTCTAGATGGTTACAGAACTGTTGAAGATAATCAAGATTGTAATCTTAGGGGTGTTGAAGGTCAGGTAGACAACAAATCTATAGAAATTTTTATTGGATTCGAGAGGAACTTCATTGCATAGTAAAAAAATTGACGTTACGAAACTTTGAAAATGTGATCTTTGGAAAATAAATTGTTATGCGCAAACTTTTTGGTGCTCGCATTTAGTTTTTTTAGAGACAACCATAATGAGCTTTCCAAGCCTATCATTCAAGATCTTAAAAAATTACCAAAGTGTCTAGTTCAAAAATATACGTTGTATGTAAACTAGCCCTAACTTCCGATTAAGTACTCATTTTTTTGGCATCATTCTTTTTGCATTGGAAACATAACAAGAGGATTAGGTTAAGTTTTGACCCTAACCATCTTTAAGAGAGTCATAGTTAGCTCCAAAATTGAACCATTTGTTAAAAGAACAATTGTTTAACAAATAGTTAACTCACATGCAATGTACAAGTGTCCTAGGGTCATTATGAGAAATAGCGACTCTAATTAATAACTATCATAGTAAGACTAGTTGAATTTGACTCTAAAAATGGAATTGACACAAAATAGTATTGCTTGTTTATTTATTATTGGGTAAATCACACATGGCACTGTTGAGGTTTACCCGATACTACATAAGACGCCTACTAATAGTGTGTTTGGATGAAAAATTTTAAATTACCCTGTATTTCAAAATTCATTTATTTTAAAATTCACTGAGTTACAAATTTATAGAATTGCAAATTTAGTGTTTGGACGGTTTCCTAGAAGTAAGTATTTTATTTGGGATTTACATTTGAAAATTTGAACCCAAATAATTTAGTGGTGTATGAATACAAACTAATGAGACATAGTTTCCTTTTTTAATGGAAGAAGGTAACTAAAATTATGAAAATAAAAAAAGAGTCACTTTCTTTCCATATTTGTGGAAAGGATTTGTCAAATAACTAGTCTGGAGTAGTTATTTCTACAGGGGATTTTGGCATACCAAATCCCCTTTTCAAATCCCTCCTAGAATTTGGTAAATCCATCTCATCATAATCCAAACAAGAAATTTGGTGTGATGTATTTTCAAATCCTTTTTTAAAATTGAAATCTCCTCTTTAATTACCTCATCCAAACACACTCGAAGTATTTTTATTACTTATCTTCTCCTGTGATTTGTCATTGAGTTACATAAGACCCACTTCCGTTAGGGAATCGTAAGGAAAAAAATTAGGGCAACACAAATTTATTATGATACACCAAAAATACGCTTAGGTCTTCCTCCTCTTTCTTACCAGTCAAAGCCAAGCCACCATGGACCACATTCTGGCCACTCACTGCCCATCACACGCACACATAGGCACATGTAGACGCCGTTAACACACACACACAAAAATCACCACTGCACCACCCCCACCATTGCCCCCCGCCACCATCGCCCGAGACAAACCCACCACCGCCGATCTTCAACCATAACCACCACTGCCTCATCCCTTTCCATTGCCTTGCCACCATCGTCCAAAACAAACCCACCACCGCCGATCTTCAACCGCAACTACCACTGCTTCCACCCACACCATTGCCTTGCCACTACCACCCAAAAACAAACCCCCCACTGTCCATCTTCAACAACAACCACCACTGCCCTACCCGGCCATTCATTTTCACCGCCCAACACCACCACCACCACCGCCACTGATTTTTACAACCACCACCAAGCTCAGGTTACAAATCTATCGATTGGTAACCACCTAACAACCATCCCACCAAAATTGCCTATTTTATAAAACACACGCACGCACGCACGAAGATCCATCTAAAATTCAAAGACAGAGGTTTCGTTCCTTCATCTGCCTGAGGCCGATCAAGGTGGATCTTGTAATGGTGGTTGAGTTGTAGATCAGGCATTGGTGGTAGTAGTGGGGCAGTTGGGGAGATGAGGATAATAGCGAGGCCGTGGTGGTTCCCTGGTGTGCGTGTGTGTATGTATTTAGGAGAGAGAAAGAGACACATCAACGAGTACAACTGTTGTGGGGGGTGGGATGGTGTTTGGTGTGGGAAATGGCAGATTGGGTAAATTTATTTGTTTATGAGGGTTATTACCGTCTTTTTATTGATTTTTATTAACTGAAAAATAAAAATGCGTAACTAAGTGTAATAAAAATACTTACTAGGCGTTGTATATAATTTCAAGCAAACATCAGAAATGTTGTATATAATTTACCATATGCACTTTCATTCATCGAAAGATCTTTCTGCTCACATATGTCCTCGAGAAAAGAAGAAATTGTATACAATTTTAAATTTACTAGGGCATGGCTATTTCCACACCCCAAATGATTAATTTTTCACCTCTTTTCATCGTTGGGTTTGTTTTTCTCCCTTCTTTATTTTCTTCTTATATTTTAGTCTTCCAATTTGTACCTCCTTCTTTGACGCCTCAACCACCTCTTTCCGTCACTAACCCAGCAAACCTCCACGGTTCCACCACTAGAAAGCCGCCATTGTTTAAAAGAGAAGACACCAAACCCTCAGGCCTCACTTTTGAATTGTAAATCCTTCGATCTTCACTTCATTTTTTTGGTTACCAAACTCAAAGCCCAATCTTTAGACAGAGGACTACTGGGAAAGACCATAGAGTAAGTAAATTAATCCTCCAATCTTCACTTCATTCTTTTTTTGGCTACCAAACTCAGAGCCCAATCTTTAGACATATGACTATAAAGGAAAGACCATAGAGTAAGTAAATTACGAACTTGATTTTTTGTTATCTATTTTTTGCAATGATGACGAAAAAGATGCTTTTTGCTGTGTACTTTTATCATTTTTGTATTTTCATTTTGGATATAATTACTCAAAGTGTCAAAAATTAGAAAACACTTTGGAGGTGTTTTCCACTTTCTCGGCAAGTCTCAACCCTATGTTTGAGAAAACCATTTCTCCTATCACTGTTTACCCATTTTCTTCCTAAATCTACAAATTCTCTCTCTCTCTCTCTCTCACACACACACACACGCACACACACTTCCTTTCTATCATTTTTGTTCACCCCACTGTAATCACCATGAAAGATTCAGAAATTGATAGATGCAAGGGAAAGGGAAAGGAAGATCATAGAGGGGGAAGTGGGTATTGGAAAAAAAATTGGTGCTCGCTGCCGGAGATGGAGGAATTACAGCTATCAATGGCGGTGACCGCCAAGGAGTCGTCCAAATCCACACTGAGATTATCGAAGAAGGCATCGGCTATCACCTCATCCTCCTTAGGGAAATCAAGCAGATCGTCAATGGCGAATGCATTGCCGTTGTTGTTGATGTTGTTGTTGTCGGCCGGCTGGGAGAACTGGTTGTCTCCGGCACCTTAATATGGGAAGGAGGAGATGCAAAAAGTTGTTTGAGGAAGAGAGAGTGATGGCAGGTGTGTAGGAAAGATGAAGAAGATGGTTGGGTGGTGTGAAAGAGATTTGACAAGTGGGACAAGATGTTTATTTTGGAGTATAAAGTAAGGATATAATAGTAAATTATCATCTCTACAGTAAGGGTAATACCGGAAAAAATTGGTCGTAATAGTAATGAAAATGCTAAACATACAAGAATTGATCCAAAAAAGTGGTTGAAAATGGAAATGAAAATGGTAAACATACAAAAACAACTGAAAAATAGCTACAAAAAAGTGGTAAAAATGATAAAAGTACACGACCATATTTCGTGATTGGATACGGAAATATTGAAAAGGAAAACACAAAATAAATACGGAAAATAAAAATGCTAAACATACAGCCCAATGTTTCTCAATTTTTGTACTTTCCTTGCCAATTTCATGGAACCACCGACAAATGACCTCACCGGCTTTATTCAAGAAATCAAAAGTCTCCCCCACTTACAAGAAAACCCAAACTCAACGAGGGCATTTTGGTTGCATTCTTGGCAACCTAGTTTTCACCAAATTCTATTCTTCTTTACAATTATTCTCTCTTGCTAGATCTAGTTCAACAAATGGATGCGTAAAGATGATTGAATTGAGGAAATATGTTTGTGAGTTTAGTGAACTGCCAACTATCCAACCCACCTCCACCTACCACCATCATCACTAACCCCACGCCGCTGCCGCTGCCAATGCCCTCAACCATAACCACCATTGCTAGTTGAAACTACCAAAATTAAGACCCTAACCGATATCAATGTCATTGAACCATTACCACCATCTTCAAAACCAAAACACTACCACCAAAATCAAGCCACCACCATCCCCACATGTATGAGCTACCCCATCCCATCACCCCAAACCCATCACCAAGGCAGTGATGATGGCCATCCTCAACCATCACTAAGCCGACAACACCACTATCAGCCATCACCTAACCTACATTCTACCCAACCGATACCACCACGCCCTTTAATATTAGACTTATAAGAAGAGATGGTGATAATTGTGTCAGATCCAAACCCGGTGGTGTCGATGGGTTTAGTGTGTGTATAATGGTATTGGTGGTGGTGGTGGTGGAGGTGGTGGTGGTGGTTGATGGTGGAGAGAGGGCTGATGTAGCTGCCAAGTAGGATGTTTTAGGCGAAGTGCCGAATATAGCATCACATGACTATCAATTGGACAGTTACACATCACTAGAGAAGTTTAGGGTATTGAGTGCCAAAATTAGAACTCCGGGTTCAACACATGATTTCAAACTTCGAGGTTTTATGCACAATTATTCCTACAAAAGGCTAAACAGAGAGTGGAGAGAGAAGAGAAAGAGCAAAGAATAATATCGGGATAAAAACATAAATAACATTGACAAAGTTGTTAAAGGGTGCCAATTTAGCTGTTTCGGATGCTGAAACAACCGCGCCTTATATTTATGAGCTTTCGTAAATAGTTCCATGTTCGATCACATGGAGAACTAAGAAAGATAAAGTTTTTAATTTCCTTGATCCTAATTCTCCATTTCGCTTCACGGCATTACCAGAAAATTTAAAAGTTCATACATTCTCAACTTAAAATTATGGGGTGCGCACATAAAACCAAGAGGATCCTCGGAGGATCATCCAAACAAATAAAACTTATAATAACAAAAGCTACTACTCGTGTATGACAAATTACTTGCAAATTGAGAAGGCAAATTGATTTTCTTAGCACCATGTCTCACACAGTGTTAATTTTGATGATGATAACTTTCTTACAAACAAATAGACATGTGCATGGCTGTTGTTTACATTATGCAGGTTATGTTGTTACGAACAAGGATGAAATTATTTTCAAGGCATGGGACGGAAGTGATCAAGACCTTCAAGATTATAAAGACCAGAATTGCAATTTTATTATTTTTTAATCTCTGTTGTAATCTAGTCTTGAAAATGGCTTTAGTTGATGACATGAACCTTAGGATGTTTCTTTGACCTTAGATAACAACTTATTAATTTGGAATACCTTCATATTGGAATTCTTTAAAAGTTAAAACCAATCATTTTATACGACATTGACTTCCGTAAATTATCTTTAGCGGCTTATTTTCAAAAGCTATATTTTGACGAAAAATTTGTACCAACTATATAAAGACTATACACTTATTATTTTTTCAAGAAGCCAAAAAGTAAATTGAGCCAACTATGAGAAAATGTTCTTGAGCCTAAACTTGGTCATTTGTTTCACGAGTCATACACATTTAGTATCCTAAGAAAGGAGCCATTAATTTCTTTCTAAAAAATTTCATTGGTAATATTGTAAGAATGTTTTTCCTCTTGTATAACACTTTAGAATTGTTGTGATGCTTGTGACACCAAGGGTGGTGCATGTATTGTCACAGTTATAATTGGTGCTTGTGAGTGTTGCCACGGATGTTTTTAGCATGTGTGGTCGTGTTAGACTCGGAAGGTGTCAAGTGTGACTGCCTTCAAATTGTGAATGTTAAAGTGGCTTGGTATTTGCTGTCAAAGTTGACCTAAATAGTTGATTGGGTAAGTCATGTGTGACTGCCTTCAGACAAGTGACCAAACTAGGAGAACAATTGTAATGTTCTTTTTCTTGCTATTTGATATAGCTAAAAATATGCCTCTAATCAGTGGACAACATATGACAGTTATGACACATAGTCATCCACTGGGTCATTACTGATTTGGCACTTGCTATATTGATTTCCCGATAGAATCCTAAAAGAATTCTAACTCAATCATCAGAGATAGACATATGATCCTCAAGGATCCTAATACGATCCTGATTGGATTTGTCCACAGCCCCGTCCTACTAGGGCTCTTCTTCCTACAACTATATAAAGAGGTCTACCCCTCAGGTATGTGACAACTTCACACACATATACACTCTGTCTTACTACTTTCTCAGAGTTCTACATTGTTAGTTGTCTCTAACTTAAGCATCGGAGAGTTCCCCGCCAGTACCCCACCAGGCGATCACTTTGTGTTCCCTTTTACAGGACTATTCTCTGGTTATGGTTCCCGATCCATTTTTTAACAGAAACAAATTGGCGCCATCCGTATGACCATGATAGGGAACATGGCCAATCATTCATCTTCCAGCGACTCTCTACATAGTCATTCTCAAAATCGTCACGTACGATCCAGCAGCTCTCGTCGACTCAGTATTTCTCAAGACCAACGTTTGACACCCTCGTATTGTCATGTCGGTTCTATGGAAAATGTTCATATTATAGTAAAATCCACTACTCCGGAGTTGGGTAATAGATCTCGAAGAAACTAATCTCTGACATCAACTCTGAAGAACGGTGACCTTCATCATCGTATAAACTGTCAGCTATTCAAAATGCCCCATGCCGACCTTACGAGAGAAATCCATGAACTGAAATATGTCATAAACACTCTCCAACAAACACTCAACATGGGTGGCTCCTCTATCCACCCATCATTCGCACCTGGATCCAAGCGACCTTCATCCCTGACTCACCTCTATATCAAGCTATAGCCACAAGTACAAATCAGAAGCTGATCCGACATATGATCCCAAAGAGAAGAGTGAAAAACATACAACGAGGAGTGGATCATGCTACTGTCGCGACCCATCGGTCGAAGGCAGAACTAATTCCTCTCCCGATAAGGTTGCCAGATCTAACATCCCTCAAAGATCATTTCATAGGAAGAAGACACCTGAGTATCATTCCCAAGAACGAAACTCTTAGAAGGTGGTCAAGTATCATTCACAGGAATAATCTCCTCTGAGGAATGGCTATAGATATCCATTGTTCGAGGCAATCGAGAAGGCCAAACTACCACCGAACTTTCAAATGCCTCAATGTGACCTTTATGATGGGAGCGGAGATCCGGGTGAACATGTTTATCAATTCGAAACAAACATGTTACTCCTCCAGGTATCAGATGATGTCATGTGCAGAGCATTCCCTACTACTTTACAAAAGGCTGCGCATGTGTGGTTCAAATCACTACGGTCGAGGTCCATACACTCATTCGCCCAGCTATCAGATCTCTTTTAGAAGCACTTCGTAAGCAGTCGCCTATAAAAGAAGAACTCGGCGAGCCTAGTTAATGTGGTACAGGAAAAGAATGAATCCTTAGCCCATTACCTTGGAAGATTCAATGCGGCGACTTTGGAAGTTGATAATCTGGATGAATCTATCAAGTATACTGCATTCCTTTGCGGCCTCCGACCCACCTCTAAGTTCTCATTCTCCATCAACAAGAGCCCTTCAGAAAATATGAAAGCTCTTCTCGAGAAGGCTAACAAGTATATTCAGGCTGAAGAATATCTAGAGACCCACAGAGGGCGACGTGGGGAAGGCAAGGAGGAATAAGGGAAACCGTCACGGGAACTGAGTCCCCAAGGAAGAAAGAAGATGAAACGCTTTAAGCGTGACGAGCGACGTCCCAAAGACCCGTTTGCCCTAGATTATCTGACACCTCTCAACGCCAGACCATCGCAGATACTACACAAGATAAAAGATAATGAAGCTCTCAAATGATCAGGGAAGATGAGATCTCGGGCAAACAAAAGGAACAAAGACTTGTGGTGCCACTTTCACAATGAACATGGCTATACAACTGATGACTGCAGATCACTCAAGCGAGCAATTGAAGCCCTGATCAAGTGAGGCCAGTTAAGAAAATATGTAGCACGCAAGGAAGGATGAAAGGAGATAACCCCAGATGTGGAAGAAAGAAAAGAATGTGAAGAGAATGCGGGCATAATCAACACCATCTCTGGGGGCTTTATAGTAGGAGGCTCGTCTAAACAAGCTTGAAAAGCATACACCAGAGAAGTATGCATAACGAGCCAGCCCCCAAGCAAGAGACAAAAGACAGTGCCCTTACCCGTTATCTCTTTCTCAGACGATGATATAGAAGATGTGAAGAATCCTCATGAAGACACATTAGTAATCACCATGAAGGCTGAAAATTTTGATATGAAGCGGGTCCTAGTTGATAATGGGAGTTCCACTAAAGTCTTGTTCTACGATGCATTTAAGAAGATGAACATCCTGACAAATCGCCTCTGAAATATGGACACGCCGTTGTACGGATTCACTAATCATCCAGTCACGGTTGAAGGTGCCATCGCACTCCCAGTGGCAATAGGCATACCCCCAACACAAGCAAACTTGATGCTGGATTTCGTGGTGGTAAGGATCATATCTGCTTACAATGCCATACTCGGATGACCTGCACTAAATCAGTTGGGAGTCGTGGTATCAACTTATCACCTCAAGATAAAGTTCCCAACGGAACATGGGATCAGAGAAGTCAAAGAAGATCAGACTGTAGCTCGTCAGTGCTATGTAACTTCATGCCGATCAAAGAATAAGGAAGCACTCATCATAGAAGATCTTCGGGAGGATACGAAGATGCAAAGGGGCAAACCTATTGAAGATCTCGTGAGCATTGAAGTATATCCTGGAGAGAAGGAGAAGACGGTTTGGATAGGTTCAACCCTCAAGGAAGACACTAAGCTCAAGCTTGTGGACCTGTTACGGACATATGCGGATATCTTTGCATGGACAGCTGCAGACATGCCTGGAATCGATCCTGAAGTTATCACACACTGACTCAATGTCGATCCTTCTAAGAAACCTGTCAAGCAGAAGAAGAAAACTTTTGCTCCAGAGAGACAGGAAAAGATTGAAGAAGAGGTGGACAAACTCTTAGCTGCAAGCTTCATTGAAGAAATCGACTATCCAGATTGGATTGCCAACGTCGTCATGGTTCCCAAATCGGGCTGCAGGTGAAGAATATGCATTAATTATACAGATCTCAACAAAGCGTGCCCGAAGGATAGCTATCCCTTCCCAAGGATTGACATTCTCATTGACGCTACTTCAGGCCATGAATTACTCAGTTTTATGGATGCATATTCTGGTTATAACCAAATTATGATGCATGAGGATGATGTCTCCAAAACTTTGTTCATCACTGAGAGAGGGCTATATTGTTACAAAGTAATGCCCTTCGGACTCAAGAACGCTGGAGCAACTTATCAACGCCTAGTAAAAATGATCTTTTGCGACTTAATTGGAAAGAACATGGAAGTATACGTTAACAAAATTCTCTTCAAGAGCATCAAGGCTGAATTCCATGTAGAAGACCTGAGAGAAACCTTCGACATACTCATAAAGTACAAGATAAAGCTAAACCCGCTCAAGTGCACATTTGGGGTTGTATCAGGGAAATTTTTAGGCTTCATGGTCTCTCAACATGGAATCGAGGCAAACTCGGAAAAGATAAAGACCATCCAGACCATGATATCCCCGAAACTATTAAACAAGTGCAAGAGTTGATGGGACGGGTTGCAGCCCTAGGAAGGTTCATGGCTCGATCAGCTGCACGATGTTTACCATTCTTTAGAGCCATCAGGAAAGCAAGAGACTTTGCTTGGACAGAGGATTGTCAGAAATTGTTCAAAGAACTTAAAACATACTTGAGTTCTCCCCCTTTGCTTTCCAAGCCACTTCTGGGAGAAGATTTGTTCCTATAACTCTCTGTTAGCGAGGTTGATGTCAACGCCGTTTTGGTCAGAGAGGAGAACGGGATCCAAAAGCCGATCTACTGTGTCAGCAAAGTCTTACAGGACGTAGAGACCAGATATCCAAAGATTGACAAAGTAGCGCTAGCCCTCATCACGTCGGGAATGCGCCTTCAATCATATTTTCAGTCTCATCCATTGTGGTTTTAACGGATCAACCACTCAGAAAAGTTTTGCTGAGCCCCGAGGCGTCAGGAAGACTGGTGAATTGGTCGGTGGAATTAGGAGAGTTTGATATCCAGTACAGGCCACGCACTGTGATCAAGGCTCAAGCCTTAGCAAATTTCATTGTTGAATGTAGGTTACCTGAAGACCCCCCATAGCTGGTGATTTCTGAAGCCCAAGATCCTTGGAATCTTTATGTGGACGGCTCTTCCGCCATGGGTAGCAGTGGCGCAGGAATCATCCACATCAGCCTAGAGAGTTTTGTCATTGAGTATGCACTCCGGTTTGGGTTTCAAGCCTCGAACAATGAAGCAGAATATAAGGCTTTTTTCGTGGATAAGGTTAGCACACGCTTTGAAGGTGGACTCCTTATCAGTTCATAGTGATTCTCAGTTGGTGGTTAACCATGTCTTGGGAGAATATGAAGCTAGAGATGAAAGAATGGTTCAGTATCTCCAGCTAGTTAAGACGTTGGCCTCAAGGTTCAGAAACTTTACCATTTGTCAAATTCCCCGAGATCAAAACACAAAGGCAGACACACTATCAAGGCTTACATCCACAGAAGTCACGGAGGTCCCCCCGCACGGTTTATCTTGAACTCCTCAAGGAACGGAGTATTAACCCTAAAGTTGATATTGAAGTGGTAGACCAAGAACCATGTTGGATGGACCCAATCATCAAGTATCTCTTTACGGACGAAGTACCTAACGGAAGATAGGAGGCACGAAATCTTCATGCTAAAGCTGCTTGATATGAATCTTGTATGAAAAATCTTTTAGCCTTCCTTACCTCAGGTGTTTACGCCCATCAGAATCCTTATACTCACTACATGAAGTACATGAAGGGATATGTGGACAACATCTAAGAGGAAGAAGTTTGGCTCAAAAGATCTTAATTCAAGGATATTATTTGCCGTCGATGCAAAAAAATGCTATCAAATTCACACAAAGGTGCGATAAGTGTCAGAAATTTGCCCCAGTATCACACACACCTGTCATTCCTCTGAGTTCAGTAGTATCCCCAATTCCTTTCGCCATGTGGGGAATGGATTTACTGGGAGCGTTTTCATTGGCATCAAGGCAACAACAATTCGTGATAGTGGCGATTTATTACTTCATAAAATGGACCGAAGCAGAAGCTCTAGCAACCATTACTTCGGCCAAATGTGAAGATTTATTTTGAAAAAATGTCATTTGCCATTTTAGAGTCCCCAGGGCTCTTGTTGTTGACAACGGGAAGCAGTTCGACAATAATAACTTTCGAACTTTCTGTACAAACCTTTTGATTGATCTCCGCTTTACTTCTTTCTCTCATCCACAATCCAATGGTCAAACGGAGAACATGAATCGAAGCATCTTGCAAGGTCTGAAGAAGAAGTTAGACGATGCCAAAGGGGGATGGGTTGACAAACTCCCTAAGGTGTTATCGGCATATCGGACCACCCAACATTTGGTCGCAGGGGAAACACCTCTTCTAATCTACTTTGGGACAAAGGCAATATTACCTGTTGAGGTGGGAGTCCCAACAATACGGGCTTTGCACTTCAATGAAGAGGACAATGAAGTTGGACTCCACGAAAACTTGATCTGATAGAAGAAGTTTGGACTCAAGCCTATGAGTGATCCATTGTTATAAAACAACGTGTTGCGCGCTGTTACAATCAGAGGGTTCGATTCAAGCAGTTTTAAGTGGGAGATTTGGTTCTTCGCAAATTAGAAGTATCTGATCCTAAGGCAGCGACGGGAAAATTATCTCCGAATTGGGAAGGACCTTACTGTGTTTTAAAGGTACTTAAGCCAGATGCCTATGCACTAAGGATGCTTTCTAGAGATCCAATCCTTCGTACTTCGACTTCTAAAAATTTGCAAAAATATTATCAGTAGCATCTTACCCAGAGGCAAGACACTCATTTTTTAGGGGTAAAGAGCTCAAACCTTGCCAAACCCTAGTAAAGCTTAGGAAAATTTTCTTTTCTAGAATAGTCTTTATATGACTTGATGACTAAATGGGTTGCTAAACGATCCAATGTATACTTTATTTTTGCCCAAGCAATTAAAGTTCTTTTTCCTGAGCATTATTGTAATTTAGCATAAGGGATCTCAAAGCATCTGCCCGAGCAGAATGCTTCCCGTACATTTTGCCCGAGCGGAGTCCCAAGAATAGTTCCCAATCTGTTCAGACGAAGGGATGCCTGAGCAAAATGCTGACCGAGCACTCTACCCGAGTAGAGTCTCGAATTTCTTCTCCCCATTCTGTTCGAACGAAGGCATCTGCCCTTAGCAGAATGCCGACCGAGCACTTTAATTTCTTCTCCTTTGTAAAACACAAGGAGGAAAAAGGCCTTTACCCAAGTAAAGGGCCGACGGTTCAATTACAAATCTAACCCGTGAAGTAGCAAAGTTCAATGGGGGCATCGTCACTCCACTTGACTTTTGTTTCTTCGAAACTTGGCCAAACGAGGGTGCTAGGCTTCTTTGCCAACTCTTAAGGTGACGAATAAAGAGTTCGTGTCAAAGTAAAAAAAGTAATGCTATGTGTATGGTAGTATGAACCAAATAAACACGTCGTAACATGAACAAAACACCCTCTAAAAAAGGGTGATATATAAAATAAAGATGAAGTTCTAACAAGCCCATGGAAGGGCATCAAAAGTACTTAGTCTGAGCAAATACAAAGAAAATCCTAAGACACCAATATCAAGGGCTCGTGGGCAACGCCTGAAGGATCATCCTTTAGAGGCTGAGAAGTTGTATCCCCCGCTTTCGAAGGCAGGACCGTCTCTCCAGAAGGATACCCAACTGCAGGCATCACAAAGTCATCTAAGGGGATGTCAGGAAACCGCTCGGCAAACATCTCCTTAGCCTTCAGGAAGCCCATCTCGTAGATCTCCAGACCATCATTAGTACGATTCTTCAGACATTCATCCCCCGCGTTTTCATCAAGGAAGTCTCGGATGCCTTGATCTCGAGCCTCTGCTATCTTCCTCTTTGCCCTCACCAATCTCTTCTCAAGAGCTTCAACTTGAGCGAGAGGATCAGCCTCGTGTTTGCTCAGCTCATCCGCCGACGAGTGGCCTCTTCAGCTTGGGCAACAGCTTCCCTTTTCTCCTGGCTTTCCGAAGCTGCCACATCCCTGGCCATCTCAAAGCACGATAGCATATGTGCCCCACAAGCATACATCTGAAGAAACAAGATTGAATGGTCAACTAAATGAAAGAAAGGGCAAACTAGAAAAGACTGTAAAATGAGATCTTACCGGGTACATGGCTTGAGCAAAGGAGCATGCAAAAGACTCATGAGTCTGATCCACAAGAACCTCTGTGTCTTTGGGAAGAACACCGTGTAGAAGATGTTGTTCACAGACATGGTTGTTCGGCATCCCCGTATCATCTTGCCTAATAGTCCATCTAGGTCGAAAGATAGGGTCTTCTTCAATGGACACACCTTCTATGATTTAGGGAAGAGGCTTAAGAGGACTGACCTTGGCCCTCTTTGGTACAGGGGGCACATCAACGCCTGGCAGTTTCTCCTTCCTTTTTCCCTTAGCCTTTTGGAACACACCCAAAAAGCCTGCCTTTGGTGATTTCCCGCTTCCGCTAGCCATTTCTGCACAAAGAGAAGAATTAATCTCGGAAGAAGGAACAAAACCAAATTAAAAATGCACAAAATCCTAAATAAAGCAAACCTAGCGGTGCGTTTTTAGTAGAAGATGTACTATGGGCAGCAGGAGGGGGAGGAGGAACCGGAAGACCAGCTGGTATGGGCTTATGGGGAATAATCTTCACATACTCTAACTGTTGCTCTGAAAAAGGCTCATCAATGGAAAGACCACCCCAAAGCTTTATGTGACTAAGGATGTGCTTTGTCAAATTATTTGGAACGGGCTTATCCATATTCTCGAAATCCTTACAATAAGCGTTCCATGTCTTATTGAACGGTAACTCCCCCTTATTTTTAAGGCTGGCAAAGAAGTATCTGGAATGCCAACCTTTGCTGGATTTGGGACCCCCCCCCCCCTAGAAGTTGTTGCCTGCTATGAATATAGTACCACTCAGGGCAGTTGGCAACTCATTTGACAAAATAGATTTTAAAGAAAACTCTCATGAAGTCTGTTGGATCTGCTTTGTAACCAGAAGTCTCGATCAAATAGATGAGACCCACCAACTTTCTCCACGCATTAGGTACAAGCTACCCTAGAGCCATATGATAATGCTCAAACATCTTGAGGGCAAAGGGGTGAAACCTCACTTGCTCATCATAGATCCCGGTTTCCCAATCTGTTTCATAGTTGGCTGGATCTTGTAATTCTAGAACTCGAGCAAACCAACCCTCGGGAATAGGATATTCTAAGATCAACGCCTCCAATTCTTCCCATGACATCTTATTCTGCTTCTCATCAGTAGTGAACCAAGGTTTGGGATTCTCTTTATCCTCAGCTTTATCCTTTAAATCACCTAGTGTGTTCTTAGGTGGTAAAGGTTATGACAATTGGGGGTTAAAAGGACCTACTTCACTTTGGACGTTGGAGCTCGTCCTGTAGACGAAGAAGAACTATTCTTAATAACTTCTTCAGAAGAAGTTACACTATCTGAAGACTCTGACATACTCATTACTCGCGAATTTGAAACTATGAAAATAGAAGTGTTGAATAGAAAAAGATGAATAAAAAGACTTACTTGATGGAAAGAAGAATGCTTCGTGAAAATGAAATGGGGATCCCCTTTTATAGAGAAATCTTTAGTAGCCGACTCTTGGGAATTCCAACGGTACATTTACCCCCTTACGTGTCACGATCCAAGAGCAGAGAAATTTGAATTTCCCGCTCAAGGCATTTATTACAAAAGACACGTGGATAGGAGAAAACATTCTGCCCGAGCAGAATGCTGGCCGAGCACTCTGCCCAAGCAGAGTGCCAAGAACAGAATCTATTCTGCTCGGACAAGGCATTTGCCTGAGCAAAATTCTGTCCGAAAGTACTTTGCCCGAGCAGAGTACCAGGAACAGAGTCTATTCTGTTCGGACAAGGCATTTGCCCGAGCAGAATGTCATCCGAACACAACGCTATCCGAGCACTCAAAGTGCCAAAAATTGTCTCATTTCTGTTCAGGCATGTTGAATTATAGATTTAGCTATTCCAGTAAGAGAGTGTGCTTCCGCCCGCTCCATTAAACGCTGGCGAAAGTAGGAGGCATTATGATATATCTAAAAGGGCTAATTACACCTATGTCCCTGAGGTTTGGGGGGTAATTACACGCGAGGACACAAAGTTTCAAAATGTAACACTTATGTCCGTTGACAAACGGAATACAAAAATACTTAACAGTTCTGACAAAAAGACCAAGTTGCCCCTAAATAAAATTTGAAATCCTGATTTGCCCCTGGGACCACGCGCCAACCCCCTCCCTCTCCCTCCCTCCCCCCCCAACCCCATTCCCGCAGCACCCATTCGCATGTGCCTCCCTGTCGCCTGTGCCTCCCCCTTCCCCGTCACCCCCACCCTACCCCTTCCCCTTCCCCTTCCCCTTCACTGGTCGATCGAAAAATGAGGGGTGGTTGACCTCGAGATGGCGCCGGTGATAAATCCCGGGCGGTGGTGGCAGCGGCTCGATGGTTGCGGAAACTTAGTGTCCTTGACTGTAATTACCTCCTAACCTCAGGGACATAGGTGTAATTAGCCCAAAAAAATATTGCAGGATTGGGGAGGGATCGTATAGATTTTGTCACACTGCAGATAAAAAACTAGGGATAGTTGTTTGGTTTCTGTAAGCTGTTTACAGTTCTCCTGAATCCTGATACAAGAGATCATAGGATGTGGCAACTATAGAGGCACCATGATCTGTAGCCTCCCAAACTTGTTAATCTGCTATAGAGTGCTGAGATATATCATAGCTTGGATACCACAAATTATGGAAAAAGAGAGTCCAGAATATTCCTATATATGGACACCCCATTTTTGTAGTTTTATTTTATTTTTTTGTTAATTTATGTGGGGCTTTATTAATAAATAAATTTTATTGTTCAATGTAGGGTGCAAACATGATAATAAGTGATAGGCCTTATTTACTTAATTCAGCTTAAGCAGTCCAGTCCAATACTCAGTCTGTCAGTCCAGTCCAGTCAGTTTAGCCCAAATCAATTTGGCTCGGTCCATTAAGTAACTAGCCTAGTTAGTCAAATATTCAGCTCTATCACGAAACACAGACTGGGATAGTCATCCTTATCATTTCTGACCCTCAAACCTCTATAAATAACGTCTTTGGGCTACATTTTCAGGGACAAGCTTTTTCTCCTTAGAGCTTTTATACCATTTCTTTCATAGAAGTGGTAGATCATCTCTAAGGAGAATTTAGCACTTCATATTTCACTTATCTACATACACAAGTCACATGCATCACGGATTCAACATAAGGAGTTTCGAAGTCTTCTAAGCAAGCATTTTCTCGAGGTACATTTACAGTTTTCTAGATTAACTTAGATAATAATGGTCTAAATTACCCCCTTCCAGTAGTTGCATTTCTATTCAAACATCAAAAAGGGTCTTTTACATCTTTGGTCTAAGTCTAAGTCCCGAAATGTAGATTACTTCCCGTAGGACCAGAGTCGAATTACGGTGGTTTTGATTCCAATTAGTCTGATCCGAGGCCACTTGACCCCTTTTCTCGAGTTTAGGGTGAGTCTTGTTGTATTTTACATGCTACATGTTTTTAAGGCCAAAAATCAGTGGAAATGAAGTAGAGACCAAAAGGGCGCAGCGGTGCCTAACACCTTTCTATTGCATAACTTAGTCTGTGAATCCTTTTCCTAGTTTCGATGGACTAGTCGTCCTTTTAGAAACTTTAGACTCATGTCTAGGTTCTTCTTATTTTCCTTTAATTAAATAAGATGGCGACTCCTAAAATCCTTCCGAAGATTTTTTCGAGGCAGTGCGCCACACTATCCCATGCCTTGTTTTTAATGAGGTCTGCTACCTGGGGAGGCAGAAGACTCAGATGGGGAGAAATGCTCACCGGCCTCAGCGCAAGTTGGGGAATCCAATTAGCATTGGAAACAGAAATCTCGAAACCCGTCCATACTAGTCTTTGTATATCTTTCTTGATTGTTGTTCTGTCCATAATCATTCCTCTCCAACCCCATGAGAATCACCCCGAGTTGGCATTGTTCATGAAGTTTGGCCGAACACAGTATTTGCATGTAAGGACCTATCCCAACAGTGTGTCAGGATATGAAAAGATACGCCAGCTAGTCTTGGCCGGCAGGGCTAGATTGAACAAGTGCAATTCTTTGAGCCCGAGCCTCTTGTTGCTTTTCGGGGCACACATTGAATGTCAATTGATCCAATGAGTACCCTTTTAATTTCGTTCAGGACCAACAAAACCAACTAATAATGGAGTTTAGAGCTTCACAGACATATTGAGGATTAAAAAGATCTGTATGTCATGCAATCGTAGTGATGATAAAACTAACGTAATAGGTGTTACTCGATTAGCCTTGTTCAGGGGAAGACCTTTCCAGCTAGCACATTTCCATTTGATGGTTACAATAAGCTCGCGAGAGAATTCCTTCCTTCTCGTCACTATGTCAAGAGTGCCTCCCAAGTGTTTACCAAATTGCTTTTTCAAGATAAATCCCAAAATGTTAGCCAAATTGCGCTGGAGATTTTCCATGATTGGTTCGTTGACCAGATCCTTTGCAATACTTTTCAATGTTTCTTTGATAAACTCGCAAGAGGTGGTCGTAAGCTGTGCAAAGATCATTGCATCGTCAACGAATACCAGGTGATTCATCAGTGGACTTCTAATTCTTGTTTTGATTCCAGGGACTTGAAGTGAAGTGCTCTCGACAGAATGGCTGAGAGTACCTCTGTACATAAAATAAAGAGGTATGGGGACAAAGAATCCCCTTGTCGGAGACCACAAGTTGGAGAGAACCTAGGGGATGGGGATCCGTTGATCAGGAGCTTATATCGTGCCAACACACTGCATGATAAGGCATACTAAAAAAATTCTGGAATCATGCATGCTGCGGTATCAATTCTAAGAAGTTCCACTTAAGCATGTCATATGCTATGCTCATATCCATTCTCATAGCTTCCAGAATCGCTTTGGTCTTTGTAGTCTTGCATATTTTTCCGTTAGTTCTTGCGCAATGAGGACATTATCACTTATATGTCGTCCGTCGACAAAGGCATTTTTATAACCAGAGACAAGGTGATTAAGCACAAGTTCTAATATGTTAGGTAGGGTTTTTGCTATCACTTTGTATATGGTATTGCAAGAGATAGGTTTTATAATCCTCAGGGTGCAAGGGATTTCTATTCTTGGATATGAGAGTGATGAAAGACTTGTTGGCTTCACTGGGCAAATGACCAAAATGTTCAAATATTTTGGTAATAACTTAAATGTTCAAAATGTTCATGAAGTACGTTTTTGAAAAACTAATTCAACTCAATAGCTTTTCTCTAAAATTTAGAAGGACCTTCTGAATTCAGGCAAAAAGGGTATAATGCTATACCAAAGGAATGAGAACCTTCTCCTACGTCAACGACACCAAAGCAATATTTGATGAATGAAAGTCTGAATATGGATCCAATTGAGGCACGAAATGGAGCCACTACAAGGTTGCTCTGGGTGTTACAAAGTAAGCTTCGAGCTCGCATTGGTCAAAGGTTGAGAATGTATTGAACTATAGGAGATCTGATTTCCCGTTTTTTCTCTTCTCAATAGCACAGTTGGTAGAGCCAGCTATCGGCAGTAAATAGTTTCTCAATAGCACAGTTGGTAGAACGAGCAATCGGCTGTTAACAGAACGGTCGTAAGTTTGAATTCTACTAGGGAAATTTGATTCATTCAGAATTTTTTAATTCAGAATAAATACGAGGGCTCATAATGATTGTTACGAGTAGGTAACCCATCGACACTCAACTCCTATGGCTATGGGCCTTGAAAGCAGCCTTTCAAAGTACATGAAACTACCAGTAAGAGAAGAAAATTTCCCCATAAGATCCATTTTCACTGTCTTTCTCAACTTGTAGTGAACAATGTTCTTTCAAAACCCATACTTAACACAACAGAAAACAACACAACACAAATTTTAGTGAACATTGCTCTTTCAAAAAGAGCCTGCGACAACTACAATGCTAATACCTCAGCAAAATTTTCTGGTAAGTTACAAAAAACGTCCTTGTACCAAACTCTAAAACAAAATAAAACCGTGTGAGAATTAGTAAGCTACAAAAAGGAAGAAACTATCAAGTAACTCTGTCTAAGGACAATCTCGGTTTAAGCTACAAAAGACACCACAGTGCCAAATCTCCAAAGAAGATTTTTCTGCTCCATAATCAAGCAGTTTTGACTTTGCGCGAGGGAGGACGACGAAATAGACTGATGAGATCGTCAAGACCCTGTTGACCAATATTAATCACCATAATTAGGTCTTTCCATATTTTGAAACGGTTTATTGCAGAGGAGGACAACAATTTAAATCAAAAGAAAAGTAAATTGCAATTAAGAAGGCATACCCTCGTTGTGACTACAAGAAAGCTGAATAGGATAATCAAGTAGGAACCTAATACCAGTAGCAAAAGCAAGTCAAATGTCACGCTGGCAACCTGCAATAGCACATTTAACTCGTAAGGATTCATATCTATGGATCTGAAACACAGAGGTTAGAGAAATGTAAAGGAGCTGCTGTAGGATCTCTATGCAAGTGATATGGATTTCATTAAACCTCAATCACGATTTAATCTCAAGTACATCCCAAAAAAGGAATGTCCCAAATCCACTCATTCATATGGTCAAAAAACACACCATAGTCCTCAAGAAAGTCTAAATATCCATTTCAAACCTTAGAAGAGGATTCTTGTAGGTCGGCGACGAATCTGCCTATGATTCTCGAATTTGCACTCCCAGCTTGGGAGCTTGCTTGGACCTCAATCCCAGGTGGGTTGGGATCGCGAACTTAAGTAGCGTCAGATTCTCCCCCCTTGCTGGCAGAATTCTTCTTATGGGTCATCATTAATATATGTTTAAGATATTCAAAGAGAAAGAGGAAGACAAAGCTGATCTTGCGTTTGGGTAAGAGAGAGCCAAGCTGTTCTTGGTCATGATATTACTGCAACTGGTCACTTCGCAGGGAGGCGTAGAGCACATGGGAGTGGGTCTTTTGTGGTCCTTTTGTCGAATAATACATGGCTCCGGGGTGGCCAAGTCAGGCTATTCTATGACTGCTCTATCAATCAGAGAGATTTGCGCAAGTACTAACGCAAAATATTAGATTTTTTGCTGAACGAAAACATGGAGCAGCCGGGTACTATGAATGTGCCTGTATATGTATTCTGTGCAAATAATTTACATAATAAAAACTGTTAATTGCATAAAACTAATATTAATATTTATTTAGTAAAGCTGCTTCCAACTCAGATTCTTCTAGGTGCTTAAACTCGCCCGCTCCCGCCCCATGCAATTAAGTTTCAAAGCTTTTGACTTCGAATGTAGCATAAATCTATTCACTGGCACGTATACAGTGAAATTTATCATCTTCTTTTATATCCTTAACATAGTGTTTTGGAAGATAGTTCAAGTTTTTATAAGCAGTTTAGATGTCTTCCACACAACACTCGTCATTACATTTTACTGTTTCATTATTTGACTGTCCTGCACAATTACGAGGAAATGGAGTGTTGAGATAAAAGCATATATCAAAGTCAGAATATTTTTCCTGGATTGCTCATGTAATAGCCAGCTCAAATGACATGGGTAAAAGAAATGCAACAAATTTTTGATTGACAAAACAAAATAAGATTGTCCAGCTCAACCACCACTTTAGCAAATGTTGAAGAGCTTGTAACGACAATGGCCTAGGGAAATCGGAGTTCTGAACCCGAGCTCGCTCCATTTATCTTCAACCCTATAACTTTTTGCAGGTTTTGTTCAAAGGTGGCGATCAATCTATATGTGTGAAAACGGAGTATCTATATGTAATGTAGGTAAAACATGCTACATAAATAGAGTTGGCAACAAAAAGTCAAACAGAGAGAGGTTTGGATTCTTGTCTTTGAAGAAGATGATGATGAAATGGAATGAGCTCCAGCAGTAGTTTGCTCGTCTCATCCCCTTCTTGCAGTGTACGGGTATAGACACACACAAACACACACACACATAGAGACGGAGAGAGTTTCCAAATTCTGGGTTTTCAACCACCCGCTACTCATTATAGCAGATTGAGAAGGTCAGCCAAATAGGACAATCTGCTTGAGAAACCAACGGGTAATACTCGCAAAGAGAAAGAGGCCTGAGAGTTTGCATTAAAGTGCTGCATTTAATCAGCTCCCATACACACATGCACAGATATGTATATCTCTCGAGGTTATTATATTCATAAACAAGGGGGTGGATTATACACACACACACACACACATAGAGAGAGAAGGGAAATATCAGGACCTGATAAATGTAAAGCTTGGCACTGGTCAAATCATAAAAAGTAAACATGCCATCTAGCACCTCATGTTGTACATTCACTTCAACGGTATGATCTTCCAATTCCTGCCAACAAGTAGAAAGTGTACATTGGTCAAACAAGGTAGGAAAGTGGGTAATGGATCGTAAATGGTGTTATGAATCATTTTACTCGGGAAATTAACTCTAGAATTATGGGGACCCCTACAACGAACTGAGCGAAATCAGTGTCCAAACAGGCATCAGTCGCCCAGAGAAACTTGACTCATCCTCTAGGACAGACCCAGAAATGAAAAGCACTTGTGCGTCATATTGGAGCAAATGAATCTCTCCGCTCAGTTATAACTTAAGATGCAAGATATGGAAGGTCACAATTTTAAGAACAAAGGACTGAGGGTTGCGCAGAACAGTGGGAGACAAATTCGGAGAGGCGGAGGGAATGAGAAAAGGAAAGCCAAATAGTGTTTTCCAACCACTGCCAAATTTTACAGATGTCAAAACTTATGCTCTATTTAACTATATGCTGGATAAAATGAAACTATCAAGGCAAAATTCCTCAGGTATTTAGGGCAACCACGCCAGTCCAATGGCATCTCGTTCACCATGTGTGGAGACCCAAGTCGCTAATGACATAATTCAGTTTCCTCCAACGTAAGTACAACACAATCCCAATTTGATTACAAGTCCTGAAAATAAGTTACAACCACTTCTAAATTCCAGAGTGCAAGTCTCGCTCACATCTCCGCACTAAGATCCGCGAGCTGAGCTGTACACTAACAATACCAAGATGTTGCACGTGGACGAATCACTAGTATCATTGTCACAAGCTCCTAAGCTCATGTCACACAATCAAGTAACATGTTCCAAATAACAAAGTATATGGATCAATAATCAAGAGTAGTATCTCAAGTAGAATTTCAGGATAATGGTGTTTAATAGTACGCCAACTTCAAGAAATAACGACGTCGTATTAAAGAATAGTGCCATCTAACCCCCTTACCTTAAACCATGAAGAAACCACTTAGTAACTATTTCCTCCGGCTTTTTCTCTTCACTAATTTCTCCACTTCTCTTTCTTTTACTGTTTCCTTTCTTTATCTCTGGTCCACATCTCCTCACGAATCCTTCTCTCTTTTTTCTACTGCTAGTACCCGACTAACCGAGTTGTGCGCGAGTATCGTGTAGTCATAAAAGATCAAGTGGGGCTGGTTACTACCTTTAGAAAACATATCACCACCATAACTATGAACTGTCATAAGGTATTCCGTTATATATAATATTTAAAATCACCAAGTGATAAAGATAAGGCTGCCAACACAACATTGAGAACATGAGTCACATGGCTGAAAATGAGACACTCCACCAGCTTTAAGGTAGTTTCAGATTAACCCCTAAAGTTATGCATAATTACATTTTGGCCCACACCTAACCTTTAATAACTTATACAAATCTTTGCTCTAAACCAACCAGTAATTACTTTGGGCACCTCTAAAAAGGCAGGCCGTTACACCACGGACGATACCTTGAAGTCTTGAACCATGTATTTCAGGCGTCAGAGAAAAACTAGATATCAAGATGATACCAAGTTCAGATGTTGTATTCGGGCCCTAGTCCAGGTTCACTTACTATAGGTTCCAGCAGCATTTTTTATTGTTGTTTACACCTTGAGAGCTTTATCACAATTAAAAGTTCAAGCAAAAAGACTGTCACTATCATATACCAAATACAACCAAAATCTTGAGAACCATAACATGTCGTTACCTTTTTCATTGCCATGATTAATGGATCATTCTTTGACAGAAATGGAGCTACTCGAGGTGTTCTCGACAAAAGGTCCAACCATGACTGCACATAAGCAGGATTGACACCTAAATTACTATCATCCGCAAATATGTTAATATTCTTTCCTTGCTGGCCGTAAATATGCCTCTGTACATCAGAACACAAGACTGTATTAGAAAGTAGAATACAAGGGATTGTTGCTTGCATTTATGTTAACCGACAACAAGTCACTTAAGTAGCATCACAAGGACAGAGAAATGCATTTACATGTAAAATGAAGTTGAACAATGGTGAACGTGCACTGAATGCACGTTAGGTTGAAATTATGATTGCACATATACAATAACACGTAAAAACATCATATATAATTCCAATCGACTAGCCAACAGGATCACAGAGCAAAATAGCGGACTTGTAAGGGAGACAGAGCGCAAGCATTATGTATTCCTTCTCAGGACTCTGTGACACACAATACCAGAGAAGAAGCAAAAGAGACGACTGTTTCTTCTTCCCTACGTCTAGGAAATTAACACAGCAATGACAAAACTGAATTTTGATGACAAAGCTTGGTAAACTGATGAAGCAGGAATCCTAAGCATTAAAAAGTAACCAAACAATCCTAATAGCCAAGTATACAAAACCCTGTATTAAGGCACATGGAGCAAGGGAAGACATGAGCTTAAGCGAAAGTCAGGAATATATATTACAAAATCCTGAATTTTAATTCAGTACAGCAAAACTATGGCAAACTAACAGCAATTATAACCAAATTCAACAATGTGATGTGTAATTCAAGATTAGTACAGGATAAATTACAGAAAATCAACACAAGTCACACAAAATTCAACAGGAAGCCCATTTTAAACCACTGTGGCATTAATAGGGTAAGACAATCTACAGCATTAGGAAAGGATACTTGAATGGTATAAGAGCAGTTACTTCCAGCGATAACTTATCAATGGTCTAACGCTAATATGAATTGCTACACTGGTAATATTGATCACAGATTCAGTTGCTTGAAAGATGAATATTACCACAAAACGGACTAGGTTACGAGAGGACATGCATACATCTAACCACAAGAATACTGCCTAAATTTATGAACTTTCAACATAAAGTCCTTACCGCAAGACTCTCGGCAACTAACTTGATACTTCGAAAAATTGCAGCTTCACTAACAAAATGCCTGTAGAGAAACACAAGCTCTCAGTACATGGCCATCTGCAAATTAGATGTTCAGGAAATAAGATAAGAAAAGCTTGAGTTCCAATGCTTGACCTGTTATCAAAAAGACCTCCCGTGCTTTCCAACAATTCAGGTGCAAGAGGAAGTTCTGACAGTGTTGCTGCAGTAACTCTCAGCCTTGAAAACTGTTCATGCTCCCAGGCTACCTACAGCATGTGGAAATGTTTAATAAAAACTAAACAAAAAAGAGTCAATCTTTTCTCCTTCTCGATAGATTTCAATATCTCAAGATTTTTCCTTGTAAATAAATTACCAGATTTTCTTGTAAAGATAAACCTCAATGACAATAAGAAGTACAAGCAAAGCTCCGCCGAATAGGAGAACTGGACTGGTTTGTTGAGCATAAGGCACATTGAAAATTCACACCCAATAGCTTGGCAAGCTTCTTAGCAGCAAGTTCTATGAATGTCAGCAATCAGTTGGGCTCATTATAGGCAAGACAAGCAAAGAAGGATCTTTGATCAAAGGGAACCACTGCTGTTGGAGAGTTAAACATGACGGTTGCAACGGATGCAAATAATACAGAGTGCAAACTGCAAAGTATAGACAATGATTCCATGTTCCCAAGTTCATGCTATGCTCATGGTTTACTCTCACAAGAAATCCTTCAAGTTAAGAAACTTCCAAATCAAAATAAATGAATGGTTGTGCATGCCTTTTCACCCCTCAAGTTATATGGTCACTAGATCCAATTTAAATTTACAAGTCAAGGTCTCTGTCTATATAGGCATCATAGCCATCTTCCTAAGTTTTCTAACATTTTATATCAAGGCATCATTATAGATTTGCAATTTTGCATGAATAACAGCTTCAAACTGGCCTTCACAGAGGAAGTAAGTGCAAGAGTATAGTGGTTCGCCAGCTCCCACTTGGTGGTGTAAACAGCTGACTTGCAGCAAGCAGAACATGGAAGAGAGAGGTTTGGTATTTATGTTTTAACGAGGAAGAGAGAGGTTTGGTATTTATGTTTTAACGAGGTGTCTCTGGTAACAACATTGCACTTGCAAAAAAGTCGAGGAATAAGATAGTTAGAAAATTGGACAGCTAAAAGGGTATAGAGGAGAGAAGACGTCTGCTAAAAGAAGTTACCAAGGATAATTGGAAATTATAAGAGAGACACATAGGACGCCTATATGGTATGTTACATGGACTCTTCAAAATGCGTGAAGCACCCGTGGGCACTCGACACATCTCATAGGATATGATACTATGAACGCTATATTATAGTGTTCCTTTTAGTTAGTTATTATTGCTTTGAGATGATCTCAGTTTTAAATTAAAACATGCGTAACTTAAAAGACCATGTAAACTAAGGAATCACTAAAATATACTTATTCGTGTCCCCGTGTCTTGGGTTTTGAAAAATGGACGAATCCGACACTTGGACACGTATCAGACTCGGACACTCGTACCAAGTCCATGTAACATAGCCTATATGGACCACTAGGTCGCGCAATAGAAATCACATGATCATGGATAGAAGAATCTGTCTTGAATCAGAGACACTATTCCTTTGCATACCAGAACATAAATCTCAAGAGGTCACAAGAGATAAGAAGACATTCCATGTCACTCTCCTACAGAGAGGTCCTATTATAGCCAACACAGGACGAATTTATGCACCTATTGTCTTATTGAACTATATCAGAACGAACGGCACTAGCTGTTTAACTTGTCCATTAACATAAGCTTTGCTGCAAGGAAAATATATTTAGAGACATAAAGATAGTATACAGTAACAAGCAAATGAAGATATTCAGATCTTGAACTTTCAGGGTATGTACTTACTCGTGGATTTGAGATATTTATCTTCTTGTGCTTCAGACCAACTTTAAGATCCACCTCTTCTGCTACATTATGAAAACCCTGTACAAAAATCCAACTAAATTAAAACACTATGCAACGAGTGCCATCAGATCTAACAAGACATCTAACTTGAAACTTTTGCTTACTTCAAAAATTTGTTTTATGTATGCATTTTCTGGAGGCTTAGAAACGTGAAGCCATAACTCATTGTCCACTGACCCAATGCTATTTAAGCAGATAGCATAATCAATACTCTCACGCAAACGCTGATCAAAACTTCGAAGCCACTGCAAGAAGTGTATACACTCTTAAGTATATAAATGGCATGGTTCAGAATCATATACAAACAAGTTTAGTATTTCAGAAAGCAACCTTATGGGTTCCATTGTAGTTATAAGGTCCACCAGATGTCAACCCAAAGAGTAGATTATACCTCCCTCTTGTCTTAGGATTTGTATATAAAAGAGAAAATAACCTAGCTATTTCAACCAGGGCCACAACGCCACTTCCATTGCTATCGCTTCCAACTGATATTGCCTGCAAATTTTAGAAGATTAAAATCAGAATACCTCAGACAATCATAAAGATTAGAAAATTCTAATAAGCCTAGTAAAAAAGTTGAATTATATACTGGTGCAGCCCCAAATGTGTCATACGACGCCACTATAGCAATAGTGGGGAGTTGATTTGAATCTCCATCCGCTTTTAGTCCTGGCAACCAACCCTGTTATCACAACACAAGTAGCTGAGTTTATAATAATCATCTAATAAAATAATCGCCACCCAAAAGTGAAAAGCGGAAATGTTTGACATGTGCTAAAAACTCATTGAGTTTAACCACTATCCTTAAACAAGACCTCTGCTGATTGTTCTTCTTAGACTACTACTTCCAAGATATCTATGCGCAAGAGTCGTTTCAAAACATGCAGAGAGAGAAGGGGGTGGAGAAGATGGGAGGGGGTTGGAAGGGTAAGAGAAGGAATTGGAAGCTCCAAAAACATACAAATTAGATACTTCCCCACCCAACTAACACAGGCACACACATGTACCACCAAAGGCCAATCAAAGCCCAAAGCTCAACTGTATGTAACATGGTAAAATTTCCGAGGCAAGGAAAACAAAAAGCTAAATACAAAAATTAAGCATGAAAATTACATGCATAACGTATACTTTCAAATGCATGAACCTTGAAGCGTATCTCCTTGGCGAAGTGTACACAGAAACTGAGAATTCAAAAGACACAACATCTAACAGAATGCACCACAACTTCCAAACAAAGAGGAATAGGAAAGATTTAGGGCAACTGCAGACCCCAAAAACGACCTTTTATTAACAGGAGACTGCAGGTTCAAAACTACAGGTAGTATATGATGATTCAAGATAATCTCATTCACAAAAATTTCCTTCTACAGGTAGAAGAAAAGTTGAATCTGAACCTGAATGTTTGTGATGGTGGGAGGTGCAAGTTTCCTAGGTTCTGGTGCTGTGACAACAAGCTTGTATCTGAAACAATTGGAAAGCACAGATGCGATTAGATTAGCACATCAAGAATAATGGAACCATTTCTTTAACATCATAAGATAAACCAACCCTCAGGACCACAAGCATGATTGTATTCAGATTGAATGAGTCGAATCTTTATAACATAATAATACGGATACACACAGAATTAGCTACCTATAGAACAATATGAACATATATACATGTTCCTATGATTAGCGTTAGACATATTAAACATTAATAACATTCTGCAACAGCAAAAGCAAAAATCTCTAAGCTCACATATAAGTGGAAGGTAATTATGCTATAATCAACTATGAAAGCCTGATATCCCTTTAACAGCAATGCTTCACTCTAAAGTGTATATTACTTGATACTTATTAAAGTGCTTAAATAATCAATTCCTATCGAACAATGCAAAAGAACACGGTTCAAACCCTCCCTATCATGCTTACACTTAAACACCAACTAATGTGTATCTTTCACCCTATCAAGATCACATGTAGCTGCTTCCAAGTAAAGACATGGACCCTCCCTTAGATACAAAAGCCCCTTCTTAAGTAGAAAAAAAAAAGCCACATTTCAGAAGCTGTATGCCTCCAAAGTGCCGGTCATAAGCAATCTAAGTAGCACTAAAGCGGACACATGCCCGGGGACACTGGAGCAATTTCCAAAAAATCTAAGTAGATATTTTTTTGATATATAAATAAGTTTTGAAATGTAGGTTTCGCACGTACACGATTTCAATCGATTGTAGCAATTAAAAGATACAAATTGTAATAGCTGAAACTTGATTTAAGAAAGGAGCAGCAGCAAAAGCATGAAAAGAAACTAGCTAAGGAAAGAAGGATGTGCAGAATGACGAAAGAAGAAGCAGGAAAAGTAAAAGGGTAGCAGAAAAAGTCTGCAGCAGCAGCAGAAGAAGAAGAAGAAGAAGAGATAAGAAGGAGCAGAAATAAGAGATAGCTAGTTGAATATCACAATTTATTAGGGGCAACCAGTGAGAGTCCTGTGGCAAGCCATATTCCTCTACGTCAAATCTCCCTCTTGGTTCAACAGTTGGAGATTTAAGAGAATAGGTTTTTTTAATATTCCAAAATGACCCCATAGTAGTAAGCATTGTGTTTTGCCCCATGCAGCCATACACGCCCGACATTTTTCAGAAGAGTCAGCTACACGTTTGAAACTAGATATCTAGTTGCAAAATAATCGGATGTGTCCGGAGGTGTCTGACAGGTATCGAGGTTTTGATAAGTGTATGACATGACAACTTGGCCTATATGAGGTATGTGCGCTTCACAGTAACCAATAGTGAGGCCTGACAGAAAAGAGACCACCTGCAATCGCCGATCCAATAAGCCTTATCATCCTCCCAAGATGCATCTTTGTAAAGGACCAATGCAACTACTAGCTAACTGTTTCGCAACACAATCCTTATAACCTCATTGAAAAGAAGCATTCCAAACGATGCCTCCCTTCACGAAGGATAAAACTGAAGCCACATAAGCTCCCTATCAATGGAAATACAGGAAAGATCTCTAAATCCCTATACGGCTCTAACCTCTATACGAACCCTTAAAAAAGGCCAAAGCCAGCAGTCTCAAGCAGTTTTTTTTTGTAGATGTCGATTCCAGAAACAACTTTTCTCTTCTGATTTGCCTCATTCTCAAATAAGTCAAGACACGCTAATAAATTCTAATAAAACCTTAACAACATTCACCACTCACACACATGGAACATTGCGAACCCTACTTAACTATAAGGGAGTCAAAACCTAGTATGTAGTCACCATGTCCCATGGGGCATGGACACGGGTGCAGCGTAGGGTAATAGAATCAGAGTCGCTAGAACCATAAATCTTAGGCAAGATAGTGAACCCTAAGAATAGATCGAAGAAGTATGGTCCACCGGAACAATGAAATAGCAGAAAATGCCCGAATCAACGATCTTCTCTATCCTATCTCTCTCATATTTAATAGTTCAACCGAAATCTCTCCCTTCTCTCTCTCTTAGCAGCCAATTAATAATGTCCAAATAAGTTGCAGATTAAGTTGTACTATGAATGGCTTAGTAGAAAGATATACGAGTTACTTCAAAAAAAAAAAAGAGTGAGAATGGCATCATCAGATCTGTGGATAACAAGAAAGCGAAGACAGGATTACATCTGGTTGCAATTATTGCAGAAAATGCATTTTCTAAGTGTATCGACTAACCCGCCAGTTGTTGCAGTAGCAGGCTGACCAGTAGCATCATTTCTTTTGACATCAGCTAACACAGCATCAATTTTGTCATCTTCGAAAGCAAAATACACAGGATACTGAAACAAGAAAAAAAATTCCCTCAAGTGACACTAAAGCAATACTGCGCAAAAAGTGTTTGTGTTGATAACAAAATATCAGTGGAACAGTTTGATCTATGAGCTATATGTCAAACACCAATAGTGGGTCAGGACAAGAAACTCTGACATACTACAAACAGAGTACTCCCAGTCATATTATCCATAAAACAGCCTAGAATACAAGCACTTGGTATAAACTTCTTGTTTAGTTCTTTATCTTTCTCCAATATTTCTTTTCTTTTTCTTTTTTCCTATTACGTGGCAGAGAACTTCCGGGTTGCAAGACGAGGTCTTTAGAGAAGTTTTTTGTAGACAATGCCGCGATGAATAAGATTCCTACAAAATAACATAAAGCCAGGTACAAGGTAAGACCTTGCTAACGCAGGAAGAGAGGAGAATCTAAAACCATTAATTATTAAGAATGAAGCTGTAGAATCCTCAAGCAAGATAAAGTTGATACTTGATACGTTAATAGAAGTTTTAAAAGGCACAGAACCATGATGGTGCACATACCGCATCTGATTTTGCAGTAATTAGGGTTTGGATTTTTAACCACGAAACAAACCCACCCAAACAAAAAGAACAAACCTGTTCTGTTAAAATATGTGTGCACAACAAAAGGACGAAAACTAGCAACGCTTACGTAAAAAGAGATTAGAATTAAACACAGACAAAAAGAACTAGTATGCTTTCTCTAATAGATGCCAGAAGATCGAGAAGTTATTTCTTCACTCACACGGATATTTGCATGTATAAGTAACCGTTCAAGTTCCACCAATATGTTCCGCAAAAGCTCCTTCCCAGGTTTATCATCACCCCCACCAGCACTATCTTTGTATTCAGAACTAAACATGCGAGGAAGCAGAAATAATAGACCCCCTAACGGCTTTCTCTGTCCAATATACTCTGCCATATGGTTGCCACAAAGATAAAGTCCCATTAGATAGATAAATAAGGAAAATTGAGAACAGAGAAGGCGACAAATCATGTATGATACATGAACTGATTCCAGAGGATAAATGCACAGAACTTATCCAGACATGCGATCAAGTGATGTTTGCACAAGAATTGCCTAAGGCTGATGTGGGATGAAATCAAATGATTAGAGTTCCATCGCTTAAGCAACTTAGTTGTTAGTTGACGAATGGATAATTGACAAAAGTTAGTTGTAATGTTACTTGTACATTGTTTTGTGGAGTTGCTTCTTTAATAATTGCTTCATATTGAGCTGTCAAGCTGAGGGTTACTGCTATCATCAATGGTTTCAAATGATTACCGTTCCATCGCTTAAGCAAATTAGTTGTTAGTTGACGAATGGATAATGACAAAAGTTAGTTGTTATGTTACTTGTACATTGTTTTTTGGAGTTGCTTCTTTAATAATTGCTTCATATTGAGCTGTCAAGCTAAGGGTTATTGCTATCATCGACTATTCATTAATGTCCATTTTTGGATTTAGATTCTTATTGATCTACTTGAGATTTTGAAAATGGGTTGGTTGAACTTGAAAATTCTTTTATTGAATTTTATGCTTGTGCCTCACAAACTACATGAAGGTCGAAATGGTACATAAATAGGTATTGGTGAAGCGACAGTAAGATAATAACTACTCCCTCCGTCCCACATAAATCGATCACATTTGACTCGACACGCATATTAAGGATTTAAGTTATATATTGTGTGTTTCCCGTTTTTACCCTTTAGAGGGGGGGAGGGGGTGAAGAGAGTGGGCCAGGAGAGAGAAAATTGGTTGGTAGAGTGTTAAATGTGGAGAGAGAAATAGAATAAAAAAGTAGAAGAAAGTGAGCTCGAAGAGAGAAAATGAGTTGATGGAGAGTTAAATGTGGAGAAAGAAGTTGAATAAAAAAAAGTGAAAAAGGGTAAATATGGAAAAGCACCTAAAGAATCTTTCTTAATTTGGAAAGTGAGCAATTTTTGTGGGACGGCCCAAAAAGGAAATATGATCAATTTATGAGGTACGGAGGGAGTATCTGTTATAGATAGTGGGTTGCAACCATGAAAGGGGAAGTAGTACAGGAGATGGTAACACTGGTGGTGCTTGTAATCTGGGCGCCCAATGGAACAATGTTGTGAATGAACAACGGAAGCTCAAACGAGTACCTGCAACACTTGCATTCCATGATAAGTTTCAAGATTTCACCAATGTCAATTCCTACACCACGCTCCAACACTTTGAACGAGCTGAATGAAAGCACATACCCCCCCACCCAAAAAAAAACCAACCCAAAGAAGGTTCCAATAATATTTTCACCGGTACCAGGTTATTTCGTACCAAGATATCCAGATAGAGTGTATAGGCTGGCAGAAAACTTAACTCCCCCCCCCGCCAGTCTTTTGTGTTTCCTTTCTGTTTGCAAATGATCTCTTAGAATACGCAAAAGGGTTATGCAAACTAACTTCGTCAACAGTCTAATGCCTGGATTCCAGTAATGTTTCGGCGGTGCCATGTTATGCTAGAACCAACATTTTGAAACAAGCTTCCATATGGAGTGAATAGGACGAGAACTCTCTCTCCCTGTGTTTTTTGCTTTTCCCTCCGGCTTGAAATGCAAAATCAGTTATGCAAACTAACTTCGTCAATAGCCAATTTTATTTTTTCCCTTGGATCCATCAGGTACAATCGGATCACGCACTGACAGCTTCAGTGACCTTCATTCATGATATGTGTTGCCTACATACAGATCGTTCACTAGGGAAACCTTATTTAACTCTGATTCCTAGCTATAACACGTTAGTCAAGGAACAACCCTCCTTTGGCATTCTAACGATCTTACTTATCACCAAAAAACAAGGCTACAATCACCCCAGAAATTTCCCTAAAGAAGTACATATATGAATGCATGGTTCAAAATGTTTCGCCATGAGATTCGATATTTCAAGTTGCCGATGCTTTCTTTGTCGTTTCTCCATGATGAGAGAAAGAGTGGCCAACTTGACGAGTAAAATTAGCATCCTTCTCACCTATCAACTTATTTCAACTTTCTTTTATGTTTTGATATTCGAGTTATCAATATTAGCTATTTATATTTCAAGAAATATGAAGGAAATAATATTGGAATGATTATCCCTCAGAAGAAACTTTGCTGGCATGTTTATAGGCATATGTAATTCATCATCCAATTGGGAACGTATTTTGTTAGTGGTCTCTTAGTTGCAACCCTAGAAGCACGCCAAATGTTGCTTAGTAAACAATGTGATTTTGACCGATCTACTGCAAGGTGCAATATAAAAAAAGACCAGAAGGTCTCTTCAACGCTATTGAGGCAATGGCGATACAATAGAAAATGAGTAAGCGCAAGGTTGATATATCCAACTACTGACTACCGATTCACGTACCACTTTCCTTCTATTCAAATGCATGAATGACATGAGATATGAGACCTTACATGGAAATAGATACATCCACTTTCCTTCTATTCAAATGCATGAATGACATGAGATATGAGACCTTACATGGAAATAGATACATTGTAATTGCTCTAAATTTCAAATTTATTTCTACCCTACCATATAGGTGCTCTATATTGCAAATAGAAAAAGACGTCATCCCTTTGTACTTATTGTTCACAATCAATTTAGTGCTTATTAATTCCTTCAACAACTCTAGAAACTTGTATCCAAAACTATGTTACATGGACTCTTCAGTGTGTGTGAAGTACCTGTTTCAGACACTCGACACTTGGACATGGGTATGGGATATGTGTCCAACACTTCTCATAGGATATGCCATTATGAACACTATCTTATAGTGTTTTATTTAGTTCGTTATTACTTTGAAACAAGACAAGTTGTCAACTAAACCTAAGTGCATGACAGGAAAAACCATTTCACCTTGGAAATAACTAAAAAGCAATAATTAATATGAACATTTTGCCTTGTCCACGTATCTTGTGTTTTTCAAAATTGGACGAATCCGACACTTGGACAGGTATCCAACCCGGACACTCATACCGAGTCCATGTAACATAGATCCAAAATGTTACATTAGTCGTCGATTTTTTCCATTAGTATCCTTCATTACACATCTTTCACTCATACTCTAAATTCAATGTAGCAGCCTTACAAAATCCAATAGACACAGAACACCAAGCTGATAGGCATTAAAAACTTAAAAACAAGTGCAATGTTGCCAGACCAATCATATATCCACATAGCATCAAAATCAAGCTTGTCTAGTGAGAACAATAGAAAATAACCATAAATGTCTAAGAAACTAGTGCTCATATCAAAATTATTATGATCTTCATTAGTGTAAACTTTGTACAAGAAAAGCTTAAACAAGTATGCCCTACAATCACCTATCATCATCAGCTAATCTTAAGTTACCATCTGCTCGAAACGCTTAAGCAATAAGAGGATGGGCCAACAATGTATATCATGCTTAGCATTCTCCCTCATGTGCAAGCCGCGGAATGCACTACAAAGCAAGGTGCACCAACCACCCGGTGAGCAATGAACATAACAGAGTGCACATAGCACTAACGTGACGGGGGAAAATCCAATGCGGAACATGTTAAGTTACCAATTGCTCAAAAAGCTTATGTTCTTAGACAATCAGTCCAACAATGTACATCATGCTTAACAGATAAAAGGCTTCAAACATTATTTAGAACTCGATTCAAACTTGCAAAACTTAATAGACAAAGACGTATTAATAACATATGTACACATTTTAAGACCAAACAACATCAGCCCAAGGTAAACAACCACGTATTAATCAACTACACGTACATTCAAAACAAAACAAATTGCGCTAAACAAACATAATGTGCGATTCCACGCGTAAGACATCGAGGAGAGGTTGGTGGAAGTGTACCGCGAATGAAGGTGACGTTCAACTCGCGGACGGGAAGCATGACGACAGTGCGGGAGAGATCAGCGCCGGGAGCGAAGAAAGACGAGCCAGCGTGGTGGTTGAGCGAGGCGAGGCGGGATCCAAACGGGACGCCGGCGAGGTCGTACTGGATCAGGCGGTACACGTCGACCACGGCGGAGGCGCCGCACAGCTCAGCGCACGCCACGAGTATGCACAGCAGCGCGATCACCGAGTATACCGAGTCGACGAGCACCTCCTTTCTCTGAGTCGCCATTGACGGCGGCGGAGAGTGATTGGATCTCTAGGGTTTTTGAATGGTCTAAAACTGTGGTGAAGTGGGATGTTTTGCTGGTGGCTAACGGTGGGTGAAGTTTACAGAGTGTTGAATCTGGACTTGTGTTGTGTCTGTGGAGTAGATACTACCAGGAGCCAAGACAGAATCACAAAATCAGAAAAAGCAATTGAGCCCAAATAATCGTTGTGCTAAAAGAGTTGAGTGGTGCTTTTTCTTTTTCTTTTATTGTTTCACAGAATTATTTCATCTGAAAGGGTCAAGTATAATAAGGGGATTATCATTTGACAAAGCAGTTGCAAAGTTTGTAATGAATTCAATAAGCTAATGCAGTAAAAAGATTCAACACAATGGTGACTGATTAAAATTTTGTACTATTAATTTATAATACCATACCTCTTGATTAATCATATATCTTATATCAAAACGAACCAAAATACACACATCTGAATGCGTACGATGCGAACGAGCACTTTGACCAGTATAAAAGGGCAAATTTGCCCCTCTCCTAATCACCAATTTTCAAATTATCTTTTTTCTATCTCCGCGATCCCGGTGCTCAACCACAGATGAATCGCTTCTTTCGAGTATCATCGCCGTAACTACCAGAGAGATGCTATAAGTTGCCAACACCATAACTTCTCGTCAGGGATGAAACATCATCGACGAGATGTAAAGCATCGGCGGGATTTGTCTCGAGGCCTGGATCATGGGCAAATAGAGGGCAAGGGTTTGATTTGTGGGAGTGGTGCAGTGGTGACATTATGGATGGAAGGGGGGAGAGATAGAGAGAGGGGGGGGGGATGTGCATGAAAAGAAGAGGGGGAGAAGAAACACACAGGGAAAAGAGTATGAAAGAGAAAGAGGGAGTTTATCCTTCAACGTGAGAGTGCATGAATAAGGAGGGATACAAGCTTGAAATAACTTCTATTCAGACAGTCCTTCGCTCGTTCACAGGTGCAGACGTGCTTTCCTCTACACTTACCTACGACAAGTGTGGAGGAAAGCACAATCAGGGGCTTGGGACATGAAGTGGAGTGTTAAAGCATAATATACATTATTGGGTTTATTCTCTAACAACTTAAACATTTAAAACAATTAGTAACTTAATAGAGTTGTATTGACTTCTTAACTACATTACACTAGAACAATACTCAACAAAAATTGATAGATTGCAGATTCATTAAGCCAATTAAGCATAGTCGCACAGCTTTTTTAGGATGTATAATTCATTATGTCACCAGTAAAGCAAATAATAAAAAAGAAATTTTGATCCCGTGCGTTATACACGAAAACACAGCGTAATAATAATGAAAATACTCGTTATAAAAGGTGTATACATACCTTTTACTGTAATTAGGAGGCCCAAAGAATTAAACGACAAAAAAAGTACGATGAGATATAAGTTACTATAGTTGTTTAAACTTGCAAATTTGTGCTGAAAATACTCCTTATAAAAGGTGTATACATACCTTTTACTGTAATTAGAAGGCCCAAAGAATTAAACGACAAAAAAGTATGATGAGATATAAGTTACTATAGTTGTTTAAACTTGCAAATTTGTGCTGGGTAGCAAAAAAGAAAAAAATTGGATTGATTTAGAGGTTAATAAAAATCAGGAGGAAGCGATATTTGAGCTTTATTTGTATTGTTAAAGTCCTATAAGTGTCGCTATAAAGTTATTTTCTGACATAAGTGGAGCTATATATTGGTCAAAAGTGGAGTTCCAATATATAAATTTACAAATTTTGCAATTGAAAATGAAAGCATAGAATCTCCACGAATAATTACTAAAAGAAGCAAATGAAAAATGTTCATGTATAAAGCATGAAAAAGAATATGCTGGTTATATTATGCGGGTAAGTATAATTCGTGATCTGGGGAGGTAATGTTGCATTACTTTTGAAAGAAATGATTTACTTGGAATCTGTTGTAAAAAAAGTTTTACTTGGAATTCTTCAAGGAAAAGAAAAAAAAAAGGAAGAAACAGGAAAGAAAGAAAAGAATGATAATGAAGTCATTATTACATAAACAAAGCAAAAAAGAAAATGATATTTTAAAAGTCGGAAGAAGCAATATAGAATTGAAAGAGTAATCTGAACATTTATAATCACAAGTGATACTAATTTGGCAGAGAAAAAAAAGAGTCGCGGAAATTGTATATAATATAAATGAAACGCGAAAAAAGGTAAATTGCTAATTGATATGGAAAGAAATTAACATCTGGGAGATTGTGACACGTGTCACAATCTCGTACGATCAGAACTGCTATTTCCTTCATGAAGAAGTAGAGAGTAATAACCTCTCATCTTCCCACTTCTTACCCATCATGGCAATAAACCCTGCTTAATAGCGGTAACTGCCCCATTAAGAGATATGACCCTGGTAACCCCCGAGTTAAAGGGAGGGTAACTAACCACTAAGGAGGGTGAACTCTATAAAAGGGAAAGAAGAAAAGCAATGTAAGGTAAGTAACTTTATCTGAGTTCACACTAAATCCATCTTAAGCATTTTCTGACTTAAGCATCGGAAATTTCCCGCTAGAAATCTCTCCGGCGAGTAACCGGTGTTGTCTTTTTGGTGTGCAGGTCTATTCACGAATCAGGTTCCGGATTTCATCCACAACATTTTGGCGCCATCCGTGGGACCGAAATTCGTAGATAGACCATGGCTCAAAATCCTCATCCCCAAATTCCGCAAGATGGCGCACTCGCGTCAAGCTCGTCATCAACACTGCTCCCAACCTTACTCGTGGTGGAGGTACCTCCCGACCGGAAGATCATGGGAAAGCAGTAATGGAAACCCCTATAGTCACAATGGCAGCACTGACAACTGCCATGACCGCGCCCTTTCCCACAAACATTGCCTCAACTCCGTAGAACCCGACTGGTCCATCTGAACCTCCGACTGCCAGAATCACTACGGTTGCTCCCACCAATATCATTCCACCTACTGGCGACCACCAGGCTGATCTACTTGCTGTCATTCAAACAATGCAACGATCCATCGAAAAGTTGCAAGCCGCCATTGAAAACCCACCTTTGCAACTAGAGCCTCCTCGGCCTCTTAAGGCAAAGCCAATAACTGACGCGCAGAGGCAATCCGTCCGTCAGCGATTGACTTTCCATGAAGGACCAAGTCGCCCTAAAGTGCGAGACGGGGTACATAATAACCAGCAGGTGATACAATTAGAAGATGAATATTCTGATAATGAACGACGCAACCCAAGATACAAGAGACACGAAGAGAGCTACTGCGAAGCTCAATCCACCAGGAACAATCCCGGTGATCACCGGGCAGAACGCTATTCCAGCGCTCCAATCATCATTGGACGACCATTCGTAGAAGAAGTTGATCTCTTCCCTGTTCCTTCCAACTTCAAAATGCCTCCATGTGAATCATATGATGGTACAGGAGATCCAATAGAGCACCTGGCTCGTTTTACCTCGGGCATGAACTTGCATTTGGTCCCTAACCAGATCATGTGCAGAGCATTTCCTGTGACGCTGAAAGGAGCCGTGCATGTGTGGTTCCAACACCTGTCACCTCGCTCCATTTCATGCTGGGCTCAATTAGCTGAATCTTTTCGGAGCAATTTCCTCACAAGCCGTGTGCAAAGGAAGAATTCCTCGGCTCTCTTTCAAATGGTCCAAGGGCCAAAAGAATCATTAAAGTCATATTATGCCCGCCTTAACTCCGAGAAACTTCTCATTGACCATTTGGACCCAGGGGTTATATTCGCAGCAATGGCCAGAGGAGTGAGACCAAACACACCCTTACGATTCTCGTTAAACAAGCGTCCGCCAGAAAACATGACGGACCTCCTTGATAGGGTGGAAAAGTATCTTCGAGCTGAAGAAGATTCAACAACCTCGCAGCATGAAGAAGTGCACGCTGGACACAAAAGACAAGATCGTCCCGAAGGGAGAAATTCAAACGACGCTAAGCGCTCGAGGGCAATACTCCCAATACTCCCCAAGTCGTTTACCCCACTCAATACTCCACGGGGGCACATCCTCAATCAGATCAAGAGCCAAAGCATCCTCAAATGGCCGAAAACTATGAGAGGACCGGCCGACAAAAGAGACTCCCAGCTATATTGTCATTTCCATAAAGACCACGGGCATACAACCGATGAATGCAAGGTGCTTCAGCGTGATATTGAAAACCTCATAGCCAAAGGACATCTCAAACAGTTCATCAAGGCCAATGATCGACAGCAAAATGGAAGAAAATATCAGCGGAGAACAGATGAGACGTTACCGAAAGATCCTCCGGTGATAAACACCATTTCCGGAGGACCGAGCGCTGGAGGACTATCTGGCTCTTCCCGAAAAGCCTACGCACGACAAGTTAATCTAACGCAAGGACCAACCAAGCGGCCGAGAGCATCCACTTCTTTGGAGTTCAATGACGCAGATCTCGACGGAATAAGTCTGCCGCACGATGATGCCTTAGTCATCACTCTGCGCATAGATGCTTTCCAAGTTAAACGCATGTTGGTCGACACAGGGAGTTCAGCCGATATTATCTTCGAAGATGCGTTTAATCAGATGGGAATTTCTGATGATAGGGTAAAGCCAATATCTTCTCATTTATATGGCTTTACAGGCGCCTCCGCCCCAGTGAAAGGAATTGTTTCTCTCACTGTCGTCGTTGGGGAAGCACCCCAACAGGCAGTTCATACACTTGATTTCCTCATTCCCAAGGTCAAATCGTCGTATAACGGGATTTTGGGCTGCACAGGCCTTAACAAGCTACAGGCAGTAGCTTCGACCTACCACCTTGTCATGAAATTCCCCACCCAACAGGAGTTGGTTTCGTAAAAGGCGATCAGACCCTTGCTCGAAGATGCTACATAGCCTCTTGCAGAATTGAAGAAACCCTATCGATTGATGATCAGCGCGATGAGAAGAAGGTAAGGCGCGTGGAGCCTGTGGAAGCTCTTATCTCAATACCACTCTTAGAAGGAGATAATGAACGATACGTAAGGATTGGCTCTATGCTAGAGCCGACAATTCGAGAGCAGTTGATCTCTTTCCTTCGATCCAACATGGACCTCTTCGCGTGGAGTGCGGCCGACATGCCAGGTATAGACCCATCTGTAATCACACATCGACTTTCAGTCAACCCCGTATGCAAGCCTGTTAAGCAAAAAAAGTGACCCTTCGCACCAGAGCGGCAAGTGATAATCAAGAAGGAAGTTGATAAACTCCTGGATGCTAACTTTATCCAAGAAATCGACTACCCCGACTGGGTAGCCAACGTTGTCCTGGTACCAAAGGGCGAAACGGGCAAGTGGAGGATTTGTATTGACTACACCGATTTGAACAAAGCTTGCCCGAAAGATAGCTATCCGCTGCCGCGCATCGACACACTGATTGATGCCACGTCGGGTCATCAACTCCTCAGCTTCATGGATGCATTCTCCGGCTACAACCGGATTCGTACGCACGAAGACGACATAGCCAAGATAGCTTTCGTCACAGATCAAGGCCTATTCTGTTATAAAGTCATGCCATTCGGCTTAAAAAACGCAGGCGCTACTTATCAAAGGTTAGTCGACAAAATCTTTAAACCCCTCATAGGAAAAAGCATGGAAGTTTACGTAGACGACATGCTCGTCAAAAGCCTTCGAGCTGAAGAGCGCATAGTCGACCTTCAGCAATGCTTTAATCTCCTTCAAGAATTTTGCATGCGCCTTAATCCCACTAAGTGCGCCTTTGGGGTATCGTCTGGCAAATTTCTCGGGTTTATGGTCTCAGAAAGAGGAATTGAAGCTAACCCTGAGAAAATCAAAGCCATCCAGGAAATGATGGCACCAAGGCGTGTCAAGGAAATACAGATCCTAACAGGACGAATCGCTGCCCTTAGCAGATTCCTCTCCAGATCGGCCGAACGCTGTTTGCCATTCTTCAAGGCATTGAAGAACATAAAAAATTTCGAGTGGACGGCTGAGTGTCAAACATCCTTTGACACATTGAAGGAATACCTAGCATCGCCACCACTTCTCTCCAAACCTGTCATGGGAGAAGACCTATTCCTCTACTTGGCCCTTGCTGAGTCTGCGGTCAGTGCGGTCCTAATCAGAGAACAAGATGGACAACAGCTCCCCGTTTACTATGTGAGCAAAGTCCTTCAGGGAGCCGAGCAAAGGTATCCCAAGGCAGAAAAGTTGGCATTTGCCTTGCTAAACACTGCTAGAAAGCTTCGACCGTATTTTCAGTCTCACACAATCATTGTGCTCACCGACAAACCGCTTAGGCGGATATTACACAAGCCAAACCTTTCTGGTCGCCTCGTTCCCTGGTCGGTCGAGTTAGGCGAGTTCGACATATGCTATAAACCTCGACCCTCAATCAAAGGGCAGGCCCTGGTCGATTTCATAGTCGAGTGCACACTTCCGATTGAAATCGAAGAGCCTCTCCTTGGGGAAGAAAAACCTCTCCTCCCCGACCAAACTGGGCTGTTTACATGGACGCTCTATGTTGATGGATCGTCAAACGCAAGCGAAAGTGGAGCTGGTTTAATCCTCAACGGACCCGATGGCCTAACCGTAGAATATGCTCTTCGCTTCGATTTCCAGGCTTCCAACAATGAAGCAGAATATGAAGCTTTGGTAGCAGGCATGCATCTGGCATGTGCAATGCGCGCAGCATCTCTCCATGCTTTCAGTGACTCGGCACTCGTTGTGAAGCAGATGCTTGGAGAATATGAAGCAAGAGACCCAAAAATGGCCGATTACCTGCGTAAAGCGAAAGAGATTGCGAATACATTCGCTCTATTCAGAATTACGCAAATTCGCAGAGAAGACAATACGTCCGCAGACGCACTCTCAAGGTTGGCCTCTCTTGATCCCTCAGGTTTCGGTCGCACAATCCATCTGGAACTCTTGCATGAACCGAGCATCACTGCAAAGGAAGTTATGCAGATCGAGCATGAACCATCATGGATTGATCCCATCAAGGCCTACCTTCAGGACGGCACACTACCTGTCGACCGGAAGCAAGCCAGGAACATAATCCACCGCTCGGCTCGATACGCCATTGTGGAAGACGTGTTATACAAACGATCTTTTACTCTTCCTTACCTTCGTTGTCTCACCGCGACTCAATCCGACTATGCCCTACGGGAAGTCCCTGAAGGGATATGCAGACAACACTTGGGAGGACGTGCTCTAGCGCACAAAATTCTCCGCCAAGGGTATTACTGGCCGACCATGCACCGTGATGCCTTGGACTATACGAAGAAATACGATGCTTACCAACGTTTCTCCTCGGTCCCTAGGCAGCCACCAAGTCCCTTATCATCGATAAGTAGCCCCATACCATTTACAATGTGGGGAATGGACATCATGGGCCCTTTCCCTCCGGCTACGGCTCAACGACGATTTGTAATTGTAGCCGTAGACTACTTCACTAAATGGGTGGAAGCCGAGGCCCTAGCTACAATCTCTGAAAAGAAATGTGAAGATTTCTTTTGGCATGCCGTGGTTTGTCGCTTTGGAATTCTGCGCGTGCTCATCACTGACAATGGAAAACAGTTCGACAGCGCCACCTTTCGAACGTTTTGTTCCAACTTAAGCATTGAGCAACGCTTCACTTCTGTGGCACACCCATAAACGAATGGGCAAACTGAAGTTACGAATCGTACCCTTCTTCAAGGAATAAAGAAGAAGTTGGACGGCGCGAAAGGACTATGGGTAGACGAATTACCCAAAATCCTCTAGGCTTATAATACGACGACGAGGACCTCTACGGGTGAGACCCCCTTCAGTTTATCATTTGGAACAGACGCCATCATCCCCGTTGAGATATGGTTGCCGTCCCTTCGACTAACAACTAACGACCCTGTCCAGAATGAAGAGGATCTCCGAGCTAACCTTGACCTCCTTGACGAGCGTCGTGAACAAGCGGCAGTGCGCCTTGCAGCCTACAAGCATCGAGTATCCAGATTTTATGACAAGCGAGTCAGACATCGCACATTCCGAGTAGGAGACCTCGTCTTACGCCGTATCGAGGCTTCAGCTCCGCGGGAAACAGTTGGCAAGTTAGCACCAAACTGGGAAGGTCCTTATAAAGTGGTCAAGCTAGCAGGCCCGGGCGCCTATCACTTAGAACACATCGATGGAAGAGCCATACCACGGACGTGGAATGCAACTAACCTAAGGCGCTATTATGCATGAGCAAGACCGAGGGGGCCCCTGCACCTGCACCTCTGTTTGTTTTCATTCATTCACTAGATCTTGCTCATGCTCGGGATTGTTTCTTTTTATTTCTTAGGACTCTACGGCTTTATACAGCCTAGTAGTCTTTAGTTTATTTTTTCAGAATCAGCTCTACGGTTTCGTGCAGCCTAGCAGCCCAAAATTTCTTTTCATTAATGTATCCTCATTCGTCAGAAATGGAGAAAGATTTCGCATATTTACTTTGCAAAGCAAGAATGCCAAAATAGAACTTCAAAGAGTCAAATATCTTACACATTAAAAGCCCTGAAGCAGCAAAATGAAACTCAAAAGATGATACAAGGACTAAACTCTAGTAGACAAAGCAAAAGTCTATTCTAATCATCCTGCTCCGCAACGTCTCTGGGTACTTCAACCTCTTGGGAGCGACCTCCAGCCTGAGGCAATGGCGGCCTTGAAGCAGTCACAGACGTTGACCCCGAAGCTCCTACACTGCGACTCACAGAAGGACTTGTGAGCGCACGAGAACTGGCAGCTTTCTTGCGTTCAAGCTCTTCGGCCCGACGTTCGATCCCTGAAGCAACCTCTCGGGCGAACTTGTGCTCTTAAATACTCATGTCAAGCTCAGGATGATCCTTGCAAACATCATCTTTGCATTCATTATAGCCATGCACAAGCGCCCCTTTGGAATCACGAAGACGCTGATCTAAGAAAACCTTAGACCTCTTAAACAGTTGCACAGCTTGAAACCCCGCCGTGGACCTCTCGGCCTCCAAATCCGTGATCCGAGTAGTCTGCCCGGCATTAGACAGTTCCAGACGCTCAACCTTCCTGCTCAAGTCTTCAACTTTCTTCTCTGCCTCCCTGCGAAAGTTGTTCTCAATCATCACTTTCTTCTTCTCCTCGTCCAAAACCTTATCTGCAGCAATCAACTTATCGGTGCCGATCTGCACTTGCGCCGTAGCCTATACAACAAAGAGTTAGAATAAAATAACAAAACTCTCAAAAAAGAAGGAAGAGAAGAAGAAGTAAACCTGCGACATTAGCTGGACCATCCCATTGGCCGTCTCCGTGACGCCATAACCTGACAGCGTCTTCCTATCCATGGGAAGAATTGCATGGCTAGACCAATCCCATGCCGTGCGAGGAGACTTAAACACAGACTCATCAATGGACACCCCCCAGGCAGGACGATACAGAGTATCAGGACGAACAGAAGATGACGTAGCTCTACTCCCAGCCTTACTAGAAACTTTTCGTTTCTTGGAAGTCTCCTTGCCCTAATCCACTGAACTCAAGCCCAAGATAAATTGTTCGGTTTGAGTATCCGTCGCCTTCGGCTGACCCCCAAAAACCAAAGCACCAAAGTCCAAGTTTTGCATCTCCTCCTCCTCCTCCTCGACTCCATGAATCGAAGCTAGCTCATCAGGGATTATATCCCGCAAAACTCCTTGGGCGTTGAACAATGGTTGATCTCCTTGCGCTTGTGACGACATGTTTCTGCAAATAAAACACAAGTAAGATTAGCATTCATGATTAGACGAACTTAAGGTTTGGTAAGAGCTTTACCAGGATCATTTTCGCCCTCTTCCTCTTCATCTTCCTCGTCAACAAGATCTTGAGGCTCAAGAGGATAGATGATACCACATTCGCGAAGCTGATCATTACTTAAAGGATACCTGGACTCTAAAGGCTCGGCCCCCTTAAGCTTCCCAATGTGTTCAAGGTCAGTCTCCGTTAGATCCGTTTCTTTTAATTTGTTACAGGTTTTAGTCTCGCACTCAGGGAGCCATACATTGATATTGTAAATGAATCTGTTCCTTTTATTAAAAATTCATTTTGATAACTTTGTTGTATTGCAACGTCTGTTTGTTTCGTGTCTCTATAAACTAGCCACAATCCCATTAGAAGTTGACTATGTCATGTTATTGCAACACCTAAAGTTCGTTTGTTATTTTTTTTTCTCTTTCACATGACTCTGTATAACTTAAGATGACTGTTACTTGACATGAGTCAAGGCGGCCAGGTGTTAAATGATTTATGATTTTACATTGTTAAGGCAACTTCTTGGTGTTTCACCTTGTTTAGTGAAGTAACATAATGATAATTTTGTGAGTCATGTCATAGTGTATCGTGACGCTTCTGTTTCTGACTTACCCACGTGGATTGGAACGTGAGCTAGCTCAGCGGAATGAGTTAGAGATCGCGATCTTATTTTCTGAACCTAATTTCACGTGTCAGTGATGACATGCATGACATTATTCTGTATGGCTTTCTAGTGTCTGTCTCTGTGCAAAAATATATTTTGACATTTTGAAATTCTTTTGTGTATCTATGAGTTCTTAGTTATGCCTTTCGGGTTGACTAACACTCCTGCTGCTTTTATGGACCTGATGAATCGTGTGTTTGGGCAGTATTTGGAGCAGTTTGTTATTGTTTTCATTGAGGACATTTTGGTGTATTCTAAGTCAGAGGATGAGCATAGTGAGCACCTGAAAATTATCTTACAGACTTTGAAGGATAATCAATTGTATGCTAAGTTCAAGAAATGTGAGTTTTGGCTTGAGCGAGTTATATTTCTAGGACATGTGGTGTCTAAGGATGGAATAGCTGTCTAAGGATGGAATAGCTGTCTAAGGATGGAATAGCTGTAATGTAATGATTGTCTTAATTATTACATTTCGAAATTCTTTTGTGTATCTATTCTGTTAAAAATTCTATATGTCCGCAATTTCGTTTTCTCAGACATTTTGTATCATTTTTGGTGGGTCCGTTGAGCGACAAAACTAGGCATTTGGTTCACTCCCTTATTGTTTTCATTTCAGGTGATCAGTAGGTGAGATTGGATTACAGGACTAGATGTGTGACTGAGAGCTAGTGATTTTTTTATCTCAGAGTCGATATTAGTATTTTTAGATTTAATAATTAAGACAATTAAATTTGTTTAGAATTTATTTTGAAACTCCGTGTCGGAGTAATTTAGATTATATAAATGCTTTAGGCCACTATGGCATTTATTGATGTATCTTTGGGATTGATTAGTATATGCTCTGAATGACAACTTAGGAAACTTTTTGATATTATGAGATTTTCTGACTTTGTTTATTTGATATTAATGCTCCGAAAATTCGAGGCGTTACAGTTGCTAGCAGAGCTATAGATTTAAACTCCTGTAAAATCATACTTAGGATCAGATAAGTTGTAAGAGGGTCGGATGGGTAGATTTAAGTTTATTGTCTTAGTCAATATCTGATTCTAGTTTTCTCTTGTAGTAATGGCAAGCGGTCGTAATAATAAGCGAGCCAACAATCAGAATGTGGAGCATCAGAATATCACAAGGAACGAGAATCCGCCAGATCTTCTGACCATCCTGACAAATTAACAAGCCCAACTGACTCAGTTACTGGTGAACCAGCAAGCTCAACTAAATCAACAAAATCAGCCTAACCCAAATCAAAATCTTAACCATGGGCAGACTCAGACTCGTAGCTTATTAGAGCAGTTCGATAAGAAGAACGTAGAACCTTTTGAGGGTACCGACGATCCGATTGTGGCAGAAAAATGGATTTCTCGACTTAAGAAAGTGTTTAGGCCTATGGGTTGCACTGATGAGGCTCACAGTGTATAAGCTAGATGGGGAGGCAGATCACTGGTGGAAAATGATTGAGGATAGCAAGATGGCGAAACAACGCAAGGCGATGACATGAGATCAGTTTAAGGTTTTGTTCTTCGACAGCTACTTTCCTAGGAGTGTAAAAGAACAGATGTATCGTGATTTTCTTAACTTGAGGCAGGGGGAGAACGAGAGTGTCACCGAGTATGAGGTCAAGTTCACGCGATTGTCTCGTTATAGTAAGAAATTGGTAGCAAATGAGAAGGATAAAGTGCAGATGTTTACTTGGGGTCTTAAGCCTAGTATTAGGCAGTGCATTATTCCAGTCCCGATTGAGACTCTATGTTCAGTGTGTAGACATTGAAAAGACGATTGAGGCTAAGGAAAGAGACTACACAGAGAGGAAAGATACCAAGGCAGGCAAGAGAGACTGCCCAGAGCTATCGCAGCCACACATGGCACAAGGCGATGGGAAGCGCATACAAACTTATTCCTCAACTTCTTTTGGCCAGAGGGCCAAGGTCGAAGACAGGTTCAGGCTCAGAGTAATTTTAGTAGGGATTCAAATCAGAACTTTGCTCAGAGGCCCCTATCTACAGGTTCCGACCCTATTTGTAAGAGGTGCAATAAGCGACATGGCGGTCAGACTTGCCATTGGGATACAGGAGCATGCTTCAGGTGTGGCCAGAAGGGTCACCATATCAAAGATTGTCCCATTCCAGCATCAGGGTAATCTGGCCCGCAAGGTTCAGTTGCAGCGAGTACAGCTTCGGACCCAAGACAGAGTACGAGTCAGTCAGCAGAAAGGCATAAATCTAAGGCTACCAGCAGGGTATTCAACATGATAGCTAAGGATGCATCGGGTTCAAAGGATGTGGTGACATGTATAATTCAAATTAATTCAATTGATGCGCATGTATTATCTGACTCTGGTGCCGCACACTCTTTTGTTTCCTTTTCGTTTGCACGTCGCCTTGGGGTTAAACCCTATTCTCTTGACTATGAGTTGTCTGTGGGTACTCCAGTAAAAGATTCTATGATAGTTAAGTCAGTATTGAGGAACTGTAAGATATGCATATGTGATGGGGACCGCCCTGGGGATCTAGGTCCTTTAGATATTCATGATTTTGATGTGATTTTGGGTATGGATTGGTTGACATCCTATCATGCCTTAGTTGACTGCTTTGCGAAACGAGTCCGTTTTCGTTTATATGATTCCTCTGAGTTTGAGTTTTTGGGTTCGAAGCCTAGCAGGTTGTCTATTATCTCAGTTATTTCGGCTTGCCGTATGCTTCACAAGGGCTGTGAGGGTTTCATTGCACACGTCCTTGATACTAACCATGTAGGTCTTGAGATATCAGACGTACCGGTAGTACACGACTTTCCTGAGGTGTTTCACGAGGAGTTGTCGAGAAAACCCATCGATTGTGTGATGGAATTCACGGTTGATTTGGTGCCTAATGTGGCACCTATTTCCAAGGCTCCATAATGAATGGCGCCTATAGAGATGAAGGAGTTAAAAGAACAACTTCAAGAACTACTTGATGGGGGGTTTATGCGTCCTAGCATGTCACCTTGGGGTGCCCCTATCTTGTTCGTTAAGAAGAAAGATGGCACGTTGAGAATTTGCATCGACTACCGTGAGTTAAATAAGATCACCATACATAACAAATACCCTTTGCTGCGGATATATGATTTGTTTGACCAACTTTAGGGAGTAAGGGTTTACTCGAAGATAGATTTGCGTTCTAGGTACCATCAGCTAAAAGTTTGGGCATGGGATGTGCCAAAAACTACATTTAGAACTCGTTACGGTCACTATGAGTTCTTAGTGATGCCTTTCGGGTTGACTAATGCTCCTGCTGCTTTCATGGACCTGATGAATCGTGTGTTTGGGCAGTATTTGGAGCAATTTGTTATTGTTTTCATTGACGATATTTTGGTGTACTCTAAGTCAGAGGAGGAGCATAGTGAGCACCTGAAAATTATCTTACAGACTTTGAAGGATAATCAATTGCATGCTAAGTTCAAGAAATGTGAGTTTTGGCTTGAGCAAGGCAAGTTATATTTCTAGGACATGTGGTGTCTAAGGATGGAATAGTTGTTGACCCCTCTAAGATTGTGGCGGTGACCGATTGGTAGAGGCCTAGCATTGTTACTGAAGTGCGAAGCTTTTTGGGATTGGCATGTTACTACCGTCGATTTGTAGAAGGTTTTTCGAGAATAGCTATGCCTTTGACTCAGTTGACTAAGAAGAACACCCGATTTGTCTGGAGTGAGGAGTGCGAGGGTAGTTTTTAAGAACTGAAGGAGAGGTTGGTGTCTGCACCTGTATTGACCTTACCATCTGGTTCTTGAGGTTTTGTAATATATAGTGATGCCTCAAAGAGAGGCTTAGGTTGTGTTTTAATGCAGCATGGTAAGGTGATTGACTATATTTCAAGACAGCTTAAACCCTATGAACAGAACTATCCCACCCATGATCTTGAGTTAGCAGCTGTGATTTTTGCTTTGAAGATATGAAGGCATTACTTGTATGGTGAGACCTGTGAGATATACACTGATCATAAAAGTCTTAAGTATATTTTCACCCAGAAGGAGCTGAACATGAGACAAAAGTGTTGGTTGGAGCTTTTGAAAGACTATGACTGCACGATTCACTATCAACCTGGTAAGGCAAATGTCGTGGCCGATGCACTCAGTAGGAAGAGCACAGTAAACTTAGCAGCACTTATCACTTGTCATTCTCAATTGTTATGATGAACTTAGATCTAGAGATCAGATGTCAAAATGGTGGAGAGGACTTGGCTGCATTGCAGGTACAACCTACCTTGATTCGCAGGATTAAGGAAGCTCAAAATGGAGATTCTAGTATAGTTCGCATTATTGAGAACATTAGCAATGGAAAATAGTCTAAGTTCAGAGTTGACGAGCACGGTGTAGTTTGGTTCCGTAAGAGACTTTGTGTGCCAGCTGATATGTCCTTGAGGAGGGAGATATTGTCAGAGGCTCATATATCTAGTTTCTCTATCAACCCAGGAGGAACAAAGATGTATCATGACCTTAAGGAGCATTTTTGGTGGAGCGGCATGAAGTGGGATATAACAGAGTTTGTCTCCCATTCTTTGGTTTGTCAGAAAGTGAAGACGGAATAGCAAAAGCCTAGCGGACCACTTTAGCCACTCGAGATTCCGCAGTGGAACTGAGAGCATGTAACAACTAATTTTGTGGGAGGCTTACCGAGGACAGTCAAGGGTTTTGACATTATTTGGGTTATTGTTGATAGGTTGACTAAGACTGCACATTTCCTTCTGATCCGAGCTACTGCACCATTATCTGAGCTAATTAGACTATATATTGACGAGATAGTGAGGTTGCATGAGGTACCATTATCTATAATATCAGATTGAGATCAGTATTTCACTTCAAAATTCTGGAGGAGCTTTCAGAATTCCATGGGTATCGATCTCCATTTTTGCATCGTTACCACCCACAAACAGATGGGCAGTGTGAATGTACCATTCAAACACTAGAGGATATGTTGAGGGCTTGCACACTAGACCTCGGTGGTAGCTGGCATAGCTAGTTACCTTTAGTTGAGTTTGTCTATAATAACAGCTATCAGGCAAGTATTAAGATGGCACCAGTTGATGCATTGTATGGACGGAGGTGTGGGACTCCATTATGCTGGGATGAGGTAGGAGAGAGACGATTTTTGGGAACAGAGTTAGTACATTTGACTACTCAAAAAGTTTATTTGATTCAGGAACGTCTCAAAGCAGCTTAGGAGAGACAGCGCAGTTATACATCTCACCGTCACCGCGAACTAGAGTTTGAGGTAAGTGATCCCGTGTTCTTAAGAGTTTCACCTTGGAAGGAGGTGATGCATTTTGGTAAGAATGGCAAGCTTAGCCCTAGGTTTGTTGGGCCATTCGAGATTTTGGAAAGGATCGGTCCGGTGGCTTACAGAGTTGCATTGCCTCTAGAGTTTTCACACGTTCATAATGTTTTCCATGTTTCGAATCTAAGGAAGTACGTTTATGATTCGACGCACATTGTGCCGTATGAGCCTTTATCAGTATAGGAGGACCTTTCCTACGAAGAGAAACCAGTTGAGATTCTTGACCAAGTGATTAGGTGTTAAGGACGAAATTCATTCGCTTAGTTAAAGTTTGGGCAAATTACACTTATATCCCTGAGGTTAGGGTATAATTACAGACAAGGACAATAGTTTGGACAAATTACACTTGTGTCCATTGACCAAACGGAACCCTAACAATCCTAACAGTTTTAACAAAATGACTTTATTGCCCTCAAGTTACAAATCTATTTATTTCAATTGCCATTATCTTAAATTCTCCCTTAAATTCTCTCTCTACACTTCTCTTTCCCCGCCGGCAGCCCCACGCCGAGAGCCCCCTGCCCTCTCCCCACGCCGGCAGGCAGCCCCCTCTCTCTCTCCCCACCGCCGATCAACCCACCTACACCACCACTATACACAAATCAAAGCTGGTCCAACGATAACCCACTGCCGGCAGACCATTTTTTCCGGCGTGCGTGTTTGCAGGTGTATGGCCAGCCGCGGGTTAGCTCGATCTGGTCGGTGACGGGTGGATCTGATTGGTTGGGCCACGATGGGGGCTGCGGTGGTAGGGGAGGTGTGAAATGGGTTGACGAGGGGATGGGTGGAGGCGACTGGGGACGGCGACGGGACGGGGAGGATGGGGGCAGGGGGATGGTGATCGACGGGGTAGGGACGAGGGGGTAGGGGCAGCGACGGCAGGTTGGAGGGACTGTAGGGGCGACGACAGGTTGGTGGGGACGGTAGGGGCGGCGGCGGATTAGGGGAAAGATGGGGGCAGCCACAGGTTAAAGGGAGGGTGGGGGAGGCGATGGGGGTGGACGGGGGGTGGGTGGCGACGACGGGGTGGTAGGGAGAGAGAACATAGAACATAAAACCCTAATTTGCAAATTAGGGTTTCAAAAAAAATCCTAATTTGCAAATTAGGGTTTCAAGAAAATCCTAATTTGTAAATTAGGGTTTCAAGAAAATCCTAATTTGCAAATTAGGGTTTCAAGAAAATCCTAATTTGTAAATTAGGGTTTCAAGAATATCCTAATTTGCAAATTAGGATTTCAAGAATATCCTAAAACTAAAACTAATAAATAAATCATATATAATAATAAACAGATTTGTTATCCTAATTTCAAACCCTAATTTTAAAGAATTAAGATTTGTTATCCTAATTTAAAATTTATAAAAATTATTCAAAGTTGTATTGTACAAGGGCAGTATTGTCATTTTTAAAATACAAAATGATGAACAGTATATTTTTTGGATGGAACCCTAACGGATGGACACGGGTGATACATTTGAAACCTTTTTGGGACATAAGTGTTACATTTTGAAACTTTGTGTCCTTGAGTGTAATTACCCCCAAACCTCAGGGACATAGGTGTAATTAGCCCTTAAAGTTTTATGGCAGAACCATGAAATTGAGGAGGCCGCTTGGGAATCTGAAGAATATATGCGACGTACTTATCCGTACCTTTTTGGAGCCTAAGGTACATTTTAATTCCGAGGACGAAATTTTTATTTAGGGGGGAGGATGTTAAACCCCTCATATTTAATACTTATATATGAAAAGGAAAATAAAATAAAATTAGAGAGCTTGGGGATGTAATGGATATTTTGAAATTTTTATTGTTTTAGGAATATAAGTATATATCTTTTAGGTGTCTGATAATTACGTGCAATACATATTTCATAAGAACACAAGAAACTTCAGAAGAGTCTCCAAAGAATCCCTAAGAAGTGCCTATTGAGATTTTGATCATTACTTCGAGGTAAAAAATTATTAGGCTAATTACAGCAGTGTCCCTGAGGTTAGGGTGATATTACAGTCAAGGATAATAAGTTTCAAAAGATATCAGCCGTGTCCTTCCGTTGTTAGACCGTTAAAAAATCATACATTTTGATGATGTCACCATATACGTATTTTTAAAATACCAATATTGCCCTTATTACAGATATAAACTCTATTTTTTTAATGTGTAATTTTTTTTCCTTTTGATAAAGTTGCATTTAGGGTTCAAACCCTAACTCTCTTTCTCTCTAACTCCCCCATCCCCCCTGCCCCACCCCCCCACACCGTAGCAACCCCCCCGTCTCTCTTCTCTCACTCTTCATCTGCCTGAGTCCGTGGTGACGCCTCTGGTAGTGTCTGGAGATCGGTCTTAGTCGTGGTGGTCAACAAACCATGGTGGTTGTAAAACGCCGAATCTGCTCATGCCGTTCTAGGCCCATTTTTTCCGGCGTGTGTATTTGTAGGTGTATGGTCGGCTGTGGGTCAGATCGATCTGGTCGGTGACGGGTGGATCTGATTGGTTGGGCCACAATAAGGGCTGCAGTGGCAGGGGGAGGTATGAATTGGGTTAACGAGGGGATGGGTGGAGGCGACGGGGCGGGGAAGGATGGGGGCAGGGGGGATGGTTGAACGACTAGGTAGGGAGGATGGTTGGGGGACGAGGGGGTAGGGGCAGCGACGGCTGGTTGGGGGGACGGTGGGGGCGGCGGCGGCGGGATGAGAGAAGTTGGAGGGAGAGAGAAAGAGAGAGTTAGGTGAATGGTGATTATGCAATCTGTTTCCACAAAAAAAAAAAAAATTGCAACCAAACCAAGAATAATATCGCAATTTTGAAAAAAAAAAAGGGTTTAATTATTGTTAGAGATATCCTAATTTAGAAATTAGGGTTAGATCAACCCAAATTTGAAAGACAAAGAAATAAATTAGGGTTTTAACCCAAATGGCATTTGAGAGTTACATGACAAACTGATGGGCATTTTGGTCATTTTATCCAAACCGTTATGTATTTTGGTATTTCCGTTTGGTCAACTGACACAAGTGTAATTTGTCCAAACTATTGTCCTTGACTGTAATATCACCCTAACCTCAGGGATACTGCTGTAGTTAGCCCAAAATTATTTTGAGTATCGAATTGAGGTTTGTTGTTGGAATCCTACAGATTTTTGTTATTGTTGGAACCCTAATTATAACATTTGGGTATATTGATTTTTAGGGATTTCGATATAATTGATTTAGAATATCAGTGTTTTGGGTTGAATTGCACAATTAGAGGTAAGGGTTTACTTTTTTCAAATCTGTATCAGCGTTGGACCAATCGATCCTAATTATGCTTCTTTGATAAGTTCTTAGTAGATTCCTTTTCTTTTTTAGATTAGTCGGTCGAAATTCTCATGCTCCATATTTTTTTTATCGGTTCGATAGAGCACTGCGTTGTTTTGTTGAATCTTCTCTTCTTCTTTTTCTTTTGTTTTTAATCGAAGTTGCATGCCCTCTTATTTGAATGGTCAATGTGCATGTTGCAGGGCCGTAGTGATCCCCATTACCCTTTAATTTATTTGCTACTTCTTCTGCATAAAGAAATTGATATCATGTAATGTTGTCCTTTGCGTGCTAGGACATCTCCATTCTAATCAATGTCAATTGACTTCATCTTGCTAGTATTATTTGACTTAGAGTTTTTCAGCCACTCTAGTGCCAGAAACAGGTGTGGCCCACATTTTGGTGGCCCCGCAAAATAGTTATTTGTTGTTTTATGACTATTGTGGTGACCATCTTTGACTCAAAATTTTTGCTCCTTTCAGTTCATTGATATTGTAAACGTATCCATTCCTTTTATTAAAAATTCGTTTCGATAACTTTGTTGTATTGCAACGTCTGCTTGTTTCGTGTCTCTATAAACTAGCCACAATCCCATTAGAGGTTGACTATGTCATGTTATTGCAACATCTAAAGTTCGTTTGTTATTTTTTTTCTCCTTCACCTGACTCTGTATAACTTAAGATGACTATTACTTGACATGAGTCAAGGTGACCAGGTGTTAAATGATTTATGATTTTACATTGTTAAGGAAACTTCTTGGTGTTTCACCTTCTTTAGTGAAGTAACATATTAATAATTTTGTGAGCAATGTCACAGTGTATTGTGACGCTTCTGTTTCTGACTTACCCACGTGGATTACAACGTGGGCTAGCTCAGCGGAATGAGTTAGAGACCGCGATCTTATATTCTGAAACTAGTTTCACGTGTCAGTGATGGTATCTGTAACCTTATTCTGAATGGCTCTCTAGTGTCTATCTCTGGAAAAAAAATATATTTTGGCATTTCGAAATTCTTTTGTGTATTTATTTTGTTAAAAATTCTGTATGTCCGCAATTTTTTTTTCTCAGACATTTTGTATCCTTTTTGATGGGTCCATTGAGCGACCTTACTGGGCATTTGGTTCACTCCCTTATTATTTTCCTTTCAGGTGATCAGTAGGTGAGATTAGATTACAGGGCTAGCTGTGTGACTGAGAGCTAGCGATTTTTATCTCAGAGTTAGTATTAGTATATTTAGATGCAATAACTAAGACAATAAAATTTGTTTAGAATTTATTTTGGAACTCCGAGTCGGAGTAATTTGGATTATATAAATGCTTTAGGCCACTATGGCATTTATTGATGTATCTTTGGGATTGATTAGTAGATGCTTTGAATGACCACTTGTGAGACTTTTTGATATTCTGAGGTTTTGTGACTTTGTTTATTTGATATTAACGCTATGAAAATTTGGGGCGTTACAGACTTCTTATTTAATGAGTTGGAAGAGAAAACCCATAAAAACAATAACAAGATAGGGGAGATGGGGTCCCTCTGCTGGATGCCTTAGGTGGGGGTGAGACCGGTCAGTAGTTCCTGCATTAAAGGGAATGAAGAAAGATTTTATGTGTATATGTATGTTTAGTGGGTTGCAAGTAATGTATGTATGTGGTATGGGCGGTGTGTGTGTTCTTGGGGGGGGGGGGGGGGTGGAGTGTGTGAGCGTGTGTGTGCGCGCTTGTGTAATTATGTATTAGTGTGTGGAGTTAGGTGTAATTATGTGTATGGGGGTGTTTTGGGTGTGTTTGGAAGGGTAGCATTGTGTGTAAATGAGTGGGCAAGTGTGTGTCTGAGCAGTATGAGGTAGAGGACGAGTGTGTGCTTCTAAGGTGTAATATTGTGTCTTGATGTGAATAGTGACTATAATTATCACTGAAGGGAGGTTAGGCAGATTTGTGCAATTTTTTTTATAAATATTTCATATCAGAATTTTAAAAAATTCAAAACAGTAACCCCAATTATTTTTACGAGATGTACACTGTGGAAAAATTCGGGAATTTTCGGTGTCTGCAAAGGACGCTAAATTATGGTATCAATTAAAAGAAATTCTTAATTTATTTAGCATACCAAACCAAGTTATTTTAATCTAAAATTTTTAGAAAAACCTTTTTTTACTGAGACGTTTTCATTTTCAAAAATTTCGTGCCATTCTGAAATTGATAGCTAATTTTAGCAGAATCGACTTCTAAGTGCTCAGTCCAGACACCGATTCGAGATTTTCGAACGAAAATTTCTTAAAATAATTTTTAGCCAAAAAATGACTTCATGATGCTTGAAACAGTGTTTTAATGTTTTTTTTAGTTTTTTCCAGTGTCGAGAACCCCTAGAGGGTATTTTAATAATTTGCCACCCAGAGGGGGTATTTTGGTAATTTTATCTATAAAATATATTTTTTTGGGTAAATTCACATATGGTAAGGATATTTTAGTGATTTTACTTATGGATAGGTTGTTTTGGTGATTTAAATATGAGATGTGTGTTTTTGGTAATTTTACACATAAGGGGCATTTTGGTAATTTTACATATTCGGTGAGGGGGCCGTTCTGGGAGTACACGTGAGTCAGTATTGAATTATAATATCGTAGTTTATACTGTATACTAATAATTGGATTGTTCTATTTAGGTTAAAGCAACAGACTTTCCGGTTAGGCTAATTTAGCTTCGGATCTAGGTAAGGGTTTCTATCCGAACTTTGGGTAAGAACTTCCGTCTGAATCCTAATTTCGATAACTGGTGTTTGTAAGTATTCTCTCGATTTGCTTATAGCTATTGTCAAACACTGAGATATGCATTTGAAACTAGAATGTTATTGCCATGCAAACCCTAACATGGAACCTGTATCGGTTGTTTGGAAATTTTATTAATGCTCGCCTTGCATCAGCATGTTTAATTGTTATTAAAACCTGAATTGATTTTGGCTATTTGAATTCAAAAAAAATGTTAATACGTATTGTTATTGTTGTGTTTTATGTTGACCTGGGGGTCTGTTTTGTGGGGAGACGTTATAAGGATGGATTGTTCCTGCTTGGATCGCAGGCTAGTACCTAAATTGACTAGTATCGTACATCATGCATGTGTACACAATATTATGTCTTGCCTGAATGGCATTGCATATTGTGCATTGCCTGAATGAAATTGCCTCTGCTCATAATCATCTATTTCTAAATTTGTATACATGGTATTTTACAATGATTCTCTTGGAAATTAGTGAAAATGATTGTCTCTCAAACCGTTTGTGCTTGTTGAAACCCTCCTCAGATGGTCTTTAAACTCGTTTTAAAATCCATTGGAAAACCATCTTTGTATTTTAGAATGATGGCTTGGAAATGATCTTCAAATGATCGTTTGGTATCCATTTGTGATTGCTTATGATCATTTTGGAAAAATTTTAAACTGTTATGATCGTTTTGAAATATTTTAGAAAATTATCATCGAATGGACTTCTGCATTTTTTCATACTCCCTTCGGTTGTTCCTTGGACAACCTCATTGAGCTCTCGAAAGCTCATCTTTTGTTTGATTCATTTCTGCAAGTTATGATCAACAATAGATTGCTTGGGGATGGGTTAGAGACTATGTGAGGTTCTAGAGTGCCTACCATGTTGGATAATAGGACCCTGTGTGAGTCGGAACTATTAATTGTTTGTAAAGAACCCAAGTTTGGGTTTTGGAAGTTGTAACTTGTAAAACTAGTTAAAGTTAGAGTTTTTAGACTGTGTAGTTTGAAGGATTTGAACTCAGTTCTATTTAGAAGCTCTAGAGTTTGTGTCAGTAGACAGAATTTGATATGATACGGTAGGTTAACACTCTGGGAGTTCGGGGTGATGCAGCTTCGGATTTTCGGGATGTTACGGTTGGTATCAGAGTAGTTCAGTCTTATGGTAGTAAGAGTATAGATATATGATTCTGTAGGCACGAAACCATAGATGATAGGTAGCACGATTATGTAGAATCATATTGCTGTTAATGATGGTAGAGTTACGAAATACATGTGTTAGTATAACACTGATAACTGTTCATTGTACCAGTATGGCTCGCGCTCGTAGCACTGGCAGTAGAGATAATTCGGAGGGCTAGGAGGTACCTGATAGAGAGGAACATCGACCTAATAGAGAGGAACATCAGAATCTAGAACCGACTGTTGCGATTCTAAATACTTATGAACCAAATTCTGACCTTGATGGCACATAATCTGGCCAACCACTAACAAGGAATACCGAATCCGGCTCAACCATAACCACAACCTTAACTTGAGAGTACCTTTGGTGAATTTAACAAATAAAATGCGAGTAGCTTTAAGAGGTCATTTGACCCTATGGTGGAAGAATGCTAGATTAATGAAATGAAGAAAGTTTTTCGAGCCATTGATTGTAGTGAAAACCAAAAGGTTGGATTTGCTATTTATAAATTGAAGGATAAGGCTAGTTGATGGTGGAAAATGGTAGAGAAGAGTCTAACTCATCAGCAATTGAGTGATATGAACTGGGAATAATTTAGGGAATTGTTCTTCAACCTGTATTTTTTGATGAGTTATCGTGAACAGATGTTAAGGGAGTTTGCTAATGTGAGGCAAGCAGATCAAGAGTCGGTAGATGAGTTTGAGATAAGGTTTTCTCGTCTCACTAGATTTGTAGTAAAGATGTTACTGATGAAGGTAGATAGATGCCAGAAGTCTGAGTGGGGGGCTTAGGCATGGACTAAAAGATGGAGTGATCTCAGCTCGATTGACGAGCTATATGGAATGTCTTTACTTAGTACGTGCTTTGGAGCAGTCCAAGTCTGATAGAAGAATGTATGAGCAAACATAGGGTGGACAAAATAGAGATAGGGAAGAGTTTTTTCAGGATAGATTTGTAGGAGCTGACATGCGTCAGCAATTTTTACAGTCAGCATAATAGGGTGCCCAAGGCACGATGATGGGGCAGAATCAGGGATTCGGGCTCGTATCAGCTCAAGGCTTTAGACCTGGGCAGAGTTCTGGGATTCGACTAGGGCAGAGTATGGGATTTGGAGAAGCGTAGGGTGCAGGTGCTCGACTAACTTAGAGTACTAGATTGGGACCATCGCAGAATTTTGGAGTTCGACCTATACAGAGTACTGGTCAGGGTGGCATGTCAGCTTTTCAGGCCACCCGATGTGTCAGGTGTGGGAGAATTCATGGTGGTAAGTCATGTTATAGATTTACCGGATGGCATTTTAGATATGGCAGTGTGAAGCATCATGTTCGAGACTGTCCATTTGTTAAAAATAATCAGTCAACTTTCCGTCTCGCACCTACAGCTAGTGCATCAACAAGCAGTGTTCCTTGGCAGGAAAGAGGACAAGGTTAATAGGGGCAGAGACCCAGAACATTAGCCAGACTTTACTCAATGTCCACTTAGGATGCTGCTACATCCGATGACGTGGTGTCAGGTACACTACATAGTAACCCATTAGATGCTCGTATATTGTTTGAGTATGGAGCGTCATATTCTTTTACACCCCTTACTTTTGTACAAAAATTGAGGGTGAAAACCCATCCTTTAGGAACTGATCTTGTGATAAGCACTCCATTGGGAGAGTCTTGATTGTTTCTACGGTTCTCTATGACTGTATTGTCCCTGTTGGAGATAGAGATCTTTCTGTGGATCTCATCCCATTTCTTGTTAGAGACTTTGATATTATACTAAGTGGGGATTGGTTATCCTCTAATTATGCATCCATAGATTGTTAGGGGAAACCCTAGTAGTGTTTGGAAGTTCGTAAGGTATGAGTAATGGCTAAGTTAGTGATTTGATTTATGAGTGAGAATGGTACTTTCGGGAAGTGATTAGTGCCAAGTCCGACAATTTGGGTTGAGAGTACAACAAGAAGTGTGGGATTCTACCTTACCATCTCGTTCATTTTTTTGTATGTTGAATTCAATTGTGACTTAATTGAATGCCAACTTACTCTGAGATGTCGGAGAAAATGTCATTCATACTGAGTCATCTTATTCTTTTTCTAGGATATTTATCTGCTTTTTTCGAATCTATTTGGACTTGATGGGATAGTATCTGGCCCACTAGCCATGGGAAAGCTACGAATCCTATTAAGGACCAATAATCTCTACTAATTGTATTTGCTTCGAGTCATTGGGTTGACTTTGCTTGTCATACCTACACCATTGTTTCTATACTCGTCATTTCTCTGGAATGTTATAAAATTGTATCATGAATATCGAGAGCCAATAAGTAAGATTTTGTCAAAGATTTTTGCGTTTTGATCTCCTAATTGTGATTATTATTATCATTTGACCCTTAAATGCTTGATTGAGATAATTGTTTGATGTAATTAATGTTAGACGTTTTGTTGTGTAACTATCAATGTTTTATGTGATTGGTGCTTGTTTAATGTGTTCCAAAATGGTAACATGTTGTAAGTGCTGATTGTAGTTAATCTGATTATTAGAATTTTGATGTGTTCTATTCTCAAATGATTTAAAAATTGACAATGTGTTATGTACATGTATCTTTACCTGATTGAAGATTCGCATAGTTTTACCTGCCCTCATATGAGATTATGTAGACTCCTAAGCCTCAGATAATCAATGAGTGAGAGTAGACTCTGAGAACATGAATTAGATTTTGATAATTTCTTCGGTGTTTTAATAAAAGGTTGAGATTTAGCTAAAAACGTAATAGTAGACCCCATGTTATTTGCTTTTAGAATCAAAAGATTTTAAACGTTTAACTGAAACAGATGATCGAAGGATAAGACTATAAAGTTTTAGTAAATAATGAGATTGTACATCATAAGTGATGTGATAACTTAGAGCCTTAAACTCTAGTGAAAGTACAAGACATGTGAATGCATAATCATATTTTGCGCTATGTTAGGATAACACATCTCTCGATCATGAATTTGGTAATAGTGTAAACTAGTTGATTTGGGATATCAGAGTACGTAGATAAAACCTAGTGGCTATAGTTTTTCTGTCTTTTGTAATGTCTAAGTGCTTCTAGGAATTAGTTATCCTATCCATGTGAGCTTTTGTGAAATGCAAGTCACAGGTGACCATCGCTTAGTAGTTTAGTGCACCTTGAGCTTGAAGTTAAGCTCACTATTATTAGGTGGATTGTACAAGAGTATAATCTGCTATATTTCTTGTGTAACAGAGTGAAGGCATATTGGACTAGAGACTGATTTAATTCGTTTTTAGATGTCATGAATTTAGAATAGTGTGAATTCACTTCAGTGAGTTTCGTATTAGCTAGTTCATTGCTTGTAAAGTACCAAAACGATTAAAGTGCTAGTGATAACCTGACCAGCTTGAGTTTAACATTACAATGTAAAATTTAAACTGTTGCATTCGAATATTTGTCGGAGTGAATTTGGGTGTGAATGTTAGATGTAGCTCAGTTACTGTGTGATAGTTGTCAGAGTTACGCAGCAGAAGCGTAGTACATAGACATTATAAGTAAGAGAAAATCCAAGATCAAATTTCGGGGATGAAATTTTTTATAAGGTGGGAATAATGTAATATCCGGTACTTTGGGAGCTGTTTAAAATAATTTCGAAAACCCGAAAAATAGATGGGCGATAATTTTGGGCAATGCTCGGTATTAGCAGAGTATGGAAGCTTAAAATAATTTTGGGACAAAAATATAATTTTTAAAACTTTTGGGGTCATTTTGTAATTTTGAAAAACTTTGGGGGTTAAACTGCAATATTGAAGAGTAGGCATTATGTGTCAAATTTTAGAGAAACTTGTCTTAAAAAGAGGCCACCTCCTACTTATTGTAATTGTGACTAATCTGATTCTATTATAAAAAAATGGGATGGATTTTTATAGGAATTAAAGAGTTAAATGAAAAGAAAGGAAAAAAAAAAAACAACAAAATTTGAAAAGAAATTTGGGAGGAAGAGAATAGTAACCAAGAAATTCTCGCTTTGAAGGCACTTGAAGATATCAAGCGTAGCTTGAGAATCACTCTTATTGAAAGCATCTTTTCTTTGAGCCCGAAGTTCATTTCGAAGGTCTACCTCGTTCAAACTCAATTTGTCAACTCCTCCAGCCTGACTTGAGAAAACTCCCATCATTCTAGAAGGTGGAATTTTGGCCTTATCCATTGTAAATATCAATTGTTTGTGGGCCGAGTTTATTTGTCGGTGCGGATGAATTTGACCGACCTTGCTAGGGTCATCAATTGATGATTATGGCTCAACTCGACTCCCGTCACAACCCAATGGTTTCATTTTTTCAGTGTACTACATACACATGGACCTTACATCCAGTACTTGGACATGTGTCCCTTTGTTTTTGTCTCGTTAGCCCTTCATTACTTATCCGAACCACCAAAGGAACGTGCGGTGCTTCTCTATGACACTCAAATAGTCGGGAACAAATTTGGTCAACGTTTTCTAGTTGTCTTAATTCTAACACCAAAACGAAGCTTTTTCGAATATGCTCTATAGTATGCTTCAACTTCGTCCAATGTTTGAAATTTTTGACCTTCATAAGGTGGATCTGAATCTTCACAAAAATTATTTCCTCTAATTGCATCCATGTTTTATGTTGAAATCTACTAGTTAAATTTTATTTTTTATAAATGCTCAAGACATCATAAAATGAAGCTACAAACAATGTGGTGACTTGAAATGAAATGAATTGAAAGGAAAAATTTACTATATGGTGTTGTTGCTTTGAATTCTCTCCTTCAAGATAATTGCTCAAACTTTAGATGAACTACCTTAATTGCTCCAACTTTGGATGAACTAGCTTGCAAATAAAAACTTAGTAAATCTAATTGAACTTGGATTCTTGTTAGAGATTTAAAGTTTGTGATGTGAAAGAATTCAATTGAGTTTTTGCTTAAGGTTGATGGAGGATTATAGTGTTGGAAGATTTCAATTGGGAGCTTAGGATTTATGGAGAATGAAGAAAGGGTTAGGGGTAGAGAGAGAGAGAGAGAGAGAGAGAGAGAAAGAGAGCGCGAGAATGAAACCTAAAGAGAGAGAGGGGGTTCAAGTAAAGGCAGCCCGTCTAGCCGTTATTAAGTGTAGCGGTTAGGGTGTGGGTCCTGCTCTCTGACCGCTCCACTTAGTAGCGGTTAACAGCTAATGAGACTGGCAGTCAGTGCATTTTGCACTGCCTAGGGACTTGCAATGGACATTTTGGGCCATAATGCTAACAGCTACTAGGAGTAGTTAGCACTTTTTCAGAAAAAAAATTTTTTATGGGCCATATGGTTAAATAATTACTGATAGATCAGCAATTATTTAAGCCTAATGTAGGTTGAGAATTGAGGTTTGAATCTAAGTTACAGGTTTGAGTATTAAAAAAAAAAATTTAATTATATTTTTAGCGACGAATTTTATTCCGTTGCTAAAACTCTTTAATTTTAGTGTGTTGAAAATATTTAGTGACGAATTTTCAATACATTACCCTTTAGTTTATTTGCTACTTCTTCTACGTAAAGAAATTGATATCCTGCAGCGTTGTCCTTTGCGTGCTAGGACATCTCCATTCTAATCAATGTCAATTGACTTCATCTTGCTACTATTCTTTGACAGTTTTTCAGCCACTCTAGTGCCAGAAACAGGTGTTGCCCACATTTTGGTGGCCCCGCAAAATAGTTATTTGTTGTCTTATGACTATTGTGGTGACCATCTTTTTTTTTTTTGTCTGACCACTCGGTATCCGGACACCACATTGGGAGCCGACTAATCCGGGTTCGAGCCGGGTGGGACCACATGAGTGACAAAGCTCTCCCTACCAAGTTTTTAATGCAGCTGCATTCCCAGGGCTCGAACTCGAGACCTCTGGTTAAGCTAGGACAACCCCCAGCTGACCTACGCGCTTGGTGGTGTGATGACCATTTTGACTCAAAAAATTTGCTCCTTTCAGTTCATTGCCTTTCAATTCATTGATATTGTAAACGTATCCGTTCCTTTTATTAAAAGTTTGTTTCGATAACTTTGTTGTATTGCAACGTGCATGTTTCGTGTCTCTATAAACTAGCCACAATCACATTAGAGGTTGACTATGTCATGTTATTACAACATCTAAAGTTTGTTTGTTATTTTTTTTTCTCCTTCACATGACTCTGTATAACTTAAGATGACTGTTACTTGACACGAATCAAGGTGACCAGGTGTTAAATGATTTATAATTTTAAAACTCCTTAAAAAGTAATGGACTTTTAGCGACGAATTTTTCGTCGCAAAAAGGCATTAGCGACGGACTTTTAGCGACGAAAAAAGTTCGTCGCTAAAAGTCCATTACTTTTTTGCCGACGGGCTTTTAACGACAAATCTTCTGTCGCGACGGAAAATTCCGTCGCTAAATATTTTTTAAAATTATTGTTTTTGAAAAAAAGAAATTAAACTAAAATCCAGAAATTATTTTTAGCGACGAATTGTCCGTCGTTAATTAATTTATCATCCCGTCGCTAAAAATATGAAGGGTTAGTCATCCGCCATCTCGTTTTCAGCAATTGATTTCAGCACCTTCAGCGGTATCAACTTTAAAAAGATTCTATCAATGGAGTTTCTCCATCATTAATGACACTAAACACATTTAAACTGGACAATCCAAAATCGTACTTATGGCTTCTTATTTCAAGTCGAATTTAGGGTTTTATTATCTTCTTTTGTTAGTCATTTGATTAAACTTAAAAGATAAAAAGGGTTACTCGAAAAAGACTCTTTTGTTTTCTCGGAGGCGGCTGATTACACATATTACTTCTACACATCTACTACTGTTTAGTGTCTCATAAAGCCTTTACAACTCCGAGACTAAACCAATCAATTTCCGTTGTAATATGCATATTCCATTATAGCACCTGACAATCATCTTCTGCTAAGGCTGAAACAGGATATTACTCTCACCATAACCCAGCATGCCCCCTCCTCGTGCAGCTTCCCGGATATTGAAACCATTACATCTCATGGTGTCGCCGCCAATCAAACGGTGGCACTGTATAGACCAGCTTTTCATATGAGGATTAATGGGGGGTCTTCTTTTACCGCTCTAGCATTTGATCCAAGTTCGGATGATGATTCTGACCCAGATGAAGATCACGTTTCCCATGCAGGTTATAAAATCTCTAAGCAAATATCAGGTAACAAAAGAGGAGAGCTGGAGAATAGGGCTAATCTTGAAGAGCCATTCGGCAAGAAACGGAAACTTAATGGCTTTGGTGTTGACTCCCCTTATCCAGGTTCTCTATCTGCTTTCCCCTTAGAATCTTATAATCATCTTGCCATGTTCTTTTTCCGTCTCTTGTTTATGCATGCTTTAAAGAAACACAAGAGAAAATGGTGGTGTCTTGCTTATGATGTTCCTCCTGTTTGTTCTGCTAGAAAGAAATTGTGCCTACATACATGCGTAGATAATTCTAAGCCCCTTCTGGTTCGCCCTCCCGATTCTATTTATTTCCAACCTCCCTCAATTATATCATCTTTCGTTCCCTCTGTCAAAAGACAAAAATTCCATTCCAATGACCTTCTCCCGTCTCCCGCGGCCTTATCGGAAAATCGTGCACTTCTTGACAGCTTATGCTCAGAAGTCTTCTTTTTAAAAAAGAAGAAAAGATCATTGCTTGAGCGCGACAACCCTTTTTGTTTGTTCCGTGTCTCTGATCCCATTTCCTACTCTTCGAGGGTTTCGGGTGTTGCCCCTTCGCAACCCCTTCACCCTCAATGAGAATCATTAGCTGGAACTGCCGCGGGCTTGGCCAAGCACGTACAGTTTGAGCAACGATCAAAATGGCTCGGGAGCACAAACCTTCCTGTTTATTTCTTCAAGAAACAAAATAACCTGTCAGTTTCGTATCTTCTAAATTTGCCAATCTAGGGTTCTCTTCAGTTGCGGGTACGGATCCCGGTGGCGTACTTGGTACCAAAGGGGGCCTTTGGGTTGGATGGACAAATGACATATCGTGATCTATCCTATATTCCGATAAAAACCTTATACTGGTACAATTTCAGTCTGGTAACACTCTCCCGTCGGTTTCTGGATTCATTTATGGGAACCCCGATCTTGCCAAAAGACAACATACTTGGGACTACATCCTTGGAATTCTCTCGGGTATTCAGCTTCCGATGTTACTTATAGGAGACTTTAATCAAGTTCTCTGTGTAGCCGAAAAAATCGGGCCCAATTTCATGTCCATCCCCGGACATGCATATTTTCATAAATTTTTACAGCATCTCAATCTCATCGATATCAAGTGGATATGTCCAGCTTATACCTGGACTAACAATCAAGATGGTCACTCTTGCACTTATGAGAGGCTAGACATATGTTGTGCAAATCCCAACTGGATCAGTTTCTTTACCAAAGCGTATGTTAAGAACCTTGGCATTCAATCATCCGATCATGCACTGCTTCTTCTTGACACTTCTCCAGTGAATATTTTCCTCCCGCGTCCTCTCCGCTTTGACGCATCTTGGCTCAATCATCCGCAAGGTTTTGCTGTGATTTTGGACTCCTGGCAAAATAATGTGGAGGGCTCGCCCCTCTTCAAAGTGATGTCTTGGGGAAAACATATGCTCAGAGGTTTAAAAAAGTGGCACCAAAGCAATTTTGGACGCCTTGATCTTCAGATCAAAGATTCCATTCAGCGAATAGCACATTTCCAATCCTTAGTTCCTAACCCAGACGCTCAAGTTCTAGAAAAGTTAGAAAGAGTAAAGTTAGATTGGCTTTTGGATTGTGAAGAAATATTTTGGGCTAAAAAATCCAGGATTTCCTGGTTGAAACTAGGAGATAGAAATACCAAATTTTTTCACGCCTCTACTATGATCCGAAGAAACAGAAATCGAATCATAAATATCAGCGACGAGGATGGTTGCAACCACACTTCTCACGCTGACATCACAGATTGCTTTCTGAAACACTTTGCACTGATTTACAGTTCACAAGACTCCCATCGTAGAACGTCACCGTCTTGCATCCACGAAATCTCCAAACAGCTTAATCCCTCCCAGTTCGATGTCTTATCTCGTCCCTTCACAGCGGCCGAAATCAAACTACCCCTGTTTCAGATTAAGCCTCTTAAAGCTCCTGGACCGGATGGTATACCTGCAATTCTTTATCAAAAATGCTGGAGTTTTATGGCAAGACCTATCATAGCAGCAGCATTGTCCTTCCTTAGATCGGGCCACATGCTTCGAGAGGCAAATAGCTCCTTCATTGTCTTGATTCCCAAGTGCGTTGACCCTTCTAAACCAGCGGATTTCAGACCAATCTCTTTATGCAATACCATATACAAAGTCATATCCAAAACTATAGCCAACAGAATAAAACCTCTTCTTCAATTCCTCATTTCTGACACTCAGAATGCCTATGTTGGTGGTAGACATATTACTGACAATGTTCTTCTTGCTCAAGAAGTTACGACCAAAATCAAACTGAACAAGAAAGGAAAATCATTTCTGGGAGCTATTAAAATGGATATGAGCAAGGCCTATGACAGAGTAGACTGGAATTTCCTTGAAGAAGTGCTTGAGAAATTCAAATTTCCCTCCCACCTTACCCGTCTCATTATGCAATGTGTGACCACCACCTCATACCAAGTTCTTATCAACGGCTCCCCATCTAGAAGATTCTATCCGTCTTGCGGCCTAAGGCAAGGAGATCCACTGTCTCCTTATTTGTTTGTCTTATGTGCGGAAGTTCTTTCGGCCTCTCTTTCCAACGCTCAAGTCGCAGGCCAGATCCCAGGTATCAAGGTGGGTCGGTCCAGCCCACCAATTAACCACCTCTTCTTTACGGACGACATCCTCATTTTCACTAAGTTATCTGCCAACAATTGCTTGACCCTCAAATCAAAGCTGGAAAATTACTGCAAAGCTTCGGGACAACAAATTAACCTTCTCAAATCTTCTCTCACGGTCAGCCCTAATACCGACGATCTGTTAGCTTCTCTCTGGGCGCACGATTTAGGTCTTCATATCTCCAAATCTTTCGGACATTATCTGGGTTGCACATTGGATATTATTTCTGAAAGACGCCTCTTCTTTCAAAACCTAGTGAGTAAAATCCAGTCAAGATGCGCAGGTTGGAAAAGTGTTTTTCTAAACAAAGCTGGAAGAGCAACCCTTATTTCTTCAGTTCTTATGGCCCTGCTAAACTATCATCTACAGGTCTGCTTATTCCCAAAGCTGATCTGCAAATCCATTAGTTCGATCCTGCGTAAATTCTGGTGGACGGGGACGAATCTTTCATCCTCTGTTTATTGGATAAACTGGAACGCCATCTGTGCTCCAAAATCGACAGGTGGTTTAGGTTTCAAGAACATCAGGTTACACAATCTTGCTCTCCTTGCCAAAACTAGCTGGAGAATTTTCAAGGAACCAGAAAGTCTTTTGGCAAGAGTCCTCACCGGGAAATATTGTAACCGCTCTAACTTCAGAAATTGTCCAACCAAAGGAAATTTCTCATGGGGTTGGAGGGGCGTTATCGCTGGACGCCAGGTCATTACATCTGGTCTTCGATGGCAGGTCGGTAATGGATCAAGAATCTCGATTTGGAATGATGATTGGATTCCAAATTTGGATCCTTCCCTTTCTATTTCCCTAACCAACAGCTCTAACCATCCAGCCTCTATCGTCAAAGATCTCATTCATAACAATACATGGAACTCTCACTTGATCAACTCCCTGTTTCCCGACGACATCGCTAGGATGATTCAAGCCATTCATATATCGCCTCATGATATTGATGATACTCTGGTATGGAGGTATACCAAACATGGGGACTACAATGCTGCTTCCGCTTATCACATGTTATACCTTCAAGACCTAGAACAACGTAACCACCAAGATCGTCAATCGTCTGCTCCTTCTTTTAACCCCATAATATGGAAGCATGTATGGTCTCTACCAATCCCATCAAAATTGATTTTCTTCCTTTGGCAACTTCTGTGGAACCGACTACCGTTATACTTCAACCTCCACCGCTTAAAAATCTCACATTCTGACCTTTGCCCTATCTGTCAAAACTGCTCAGAAACAACCGACCATCTCTTTTTCTCTTGCCAGCCAATAAGATCTATCTGGTTCGGAGGACTGGCTAACCTACATAGTCAAACAGTGGGAAACTCCTTTAGCAATTGGCTAAAATCTTGGCTTCTCAACCCTGCCTGTTGTGGTACTTTACTATCAAAATCGATTCATATTATATCCACCTTATGGACAATATGGAAGCATAGAAACAGTCTGGTCTTCAATCACATCTCGCTCCAACCGGTTGATGCCATACATAATATTGCATTCCTCTCTGATAACATTTGCAAAGCCTTTGCTTACAAGAAAACCCATTCTTCGGACACTCCAAAACCCTCGCATTTTGACCTATCTCTCCCTGTTGAGTTGGCGCCTAACATCCATCCGTGCAATTGTGCTATTGCGAGACCCCTCATAATGTTCATAGACGTTAGATTCAACAAAGTCACATACAAATCAGGTCTGGGGCTCTACTGTATCACTGCTAGCGGTCTCCGTTGTGCGACAGCGGCAATTTTTTTCTCAGCTTCCGACGAATTGCATGCTATTTCAAAAGGCCTACTTACTGCTTCCTTGTGGGCAAAGCGGAATAATTTATTACACATCAATGTTTTGACTAATTCTAATTTTTTGCTGGATCAGATCTCGGACTTGAAGGACATCCCTGACACTACTACTCCCATTATGTACGACTTTTGCCATGTGCTTCAGCTTTTCCATCAGTTTAGAGTTGACAGAGCCACCACGCCTCAGCTTAAGTAATCCAGATCATTAGCTGCTTTTGCCTGCCATGCACGTATCCCCGTTTACCAGGATTGGGTGCATGACTTTTGCCGCAACATGATCTTTAATTCCTTGGTGTCGTGAGGGTGTTTTGGTTTTTGTGTAATTATTTTGCTCTGTTCGTCATCTCTTGTATTTCTGTTGACGGAAGCTCTGTGAGTCATGGCTTTCCTTCTTGTATTTCACCATTTGGTGATGAACTCTTTATTATTTATGCTATTCTACTTCATCTCACAAAAAAAAAAGTGAACTCATTTAACACCATTCTCCTCAACTCATCTCCAAATTTAACAAAGCTAATATCGTCCTCACCAGAACTTAATTGCCAAGAAAGTTGTTGGAAGGGAAACCATCAAAGCAATTGGCCAGAAATTACCGCCATACATAATTTCAAAAGCTAAATTGAGATGGCCTATAAGTTATATGACATGGGTTTTACTGGCTGAACATGACCCAGAAAGAAACATATCCATGTCAAATCATAATGGAATAAACTTTATCAACTTGGTTTAAGCCAAATGCATGAACAAAAGCGTTAGCAAAAAATTGATCAGAGCTCTCCATTTGGCTTATATGAATGATTTAAATCTTTCCTCGTCGATGTTAAGTGTTAGAAATATAGGTCCTGTGGGCTTATATCTGAATGATTTAAGTCTTTTCCTCGCAGTGGCGGAGCCAGAATTTTTTTTAAGGTGGGCACTAAACTCTAAATTTGAAATTAACAATCTCGCTAATAGCAATTTTCAAATTCTATCAATTCCTAACCGTAAATTGTAAATTTCAAAGCCCAATTGTCACATCCTAAATTGATACAAAAAAGGAAGGGTTCTGAGAAGTAGAAAATATAAGAACCAATCACTGGATCTTCCCTTACTTTTATGAACTGCGGCGACCATTAGTGTCGTTGTCGAGAAATTGACCTGGTGACTACCGCCTGTGAGCACTGTTGTCGCCTTGCCGGTAGCCTGTGATCGGCCCTGTAGCCTGCTTGAGCACGTGAGGCCGTGACGTTTGGGCTTTAGGTGCCGTGACTCGTGAGTCCATGACCGGACCGGCCGATGAGAGGGCGTGCTGTCGTGAGGTAAGGCCCGTGAGAGGTGAGGAAACTGAGGAGGAGGCGATGTTCTCCTGTCCGCATATGTGCCTTTAAGGCTTTGAAAGTACTGAGGCTTTGGAAACCGTAGAGCCTGAGAACAAAAATAATTTTTTATGTTAACTTTATGCGTAAACTAAGTATTTTATTTGTGTAAATTTAACATTTTAAATGACAAGGCCATGTTTGACACTCTTTTTTTTTTCCTCTTTTTTTTCAGTTTTGAAAATTGGAAAAAAAGAGTACGTTTGGTAACCATTTTTTTTTCAATTTTAAAAACCACTTTTTAAATTGTAGAGTAAAAAAAAAAAAAAAAAAAGGAAAAAGCTCTTCCTTTTTTCACTTAATTTTTTTTTTTGAGACCTCAGCCACAACGCACCCACCATCGGCAGCCGCCGACAGCCACCACCGGGCGCGGCGGTGGGCGGTGGCCACCACCGCTGGCCAGAGGCCACCTCCGGCCACCACTGCCGGTAGCCACTGCCGGCAGCCGGCAACCACCACAGGGCAGCAGCCAGCTCCGGTCACTACCGCCGGCAGCCACCTCCGACCACCACCATCGGCAGCCACTGCCGGCGACAACCGTCGACCACCGCTATGCCCCACCACCGCCACAGCAAACCACCGAAAAAAAAAGTCAAAATAAAAAGGGTTACCAAACACAATTTTTTTAAAAAAAAAAAGGGTTATCAAACATGCACTTGTTTTTGTAAAAAGAAAAATTTAAGCTGCTCTTTAAAAACTGAAAAAAAAAATAAAGTTTTGTTAAACGAAGCCTTTTTTTTTTTATGAAAGTCCTTTTATTCCATATATGCACCAGCTTTAAAACTTTACAAGTTCTGTAGCAACCCTACTCAATGCTCTATACAATTTTAATCAACCAACATCTGAACAACATCCTATATTTCTGGTCTATCAGCTATTCTCTTATCTACTGCATTTGTATTTCCCAATCCAAGCACACCTGCATGTTCTGTGGTGTATCCACAATCTGTCCCCAGCTTTGTACTCCATATTGCAGCCATTTCTTCATGACATAGACGCAACTTTCTGGGGGTGCTTGTTTTCTTTCAAAAATTCTGGCATTTCTTTCTCTCCATATACCATATATGCAACATCCCGGAATTTTTCCGAAATGTTAACACTAAATCGATCTATAACACTAAGACCAGTAATTTCCATAACCTCAATAACTAATGTAACAAGCTGTCAGAGCAACTATCCATCAATCAAATTATACTCTCAATCAATTGTCATAATTGAAATACCAAGTTTAAGTCTAAGAAAATTCAAACATTAATATTTACCCACGCAGGGGTTCTAATGATCAATCCCAAAATCTAATTCCTTTGCTTTCGCTCGCTCGGCTCTAATCCAAATTCAGGTAACCTATTGCTGGCTATCACCTGCGGAAAAGGAGTCAAAGGGGAGTGAGCTTTTGAGAGCCCAGTAAGGTCGCACAAAGATTTAAAAATAAGAAAACGATACGGACAATTTGACATTTAAACCAATAGAAATTTTTGATAGCTGAGAAATAAAGCGGTTCAACAATCTTTTTATACACAATCAACGATAATTTTAAAAGGGTTTTCAAGGAAAACCACAACATTTCAATATAAACAACACAGGGATGAGTATAAACTCAGTTCCCTTAAATCGATAACCATTTTTAAAACACTTAAATGCAATAAGCATAAATAGGAAACGTTGAACATGAGCAGTACAGAAGCAAAGCCACCCCGGCAGTGCTCGATCGCTTTACATATGCATATGTACACTGACTAGTCCATCTAGGTACTAGTTAAACCCATCCAACAGACCATCCTTATAACGCCAACAATACAGACCATCCTTATGGCTCCCAAGTTACTAACTCATGTCAACATTGAGAAGTAATAAATAGAATTTAAAAATGCTTTACGATGAGCAATCAATAAACATATCAAATAAACAATGGATTCTAAGATCAGATGAAACAGAATTCCAAACGATCGCTATAAGGCTCAATTTAGGGTTTCATGGGCAATTTAAAAACATTTTATATCGATCAATAAAAACCAACAATTGATCTAGTCTGTAAAACTGTTGTTATAAGCATTTGAAAACAGAATAACGAAATGGGGTTCGGAAAGAAATCCCTTACCTCGGTCCAAGCTAAGCGATTCTATCAATCCTCGATCAATATTTTCTGAATAAACCTAGATTGGCAATTTACTTGTTAGAACATTATTTATGTAAAGTACACTATAAACCCTAATATCAACTACACACTGCGTACCCCACTCTCTCCGAAATCGCGCACTCAAAACGGTTCCTGCACACGGCCAACCTAACCGAAAATCGTATACACTCCTTAACGTGTAATGACACTCTAAAATTCATAATAAATTTCACTAAAATATTTTTATAGCTTAAAATATTAATAAAAGTCAGAATATGAATTTTCTGAATTTTTGAATATTTTTGATTTAAAATAATTTCTTTAAATACAATAAAATCCAATAATAGCCATAATTACTTCCAGCTGCAAAACAAGTCCCATAATTTTTATAAGAACTTTAAAATATATATAAAAATTATAAAAATTGAAATCAGAATTTAAAAGACATAAAAACTATTTCTTTATTTTTCGTTTTGCTTAATTCAATGCGATACTGAAAATGATAACAAATTGATTCCAAAAATCATCAAATTTATACTGAGTCTGTGTATGTATATAAATGTGTACGTGTGGGTTTATTCGTAGGCCATGAGCTGTTGGTTTAGATCTAAACCAACAGCTCATGGCCTCTATCTCACTCTAAAACCCACACGTACACACTTATATACATACACACCATGTATATAGACACACATTGTCCCAGCACTCACCAATCGCACACCACATCGCACATACTTCTCATCCACCCAGTTGCACACATGCTCACAACCACAACTCACAAACACACATGCTTATGTATGAATACACACATGCACAAGACCCATTTCACCCTCACCCTCACACAAACACATACACGGCACTCCCACAAATACACACTCTAATCTACACACCTCAACCTGCCTTTGGCTAGCCGCGAAATCCCTTTCTCCGAACCATAGCGACGCCGCAATTACAGGTTTACGGCAGCCATACACGGCTGCCCAACCCTCCATTTCTACACTACACATTCAACACCTCAAAGCACCGTTGCAAATACATATACAACATCCACATCCCCCTTCGTTCCTTAATTCACCCACAAAGTTTCACAGTCACAGGCACCATGGCTGTGACCTGCCTAACTCCCTGTTACACCCACGGCAGCTCCCCCATGTCCCCCTTAAAACAGTAAACCGTAAATAATAAAATAAATAAATAAGGAGGAAAAGTCTAGAAGCTTACCGGGAATCTTCGCCGAAAAAATTTCTTCCATCTCTTTCCTTCGCTCTCTCTTCTCTCAATCGGTTTTCAGAGGTAGGGTTGGCAGCTGATCTATACCAGCCATACATATACATAAAACCCTAAAGTGGCAATTTACCAAAAATCCCCTTGGACTTTAGAAAATTTTCAAGTTTCACCCAAAACTTTTTGTTATTACGAAAAGCCCTAATTAACTATTAACTATTTATGATAAACTAGTGTACCAGAAAAATTTAACGGGTTGTTATCTAACCCCGTCACACTAATCGTCGCTAAGTAAGAATATCATCGCTAAAAGTTTACCCAAAAATTCCGGTCACGCTAATCACTAAACATTTAATTCTCCCCTAAAAGTTGTTAGAAAAATATCAGCGTTAAGAAAAATATATTTGCTGCTTAAAATTTTTTAATAACTCTAAAAATATCGGGGTGTTACAATATACTGCAATAGTGAATGCAAGTTTCCTGATCTTAGCCTTAAAGCTTTTGCCCCTGCAAACTGTTGACACCAGCTGTAACTGTTGATCCCAGCTTTGTTGAGGTTCAGGGATTCCAGTTTTTCCACCTATCATCCTCCATATCTGTTGAGAGTAAGAGCATTGTAGAAAGAGATGGTCCCTAGTTTCCTTGTGTGTATTGCATAAGCTGCAGGTATCATCCTGCAATTTATTCCATTGCTTGAGTATATCTTTGGTTCTCAATCCCCTTTTACACAACAACCAACAAATCATTGAGCATTTTGGTATATGTCCATTAAACCACAATATTTTTGCCCACACTACATTAGCTGATTTGGTTCTCATGACATTCCATGCACTATTGATAGTGAATTTATACCATTTGGCTGGTAGTCCCATAGTATCTGATCTTGTAAGTGGACTGGAGGATTTCCCATTGTATTGATGGAATTATTCATTTCTATCAATGCTTGTGATCTGTTAGGTGGCAGTCTCCATCCATCTTCTTCCATAATGTCAGCTACCTTTGCCTCCATGGGCAAACCAGAATCATATACTATTCTTGGACCAAATTGAGATACAAAAGTTTCACCCTGTACCCATTTGTCCAACCATAGCCAAGTATTCAACCCATTCCCAACTTTATATGTGCACATCTGCTGCATCTGATTCCTTAACTTCAAAATCTTGCACCAAGTCCATGATAAAGTAGTTGGTGGTTTGAAGGACCATATGTGTCTGTTCTTTATTATATACACATGACACCATTTGACCCACAGGGTATCTTTCTTGTGAGCCAAATCCCACAAATGCTTGCACATAGCTGCCTTATTCCATTCCTCTAATCTTTTTATCCCCAGTCCACCTTCTTTCTTTGGTAAGCATAATTCTTTCCAAGCTACCTTTGCTCCAGTACACTTCACATCATCCCCATGCCAGATAAATGCTCTTATTTTGCTTTCTATCTGCTTGATGATTTTCTTGGGAAGCACAAAAAGACTACACCAGTAGACTTGCATACTTAGAAGCACTTAACAGATACATTAACCATCCTTAAAATTTTTAAATACATTAACATGTAAAATGATCGCAAATACGTCTCATTCAAGTATATTTTAGGAGATAAAATATACCATATGAAAGACAAAAAATTTGGAGAAGCACGTGGGCACCGGTGCCCCACACTCCCTCCGCCACTGTTTCCTCGTGAATGATTCAAGTTTTTCCCTCGTCAATGGCGTCTATCTCAATGATTTAAGTCTACTCCTCGTCAACGATTTAAGTCTATTCCTGGCCCAGTTTTGCTCTTCTTATACAACTTCTCACTATAGGGAACACAATCTTATACCAGTGAGAAAATGGAGAGAGGGAATACTATACAGTGCAGGAACTTTCATGTAACCCTAATTTCTGCAAGTGATCTCGAAGACGTCCGAGATCTGTTCGAAATGAAAGTTTACGCCAGCGTCTCATTCAATGAAGAACCCAAGACGGAGAAAAAAACTCCCAAGGACAAGCATGGCAAGACGAATCCCGCGTGGAACCACCGTATGGTATACACAATAGCTGAGGCAGGTACTCTACGTTATGGCATAATGCTCGTTATAAAGTTGTACTGTAAGCGTAAGTTTCTTCCCGACATATATATCGGGCAGGTTCAGAAACCAATAAAAGAACTTTTTGAAACTGCACATCCGAAGGGAGGTAGTGCAGAGACGACCATGCCATTGAGAAAAGGTTCTGGCGTTTCGCAGGGAGAACTGAGATTTTCGTACACATTTGGAGAGAAAATTATAGTCAAGAAACATTCTAAGTGGAAAACGCACGTGAACACTGGGGCTAACCTGCTGGTCAACTTTGCGCTTGCTTTTACAGGACTATTGACCACGCCAATTGAAGTTTCAATCTTCCATCAGAAGGATGACGTCATTGCTTGAATACATGCATGACAAAGTTATTGGGCTCTATGTACTAGTTGTGTACTCACATCTTATTTTCTTTCCAAGTTCCATGTATTAGTGTTCAAGGATCAAGGACTGATTAAAGTCTAAGGTAAGGTTACATGTTATACATGTACCATCCAAAATGTAATTTAGGGTTTTTCTTATTTTCACCTAGGTACTTCGGGGTACCTAGGTGAATTTAGGACTTTCTTATCTTCAATGCGGAGTCGAATTTATAATTTTTTTCTTACCTTCCTTTATTAGCCATTTGATTAACTGAAAAGAAAGAGATGGTGCCTCGAAAAATGTTTGGCGCACATTCCTGCATTCGTAACAAAAATTGTGTATACTATCCTGTTTGGCGCACAATCCTGCTGGAGATTCTAGGGCAGTTACAGGGAAACTGTATATACCTATGTGTATATATGTGTGCATATGCGCGTGCAAAGAAAAGAGAGAAAAAACATAAATCCATAGAGAAGTTATGAAGCTATATTGCAAGAGGCAAAAGAGATTGTGGGATGGTGAGAACATGAGACACGTGTTTAGGTTTGATATGTATATTGAAATAGACTCCCTTTAATGATAAAAATAGCGACTTTAAACATACATATGTTTTTTTCTTTTTCAGAGGCGGTTGATCACACATTATTTCTACACTCTACCGCTGTTTAATGCCTCCTAAAGCCTTTACAACACCAAGACTCAGTTAATCAATTCCATTATAATAGTATATATTTAAGTGAAGTCGTTTAACATCATTCTCCACGACTCATCTCCAAATTTAACAACGCTAATATCGTCCTCACCAAAACTTAATTGCCAAGAAAGTTCTTGGAAGGGAAACCATCAACGCAATTGGCCAGAAATTACACAATCATACATTATCGAAAGCTATGTCATAATCTTTGTTTTCATGTATTAAGTTAAATTGAGATGGGCCATTAATTATAAGGAAAAGGTTTTACTGTCTGAACATGAACCCACAAAGAAACATATCCATGTCTGAACATGAACCCAGAACTTTGTAAGGTATGAGGATGATTTCTTAATATTATAATCATTGTACATCTTTCTGTGTTTTTTTTTTTTTCAGATTGTTGAATTTTTTTATGAAATATTTTTTTTAAAAAAGTGTCAAATTCAAGCACTTTTATTAACTCTTTGTAAAACTCATTTTGACTTATAAATGTGTGCAAAATGGAGAAATTATAATTTTTTTGCACTAACATGCTTTAGAGGAAATACGTGATCATTAGAATTTCAGCCAGGAGATTATTTGAGGACGAAAATGAAAACAGAAGTAAAAACATTGATCCTACATGAATTCGAGAAATTATAAATTTTTTGCACTAACAAGCCTTGGAGGAAGTACATGATCATTAGAATTTCAGCCACGAGATTATTTGAGGACGAAAATAAAAGTAGAAGTACAATCATTGAAAATGAAAAGAGAAGTACAATCATTGATCCTATTCGTGGTTAACATCCTTTTGCTTTCCCATCTTGTGGACAAAATGAAAGTTGGGTCCTGCCTTGTAGGAGGCAGGCTCGTGGCTACGGTTAAATCCCGGGGGGGGGGGGGCAGCGGCTCGGGCTCAAACACCAGAGTTGCACGGAGTCATCCTCGTTACAAAATAGGGTCTCCCCGAGCACATACGGCAGAAAGCCTCACAGATACTGATCGACCATCGTCGTATCAGCATCCTCTAACGTCATACCCTCGTATTGAGAACATAGGATAACCAACAAAATTGAGCCGCTCTTCTCAAAGGACGGCATGAACCCTAGCAATCTCTCCACGAGATCACGGTCCTTGTCTAGGTCCTAGGCTCACAGTATAGGTCTACCCCTCACCCGAAGGCCCATAATGTGTACGAAGTCGTACAGGGTGAAAGTCGCTTCCCCGACGGGAAGATGCAAAGTGTTGGTGGCATCTCACGAATGCTGTCAAGAAGAGCTTTTTACTACGGGTAAAAGAATGCAACCTGTTCAAAAATGACTCAAACTCCGTGAAAGCAACCCTCTCCTCTACCACATTAGGGACCTTATTTTCCCCTTAGTCAAACATTAGTGGGGAATGGCTGCATGCAATCAAAACAAAAACAGGAAAAACTAAAAAAACCGACAAGTTCAAGCACAAAATTGGCAAAACGTGTAGAAAAATAATATGTGGGCATGCGTCGTATCAGATCATTGAAGAAGGAGTTACTCAAGTGCGTGGCTTGATCCGGAGTTAAAAAAGTGCGGTCATCCATCCGGATCGTTGGACGAAAACTAGAAACTCTCCCAATTTGGGGGCCTCCCTCATGACCTCATTGTACTCTCCCCATGACTATAGGTTGAAGATGGGCCGGGGGAAGAAAGAGAGGATCCTACTTTTTATACTTGGAGAAAGGAAAGGTTTGAGTTGGATTGGTATGAAATTGGTAATTTCCTTTGGAGAAGGAGATTAGAGAATGGTGGCAATGAGTGATTGATCCAAAATCAAATCCTAATTTCACGAACTTAATATCGAATATCTGAACAGGAAAACTGACCAATTTTTCCTGTAACATTTCAAAACCTTTTGATAAATCGTCCAGTTTTTCGGTAAAATTCTTCCAGTCTTCTGGCTAACCCGCCAGTTCATCTTTGTTATTCTCGCCCACTGACTAATCGTCATGTTCTAGTTTTTATTTAAATTTCATTAAACTAATGTCGAAAAAACGACCGGTTTATTTGATTAAAAAAATATTTATTGTTTACTTGTTTGAAATTCACTTGCACGTTTGCGTGTTCTCCATTAAATTTCAAACGTGCTCCTTAATTTCTTGGATTTGTGTACCTACATGCTTGTGTGCTTGCGTACCTATACCTTCAAAATCAGTGAAAATTCATGATGCTCCAAATCTGTTGTTTAATTTATTGATATGATACGGTGTAAGGCCAGTATCACGTCTTATCCCTTGTTGCCAGAAGTGACATTTTGTCCATATCAATTAGGGAATAAGTTGATATGGTCCGACCTTCAACGACCATTTGTCTTTCGACATTGTTGGCTCTGGCTTTGAGTGATCTTCCTATAGTTTTTTACTTTATGTCCAAGCAACCAACTGCTTTCACGTGTCATTGGCCCTGGCTCTTGGATATAAACCTGTGTGTGTAGGCGACCAACTGCTTCCATGTATTGTTGGCTGCGGCTCTTAGATATAGATCCTTATGCCTAAGCGACCAACTATTTCCAAGCGTTGTTGACTCCAGCTCTTAGGTATTGTGAGACCCCGATCTTAATTTGCTTCTAATCATTTTATTAAGTTTAAACATATTTAAATTTGATTGAAATAATATAATTGTGTTACATAATTTGTTTACATAAAATAAACATTGAAGTTAAGTTATGGGCCAAAAATATAATTATATAAAACTTTGGGGGTTAAAATTAATTATGCAAAACCTTGAGGCCAATATGCAAATATAAAAAGTTGGTATTAGTGGCATTCCATGTGTTGCTCTTGAATTAATTGTTAGAGGATTTGCCACCTTCTATTATTTGGTGATGAGTAATCAAAGGAAAAGAATAAAAAAATAGAAAGAGAAGTTAAGTGGATAACTTAGAAACAAAAGAAAAGGGGAGGTGGAAGACCACCTTTCGGCCAAAATAGAAACAAAGAAAAGGGAAAGAGTAGGAAAAAAAGAGAAAGAAGAAGAAAGAAAAGAAAAGAGAGAAATGAAGAAGAAAATGAAGAACAAAAGAGAGAGATATGAATCAACATTCTTGTGCTTTTAGGTTTTTAAAGCATGTTTGAGAAGTATTATGAGTAGTGAAATACTTATAAACTTACTTGTAATGACCGTAAGTGACATATGTTACAAAACATGCAAAACAGTCATAAAAATGAGATAACTTTGGTGCCCAGAAATATATAATTTTAGTTAAGATATGGATTTGATTATCTTGTGCTTTTAGGTTTTTAAAGCATGTTTGAGAAGTATTATGAGTAGTGAAATACTTATAAACTTGTAATGATCTTAAGTGAGATATGTTACAAAACCTGCGAAACAGTCATAAAAATGAGATAAATTTGGTGCCCAGAATGTATAGTTTTAGTTAAGATATGGATTTGGTTATTTTATATGTTGTACTACGACATATATAGAGTATAAACAGCAAATTTTATATTATTTCAAGTATTATTACTATGGTTTAAAGTTCTATGGTTTAAAGTTCGTGGCTTGAAACTTGTCCTGTGAAACTATACAATCATGAAATCAGAGTAATTTTGGTGCTTAAAAAGGTATACTTTTAGTTGATATATAGATTTGATTATTTTATATGTTATACTACTACATGTATGGAGTATACGTACAAAATTTCAGATTATTTCAAGTACTATTACTATGGTTTAAATAAAACATGTCCTGTGAAACTGTTGCTGGACAGATTCTGAAGTCTGTCTTTGGAAGGGCTTAACATGACCTTAAAATAATATTTTCACGCCAAATAAAATACTGGGATGTATCTCTTTAAGTCTAGTTTCCAGAAATATATATTTTGACTATAGAGGCCTTGTAATTAAATTGTTATGATTTTCGAAGTACAGACTACTCCTGCTGCCAATTGAAATACTGGGCAGATTATGTAACCTAAACTAGTAGTTCTTTGTGTTGGGCTTAATGATGAATAACTAGGTAAATTTCAGGTCTTAAATGGACACTCGGATATCTACATAATAATATAAGTATACATATGGGTAGGGTACTTAAGAAAAAATATCAAATTATTTCTTTCTTGATTATTGAATTAGTTTGTGCATTTAGAGATTAGTCTACACGTTGGCATGTGTTTTGTTGGTAATATGGCATATATGACTTGAGCTCTTTTGACGTACTTGATAATATTTTTGTTGACATCTAGACATGACTATGCATGTCACATGAAGGAGGAGAAAAAAATGAGTTGAGGGTGTATTGTTGGGGTTGGGAGTTATCCGGCCAGGGTTCTCGTTCATGTCCTGATAGTATGTACTAGCTATGTATACTACTTCCAAAAGGAATTATTGGCGTGCCTGTGATGACGTTGAACTTTTTTTATCGAACCCGCTATATCAGTTGGTTGCGATACGAAAAATCTCTCGCACTCAGGGAAGGTTGGTTTGTGCATTAGGGGCATATTTGCATATTGATATTATCGTACATGGCCCATAAATGTCTGGAACTTGTTTCTACTGTTTCGTTATACTTATCGAGATCAAGTTAATATTTAGGTCTTCCTTGCCATTCTCGTATATGTTTTACAAGATTTCAGATCTTGCTCGATATGTTATTCCCGTTTTTTTAAGGCAAGTGTTAGCAAATGTTTATAAGTAATACTCGATATGTTAAATTATTCTTAAGTACATATGTATCATCTGTTTAAGTGACTTGCATGTTTGTACTAACCATTCATAATATAATCAATTTATGTTTAGACTTAGAATCACATGAAACCTTACTGAGTCATCAGGCTGACAGATTCCCGTTACTTTTTTTTCTTGGGTTCGGAGTCGGAATATTGGCTAGGGGACAAAGAGGATTACCTTGGGGAGAATCAGGAGTATTATGCTGGGTGAGCAAAGTTTTTGTTCTTCTTCTTTTGTTTTGGAGTGTAACACTTATATAGGAGGAGAGAGGTGGGCTATAATGTTATGTTCAGTCTTTTCACTTATGGACGGCTGTAACTTTTAAGCCATACTTCCGCTGTTTCTTCTGAGGGTTGTAGTAAAGCTCTGTTTATCCTTGATGTATATATGTTAATTAGTTGGTTTAGCCTTGCACCCCCTTCTGGGGGGTGTGACAGGTATAATCCGTAAGTCCAAGCAACCAACCGCTTTCACGCCTTGTTGGCTCCGGCTAGTAGTAATATACCCCAGTTCTCTAGATGGCCATCGTTTGGGTGTCTTTGGCATATATGCATACTTTTCCTTTGTCACGTCGACCATCGTCTGGGTGGCTCCGACATCTACATATACACCCTCCGTTCATCGACCTTCATTTGGGTGGCTCTGGCGACAAATAGAGGTATCATTTCATACCTCTAGACGACCAATTGTTGTTACCATTGGCTCCGGCTTCAAGGAATATGCCTTTGTCTGGCGACCAATCGTTGTTACTGTTGGCTCCACCTTCAGATAAAGCTTAATGTCCCTCGGCGACCAGTTATTGTTACAGTTGGCTCTGACTTTGAGTGACATCTCTTCCCAAACTGCGTTGGTCTTATTCTTTTTCAAAGGATACGTAGGAAACTTTACAAAGGTTTGACCTCATATCTCTATTATTTGCAAGTCTGTCGAGAGAATTGTGGTCTTTCTCGTATTTTCCTACGAAAATGTGTTCATCGATGGGCTCAATAGATACCCCAAGAATGTTTGTTCTATTTGGCTAGACTTGCATGTAATGGTGGAGCTGTGTGTAGCGTACTATCTGATTTCATATTATATCTCTGTAAATAAGCTGAGCTATGTAGTATAAGTAAAGTATTAACTCGTATTACTTTTATACACAGAGTTATTATTATGTGATATCATTGTTTTACTTATGGTACTCTTACATCTCAAGGATTCTATGATGGTATGACCCTACGATAGAAAAAACAATGCGACTTTTTTGTTTATGGATTAAGATGTAACTTTTGAAAGATACAATGTGACTTTTTTGTTTATGCAACCCACCGCATCGATAAGTAGATACAGTTGCAGCTTGGCATAACTAAGTATGCAATTATTTGGGGTACTTGTCTAGAACTCCCCAGGTATTGCTATATATGCACATATCTGTTTGTATTCCATAGCTCATGAAGCTATTTACCGGCTGACAATTTGAAGCATTATATGGTTGGTATGCATTGTGCATTGTATTTCTTTCTTAGAGTAATAGACGTGCAGTTGGGAAGTTATTAGATCTGCTATATAATTTTGCAAGAGTGGAGGTCACTGATATATATCTTGCGATTTCACTACAAGAAAACACATCTTTAGCGACGGACACAAAGCCGTCGCTAAAAGTCACGTTAGCGACAGATTGTCCCGTTGCTAAAAATCCGTCGCTAAAAAGTTTTACCGACGAATTTTTCCGTCGGTAAAAAGCTTTAGCGATGGCTTTTTAGTGACGGGGAAATACCGACGGATTTTCCATCGCTAAAAGTATTTTTTTTGTATTTTCTCCATTTTTTTTTGAATTTTTCTTATTCTGGAAATGATGGCTATAAATAAAATGAACCCTAATTTTTCTTTCAGTACCCCGCCGCTCCTTTCTTTCTCCTCTCCTCCCCCCCGTCCACCTCTCTCTCACACAGCAGATTGTCGGCCGGCACCCCGTCTGCTGTCGCTCCTCTTCCCTGGCCGCCTCTCATGCCACCCATCTCCGCTACTGCTGCCGCCCAACAGACATAATCACCGCATTGCTGTCGCCCAATCGAGGCGCTCACCGTGCCGCTGCCGCTCCGACGGATCTACAATCTACTAGAAGGTATTTCAAAATCTTTGTAGCACTTATCTTCCTAGCGTTATCTCTTCTCACGCTGTTGTCAACAACAACTTTCGTCGCAATTTCTGATATCTCTCTGCGAGTACTAAAAATCAGGTACGCCTTCCGCAAAACAATTTTTCAGATTAGGGTTTTGAATAGCATGAGCCTTTAGGTTTAGGACTAACGTTAGAGTTTCAGTTTTCATCTTGACCAAACGTTTTCTTAATTCATTCAATTGCTATATATTTTGGATCTGACTGTTTGGATACGTTGCTTGACTCGAAGATCTAACGAATTTAGTGAGCAATTTGATGTTTATGTTTGTAATTGTTTTTTCTTTATGTTGAATTAGTTAATTCTGCAGACTCTGCTTAACATTGTTGTGGTATTCAGTCTGGAAGAAATGTAATATTGGCATCTGAGGTTTTGAAACATGACAACCTACTGTGCTTGGAAAATTTATCTACCTTAGCTTTTGAGGAAACATGTTGTTTGTTGTAGAAATTGTTCGAACTTAATCACCACAGCAACCCGAAAAGGGACAGCGTGACTTTATTTCAGGGCTTTTGTGATCAACTTTTTGTGATTGCATCTAAATTGGAAATGCTGTGGTAGTAACTGCTGTGCTCTTTCTTCATGTTCATGGTAAGGGAACATATGCTTCCCACATCAAATGAACCACCTACGAGTCTCTAAAAATGAGAAATGTTTGAATTTTTTTGGATCTGTTTGTATTGTGCCTTTTTGTGTAGATATGTGATGGTATAGTGTAGAAATGTTATGGATCTTGACTTTAAGTTTAGACTTGTGTCATTGTTATGGTGTTCTGGTTGATCAATTGTTATTTGTGGTTAATTGTTTTTATTTTTGATGTAACTTGAAGCAAAACTTCATGGAGGGGGAGTTTTTTGAGCTTTTTGTTTGAGTTTCTGGGACAATTTTACGATTTACTTAACTCAAATTAACCTGATGACATGTTTTGATGGAATTGAGTGGAGTAGATGCTTATTTAAGATTGTGAATAATGAGGTGAATTAGGATTTGTACGGAACTGATTTCATGTCAATTACGTGAGAAATTGGACAGACTTTTGTTCTGTAGAAAAAGAAATGTAGTCAAAATTTTGCTATTTTGATATAGTTGTTTTCCGGTGTATTCAGGATGTGATGTTGAGGCAATCGCTAATGGGTATTTTACTGGTTACAATATATTGAATTGTTTTATCCTGGAGTTCTCTTCAAGGGTTATGTTAGCATAATACTTTTTGTTTCTTATGATGTGGGATATGATTATGGCCATTAATATTGTTATTTTGGTTATGTGTGTTCTAGTTTCTGAGATAGCTACATGATGCATTGCTTTTCTTGAAATTGGATGTTAGTTTTGTATTTTGAGCAGGCATTGAAATACGTGCCAGCAAAGATTTGAGAATCTTTTGTTGATACTATTTCTATTCGGCATATATTTCTCAAATCGTTGCGATAATTATATGAACTTTTTTCCATACTTTGTTCACTTCATAATCTGCACTTAGCAAATCAAATTTCTTGGAGTTTAGGCCATGGTGCCCTTCTGGTCAAAGCAGAGCTAGGAGGAAATATCCTGTTGCAAAGGGAAATATCCGGGCGCCCATTGCCCATGGGAGTCAGTTAGGGTATAGCTTCTTATTTTTTAAGTTTGATATTTATATTTACACATTAGTTCGAAATACTACTAAAAACGTGTATCTTATAATAACTTTGTCACTTATATTTCTATGTACTTTCTCATTCTTTTTTCTTCCGTGAAATGTTAAGCATTGTTGAGTAGTTGCTTTTTAGTCTAATGCAGACGGCACTCGACTACACTAGAAAACGTTGACCACTGTTAGTGTCACGAAGGAGAAGAGGATCAAGTACGTGTAGCTATCGGATTTGAGTGTCTCTGTCTTGGGAGATTGATATATATATTTTTTTGTTTTGTTAAAATAAGTAATATTGTTTCGAAATTTGTAGGATGTGATTTATTTTATTCGAATTTTTGTAGTTGACTATTGGGTGTTAGATATTGGTGTATGACTTATATTTTATTTGTATTGTTTGAAATCTGGTAAAGAAGAGTACTATATTGTTGATTAGAATTTATTGTCAATGAAAATAGGCTTGAATTTTTTAAAAATTAATAACAATTGAAGAAACAACTTTTTTTAACATTTACTTATAGACTTTTAGTGACGAAATTTCGTTGCTAAAAGTCTAATTCGGTTGTTACCTGATGGATTTGTAGCGAGATAAGTTGCCTCACTAAAAAGGCTTAAAGAAGCGAAGGACTTTTAGCGACGTAATATCTGTCGCTAAAAGTCTTTTAAAAATGAATTTTGAGAAAATAAAAAATAAAAATAAAATACATAAAATATATTTAGTGACGGAATTTCCGTCGCTAATTGAATTTATTGTTCCGTCGCTAAAAGTCAATTTTTAGGCTACGGATTTTCAAATTCCGTCGCCAAACTTTTAGCGACAGGGTTATAGTGACAGACTTTTAGCGACGGGTTGTCCGTCGCTAAAAGTCTTTAGCGACGGATTTAGGACTTTTAGCGACGGACAAGTCCGTCGCTAAAAGCCTAGTTTCTTGTGGTGTTTGCACTATCGTCTTCTTGATTAGTGGTGCATCCTTTATAATCTTGCCTTGATGTAACCTTCTCTCCTAGCAATAGCAATAGCATGTGAAAATCGGATATGAAATGAATGAGAGAGAGAGAGAGAGAGAACTTTTGAAGCTTTTTAGATTTCTTTTGAATTAAATACGGGGTTGACCACTGTATCGTTAGGCTTCAACTTTGGTCACTGGAAATTTGTTTGTGTCAAAAGGACCACTAAGTTCTTAAATTGAGCCTAATCGAGTCATTTGGCCAAATCCAGTCTGCCTCCATCCTATTAAGTCCCTTTAGTCCAGTCTGCCTCCATCCTGTTAAGTCAGGGCATATCCACCCTCTTCTTTCATTTTTCTTTCCCGCCCAATTTTCTTTCCCTCCTCTTTTTCTCTATTCATCTCTTTTATATCACCCAACAATCTCCTCTCTTCTTTCCCTCTTAAATATTCCTCCCCACATCTGCTTTCTCCCTTCTTTACCTCAGATTCCATGGACTTTGTGTGTGTGTGAGTGTGAGTGTGAGAGAGAGACAATGTGTGTTTTCTGGGGTTGGGGGTGTATGACAGTTTGTGAGGGGATCGAGAGTGTGTGACAGTGGGAGTAGTGTGTGTTTGTATGTTTGATGGTGAGTGTTTTGTGTCTATGGGGTGCGAGAGTGGGTGTTTTGTGCGTGTGAGTTGTGTGTGTGGGTGAGGGAGTGTCACCGCAACAGTGTGTGTGTGTGACAGTAGATTTTGTGTGTGTTGTAGTTGTGGGGGTGGGGGTTGTGTGTGTGACAGTGGGTGTTGTGTGTGTGACAATGGGTGTTGTGTGTGCGGGTGTTATGTGTGTGTTGTGTGTGGGGGGTGGGTGTATGTGTGTGACAGTGTGGGATCCAGATCCCCTGTTGTAACTAGGGTTACAATAAGCATGATGTAGCCCTAGTTACAGCCGTCCGATCAAATTGGGTGGGAGAGAATGGCTCAGATGAAGCCGCGTCACCTGCTATTTATTCTCAGCATTTACCCTCCGCCGACCCAAACCAACGACACTTCACCCTCACTCTCCCCCCACCCCAATTCCATCTGTGACGGCAGAGCCTCCTCCACCTCCCGTCAACGACGCTTCCACCTCCAGCTGACGACTCCTTCTCCACCTCCTGACGATGCCGTGACGGCACATCCCTATTTCTCCTCCGATTTACACTCTCTCTTTCTCCTCCAAAAATCGAATTGATGAACCATGCATTACCCACCGGCGACAACGTATCGAGACGACGCATCTGTAGATCTGTTGAACCATCGCCCACCTATTGAACCCATATGGCGGCGACATAGCAGCGTTAGTACCCTGTTCACCGGCGTCGACAGTTCCACCTTCTGGCGACCGAGATCTACACTCGTTCTCTCTACTCCAACAATCAAATCGGCCTGCAATTGGTAGTGAAGCCATGGGAGAACCATCAGCTTGGGATGGCATTATTCGTCAACACCTACCATAAGGTATACGGACAATACCATGTATGACGGATTTAATTTTGTATGAATCCTTCATGTACCTAAAAAGGATACAGTTCCACCTTGATGTATGAATGCATTTCAATTAATTCAAGTAAAATTTAAAGTTCACTTGACTCTAATTCTTTTATATGTGAAGATGAGAACTCTGCCTAAGTATGTTGTTGCCGTTTCAAATCCTCCTTAATTAGCGTAAGCCTCTTCCTCTGTTTCAGTAACTTACTGAAAAATTTGTGTAGTGTTATCACCTTGTGATCAATGTCATCCAAATTCCTTGTGATGCCTGCTTCCTGCCTTAGAAACTTATACGTGAAGTTCATTGCCGATCTAGACTTATTTATGCTAAAAAAACACATGTAATTGCATCACACAGTTGTGAGAAAGCTCTAGAGCCTATAATTGCAACAGAGTCGTGAGAAAACACATGTGATTGTAACTGGACAATGTCTCTTCCCCCTAAAATTCCTCCCCTTCCTCCTCGAGAAAACACTAGTACCCTTCGGCTGCACAGAATTGGATGCATGAATTGATTAGTTGTATGTTAAGTGGAATATGAGTTTGATTCATAATAAAAGAATGAGCTGGAGTGAATAAAGGTTTTGAGATTCTGTCAATTATAAGAAGTTTAGAGATTCTATCGATTCTTCTTAAATCAGCTTTAAGAAATGGGAGTACTATCGCTATCTCATGAGGTATTTCAATAACGTATATGTATGCATACTTTTTTACTTTAATAAGAAATGTAAATCATGCCAATGCTAATACGTGTTTTTTATAGTGCACGGACACACCTCAAGCATCTAGTTAGAGTAATTTTGATCATGGCAATGTTGAAAATATATCTCGATCAAATTTTACCGAAATGTTAAACGTAAGTGTTCCATTTTTCACATCATGTTTTAGGTGTGTTTTGGATGCCAACATGTAATTTACCCATCTCTTCATCTTTATGTTTTTTCTTTATAGGCCGGCTTGGATGATAATTTGCTCTCAAGTTTGTCGCAGGGTTCAAATCGTACCCAATCCAACGGCAAAAGAGTGTTTGGGGAGCTCAACGTGCTTAGTTCAAACCGTATCCAATCGAACGATGAAAGAGTATTTGGAGACTTCAATGTGCTTGCAAGTCAAGTCTTGACGCCACTTGGAAGCTATATTTTTAAATGAAAAATTGTTCATAATATGATCTATGTAGCATTTCTTATTTTGAACTCTTGTATGCCTAAACTATGGATAATTATTTCGTTATTAACAGTTGAGTTATGAAGTTGTAGCATGTCTGAGAAATGTCTTGTTCTTGAAAATTATCAAGTTTCATCATTTGATGACTTCCATATTGTGGGAAGTAAATGCATATTCTCATATTTCAGTGATTGTATTTTTATTCATCTGGAAAGCATAAATCATCATTCTCTTTTAGAGCAAAGAGACACAATATGTCTCAAAAAAATCTAGCGGCAAAGTTGTATCGATTTTCTTATTTTGCAAAAATATTTTTGAAATGCTGTAATAATATTGCATAGGAAAATGCGTGGCAACTAGTTATCAATTGATGGAACATGAAGGAAATAATCTTCAAGTACTCATTTCACTCCAAATGCGGTAGGCAGTAAGTAGAAGTTTAGAATAAGAATAAACTGCACGAACGGTATCATTTCATTAGCATTCAATAGAATAAACATTATGGTACTGTCCAACTTTCAAAGATATCAACTAATGATTTCAAGTAAAAAATGAACTTGACAAAGCTTACGGAATAGCTAAGAGCTTCAATAAAACCTGGTGCATTATCACAAAATCGTAACTCTCTTTATATCATCATCAACAAATTACAATATAGTAAGACAGCCAACTACTAATTAAAACTACGCAGCCAAATACACAAAAATTCGACTTTCTTGAGACATTATTCCCTCATTAATCCCCCAAGCTGTGCATAATCTTCGATAAATGTTGTTGTTAGGCACCTTGTTCCAACTTCTCACACGCCATCGGATCATCTGGCCAACTAGCTGCAAAAAGCTGTCACAGTCCTTACTTTCCGCTAAAAATTCTTCTATTTCTCTCCAACCAAATCAGCTTTAACCAAGCCTTGAAGACACCACCAAGCTCATTTCCCTCCCATGTTTATAAGTAAAGTCAAAGAATAACAATGTGTTAGACAGTGTTGATAGTGGATAACCTGAAAGGACAGACTTTGGGCTTCCCTCTTCGGCCATACTTCAAAAGTTGGGCACCCACTTTAGAGCCAAGAATGCCTGCACAAGTCTTAAAGCAACCTAAGTTTTATAAACATTCTGTTACTAAAAGTTGAGCAACTTCTATTAGTAGTACGATTTCTAAAACGTGTCTAAAATAAAATCCAAGTATTAACCAGATTTGCCTTCACATATGGAAAATATGTGTTACTTGAAAACAAAAAATTCAAGAAACTTGAGATCTCGTCATCTTGTGTTAATTTTCATCAAGAATGAAGTGGGTGTAGACTGAAATGTGGGCTTTGAAGCAGAGAAACAAAGAACAACTTAATACAAAGCATAATAACAAGTACAAATCGAAGCATCATGTATCCTATGGGATCATCTATTTCTCAGCAAGGCGAGAGGGGAGACATGTGAATGAATTAGGAAGCTACATAATGTGGCATTCAAAGGCATTAACCCAGAGAGAATGATATTGTAAAAAGTGATGCAGATAAGTTTGTTAACTACAAACCAACTCTGAACTAAAGAAAATTGGTAACACAAGCATCTGCTAAATGCTTAAGCTACTATAGTTTTAAAATATGCTATTTTGATGAACAGAAATTCCCAATTCAAGAAGTGAAAAATCAAATGAACTACAAGTCTTGGGCAATGAAGATAAAGAAGAGGGGGAAAAGGGAAAAGAAAATTATTCACTGATTCAAATTAGAGGATGCAACTCAGTCTCCCTTCAAGAAAGTGTCAACTGTCAACACAATAAGCAACTAAGAAACAACATATGTAAACAATCTTCACCCTATAGTACAATAAATGTTCTTACAATGTATTGTGGTAGCTAGCTGGAACCCAACCTTCTTAATTAGGATACAACATACCAGTATATCTATTGAGAATTCTTGACCCTAATTCGGAATATAACGCACTCTCAAGATGCTGAAGACAGAATATGAAATGATCTAGTCAAAAGCAGGAGGATTGTTGTTGAATCAATGCATGGTGCCAATGGTAGTAGGTGTGTATATATATTCATTTGGAGCATATCCTGATTTACATCAACCATACCATTTAATTAAAATGCATTCATACAGCAGGCAGGTTACACTCGTATTTCTTTTAGGTAAATCAAGGATTCATACAAAATAAAATCCGTCATATATGGTATTGGCCGGATACCTTATAGTAGGTGTTGATGAAAAATTCCATCGCAATCTGATGGTTCTCCCATGGCTGCACTACCCATTTCAGACCGGTTTGATTGTTGGAGTAGAAAGACGGAGTGTAGATCTCGGTCGCCGGAAGGTGGAGCTGTCGACGCCGGTGAACAGTGTACTGACGCCGTTATGTCGCCGTCATAAGGGTTCAACGGATCTGCAGATGCGTCGTCGCCGGTGGGTGATCCATGTTTTGTCATTTCAATTTTTGGAGGAGAAAAAGAGTGTAGATCGGACGAGAAAGAGGGATGTGCCGTCACGGCGTCGCCAAGAGGTGGAGAAGGAGTCGTCAGCTGGAGGTGGAAGCGTCGTCGACGGAAGGTGGAGGAGGCTCTGCCGTCGACAGATGGAATTGGGGGGAGAGAGGAGAGAGGAGAGAGTGAGAGTGAAGTGTCGTTGGGATGGGTTGGGAGAGAGTAAATGCGGAGAATAAATTTCCGGTGACGTGGCTTCATCTAAGCCATTCTCTTCCACCCAATTTGATCAGACGGCTGTAATTAGGACTACAACATGTTTGCTATAAATAGGGTTACAGCAGTCGATTCGGATCCGACAGTGTGGTGTTGTGTGTCAGAAGTTTATAGCCTGCAAGAAATTTCACGTAACCCTACTTTTTGCAAGTGATCTCAAAGACATTTGAAAACTTTTCAACATGGAAGTTTAGGTTGACTTTTCAGTCAATGGAATTCGCAAGACAGAGAAGCGCAATCCTGTAGACAAGCACGACGAGACGAATTCTGCACTGAAATACTGTATGGGATACACTATAGCCAAGGCAAGCGTGCCACATAGTGGCATGATGCTTGTTATAAAGTTGTAGTGTAGCGTAAGCATTAGGCCTGATATAGCGGGTAAATTCACAAATCAATAGAAAAACGTCTTGAAACTGCATTTCCGATGCGAACCAATGTAGAGATGACCTAGGAGTTGAGAAGGGGTTTTGTTGTCTCGCCGGGATACCAAAAATTATTGTATGCATTTGGAGAGAGAACTAGCGTCAAGAAACCTTCTTTGTGGAAGAGGGTGGTGCAATTTAGGGCAAACCTGTTGTTGTGCGTGACGTTTGCTTCCACCACCGGTGTAGATGTGCCAATTGAAGTTCCGATCATCGATCAGACGGATGTCATTGCTTGAATGACATGCATGAAAAAGTTAGTAGACTCTGTACTCTCCCCCCCCCCACCACCACCAAAAAAAATAAAAAAATAAAATGCCTGAGTGTTCAAGAATCAAGGACTGATTAAAGTCTAAGGGTACCGCCCAGAACAAAACTGTAACTTAAGACCTTCGGCAACTGGTCTAGAAACTTGTAATAGTATTGTGCACTGAAGTCTGCAGAATAGGAGGTATCTCTAACTAGGGCTGTATACGAACCGAGTTCGAGCCGAACATGGGTGTGTTCGAACTCAGTTCGTTTAATTTTTGGTAGGTTCGAGCTCGGCTTGTGTTCGTTAAGAGCAAAAAATTCAATGTTCGAACTCGGTTCGAGTTCGTGACTGAAGAACTCGGGCTCGACTCGCTTGACTCGTTTAACAATACGAGTCGAACACGAGTTCCGAAACTCGGCTCGTGTTCGAGTTCTACATCCAACAAATCCCTAAATCTGCAAAAATGAAATCCTCAAATCTTTCGATCTAATCAAGCTAAAATGAATTAAAAGCAATATTATAGAATATATAAGAGGGATGCAGAATAAAAAACTACAAATTAAATAAATTCTTGGAGATCTTGATCTATTGGAGATGAAAACAAAGAAATGGCGTCGTTGATGCATGCGTCGGCGACGGGGAGATGATGACTTCGAAGACATACGCCGGCGACGGTTAGATGAAAACTTCAAAGACATGCGACGGCGAGATGATGACTTCGAACTTCGAAGAGATGCAATGATGGCATGGTAGACAGGCGGAGACGACGTCGTAGATGGCGTTGTTGACAGCGTCGAAGCCATGATGTGCATGCGTGGAGAGGGAGAGAGAGAGAGAGAGAGAGAGGCGGGGTGGAGAGGGTATGTGCGATCTGTGAGGTGTGTGTGTGTGTGTGTGACGGGAAAGGGATGGAGAGTAGACGGCCGCGGCAGTGGCCTGTGTGTGCTTTGTATGTGTTTAGGTTAGGTTTTAGTTTATATACTTAGGGTTTCTTAGATGTTGGGCTTCACAGATTGGGCTAATCCCATGGGCTTGCTTGGGGTTTTGGGCTAATTAACTTTAGGGCCTCAGTTTAAAGTATTAAGTTGTATGATTATGAAAATGTTAATTTTTTAAATATATTATAATTGATTTATTATTTAGACGAGTTGTTCACGAACACGTTTGCGAACATTTTGGAGTGTTCATGTTCGGCTCGTTTAATAAACGAGCTCTATAAACTTGTTCATGTTCAGTTCGTATATTATATGAACGAACGCGAACGAGTTTTAAGGAGAACGAACCACGAGCCGTTCGTGAACGACTCGGTTCATTTACAGCCCTATCTCTAACTAGTGGATGGCAAGCAACTTGCAACTTGCAACTTGCAAAGTTACCAAATGGTGAAAGTTACCACATCACAGTTCTGTAGACTAATTCCTATGTTGAGCTACGCTGTTCAATAATCTGTTGCACACTTAGAAGGTACTCAAGGTAGTGATGTACTACAGCAAAATGTCACGGACCGTTCATGATGGAGGCTGATTTTTGAGGAAATGCCATGCGGACGCTCACTAGGCGCTTACGGGACGCTTATTGGACGCTTACTTGGCAAGTGGAGGGCAAGGCTTCCGGAAGGTTCCGCACTTCTCTAGACACCTAAAGTCTTGTAAATATGTGTATATTCTAGAGTTATGGTAGAAAGCTCTAGAATAGTAGGGGAGTATTCTAGAGATAGTCTAGAATACTAGAAAGGCATGTGAATATTATGGAGAGTTCTAGAATAGGACTTGTACACTAGTATAAATAGCCAAAGCCATGTGTTGGCCAAGGCAACTAGGAATCCAAGAATCCTAGACATCCAAGCATCTAGACATCTTTGTAAGCTTTCTCCAAAGTAGTGATATAGTGGGAATTATTTCCCAACCTCTTGTGTTCCGCTGCATATTTGTTTCCAACTTCGCCCAGCTCTACGGTTAGGCTGACTTAGCGCACAAGCAGGGGCTTGATCTCGCTAAGTGCCGCACGGTTTCAACTTGGGGAAGTTCGTTCCGTGACAGGTGGTATCAGAGCTTGGTTACGACGAGTCGTGCCAAGCAAGGAGTAACTATGGCAGGCAAGGATACTAGCGTTGGAGCATCCAGAGTGGCCGAGGAGAATGTGGTCGTGGTCGAGCGTGGGCGAGATCCATTACCACCCGCCGGTGGGAAGAAGGGTGGTCGAGGCTAAAGCAAGTCTAGTGATGCACTTGCTTCGTTGGATGGCCGAACGGGTCACTTGGAGATTGCTATGGGTGATGTCAAGGATCACGTGGGAATGGTCGAGCAAAATCTACAGACGTTGGAGGATCACGTCTTAGAAGAGCTTGAGTCGCTCAAGAGGGCGGTGGGCGCCCAAGACGAGCTACGTGAAAGGTTCACGGAGTTGTTCAATAGTTTGCAAGAACAACTTGATGTGGTGAAGGTTGGCGTGGAGGAGATAAGGCAAGACGCGGCGATGTGCAAGAGAGCTATCGCGGGTGGAGCGGTTGTCACTCCTAGTCCAAGGGTGGACACGCCAAAGCCAAAGGAGTTCGGAGGCAAGCAGGATGCCAAGGAGCTCGACAACTACATATGGCACATGGAGCAATATTTCGAAGGTGCTAGCATCACGGATGAGAAGACAAAGGTAAGAACTGCGACTCTCTATCTTACGGATACCGCAACTCTATGGTGGCGTAGAAAGCATTGCGAGATAGAAAAGGGGTTGTACACCATAGATACGTGGGAGGTGTTCAAAAGGGAGATCAAAAAGCAATTCTATCCGAAGAATGTAGCCTACGAAGCGAGAAAGAAAATGAAGGAATTGAGGCATAAGCGTAACATAAGCGAATATGTGAAGGAGTTTACTACACTTATGCTTCATATTCCGAATATGGCGGAGGAAGATCTTCTATTTAACTTCGTCGACGGCCTCCAAAGTTGGGCCAAGAAGGAACTTCAACGCCGGGGTGTGAAGGATGTCGATGAAGCCATAGCAATGGCGGAGTCGTTGATGGAGTACGATCGAGGTGGTGAATCTTCAAAGCCAAAGTGGGAAGATGAAGCTTCGGAAGGCGACCACGCCAATGGTGGGGGAGAGAGCCCTAAGGCGTGGCACAAAGGGGACAAGCATGCTAGCACAAGCAAGACCGAGGGCCACGACAAGCTACAAGAAAGGCGTATGAGCCGCAAGCTTAAGGATTGCTTCTTTTGCGGAGGACCGCATTGGGCAAGGGATTGCCCGCGACAAGGCAAGATGGCTGCCTTGATTGAGGAAAAGGAGAAGGAGAAGGCCGAGTGCGAGACGGTGCACATAGGCTCGATACAAGTCCTCAATGCGCTCCAAAAGAAAAATGTGCCGCAAGTCCCGACGGGTGAGGGACAAGCTTCTAAGAGCGAGGGGTTGCTCTACATGGAAGCAAAGTTGAATGGGAAGCTCGCTCATGTGTTAATGGATACGGGGGCGACTCACAACTTCATCACAATGGGAGAGGCCGAGCGGTTAGGCCTCAATGTGGTTGACGGGGGAGGTTGGCTAAAACCCGTCAATGCGGAAGCGAAGCCCCTACAAGGCATGGTTCGAAGGGTCGAAATATGCCTTGGCAAGTGGAAGGGGTTCGTGGACTTCTCTGTCGCTCGGATGGACGATTTCAAGGTAGTGTTGGGCCTTGATTTCTTGCGACAGGTGAACGCTCTAGTGTCACCGTACAACAACGCGGTGTGCATAATGGAGCGAGGGACAGCTTGTGTGGTGCCAATGTTCGGGGGAACATCTAGCACCATGACTCCTACATCTATGCGGCTATCGGGGATGCGGCTAGTGGAAGGAGTCAAAGACGTGGAAGCCAAGGGTGAGGGCACCTACTTGGCGAGTCTTAAGGTTGAAGACCGTCTTGCGGGAATAGACGATCAACAACCAAAGGAGATGGTGGGCGACTTCAAAGGGAAGAAGGACGCTATGCCGTGGGGGCAACCATCAAGGAAAGCAAGGAATGTCCGTGAGGCGAGGAAGGGCGCGGCAAAGGGAGCCGAAAGCGTTCTCAAGGGAAAGGAGAACGTGCCACTATCCGAGCCACCAAGGGAAACGAAGGACGTTCTCAAGCCAAAGCAAGGCCTTCTGCCGCGCGAGTCCGAGAAGCGGCAACCACCTAGGAGGAAGGTGGATCGTGAAGGTGAGCTTGACCGGGGGGCCAAGCCACAAAACGTGGTACCATGTGGGTTGGTGCCACAAAGCTTGGAGAAAGTTGCAGCCATGTCTAAGACTAAGAGGAGTCACACGGTGCAAGAAAAGAGGAACATGAAGACTTGTCTTGGGGACAAACAAGACAAGGCGGAGAGGCGATCGAAGCGGCGACCGAGGGAGTATAACCTTGGGGACTTGGTGATGGTCAAGACCCTAAGGAAGGTGCACAAGGGGTTTGTGTCGAGGTATGAAGGACCCTTTCCTATCACGGCTAAGATTGGGAAGGCGTCCTACCAAGTGCAGTTGCCGCCGAAGCCGAAGGTTCATGCAGTCTTCCACGTGAGCTTGTTGAGGTCTCACATTGCGAGAATGGAAGACCATGATCATGGGAAGAGTCGTAGGACACCGACAGTGGAGGTGAAATTCTATGACAAGAAGACCGAGAACGTGCTTAACGGTGAAGCTCAAGTGAAGGCATGGAGTTGCACCAACAAGGCGTTGCTTGGTCAAGTGGGAGGAATTGCCGAGGATGCAAGCAACATGGGAGCTAGCGGAAATCCTTCGGCAGTTCAACATCATTGCGGATCAACATCGCAATGAGGCGCGACGAGGGCGTCGCGAGATTAGGTGGGGGAGAATGTCACGGACCGTTCATGATGGAGGCTGATTTTTGAGGAAACGCCATGCGGACGCTCACTAGGCGCTTACGGGACGCTTATTGGACGCTTACTTGGCAAGTGGAGGGCAAGGCTTCCGGAAGGTTCCGCACTTCTCTAAACACCTAAAGTCTTGTAAATATGTGTATATTCTAGAGTTATGGTAGAAAGCTCTAGAATAGTAGGGGAGTATTCTAGAGATAGTCTAGAATACTAGAAAGGCATGTGAATATTATGGAGAGTTCTAGAATAGGACTTGTACACTAGTATAAATAGCCAAAGCCATGTGTTGGCCAAGGCAACTAGGAATCCAAGAATCCTAGACATCCAAGCATCTAGACATCTTTGTAAGCTTTCTCCAAAGTAGTGATACAGTGGGAATTATTTCCCAACCTCTTGTGTTCCGCTGCATATTTGTTTCCAACTTCGCCCAGCTCTACGGTTAGGCTGACTTAACGCACAAGCAGGGGCTTGATCTCGCTAAGTGCCGCACGGTTTCGACTTGGGGAAGTTCGTTCCGTGACAAAAAGCTCTAAAAGTGAAATCTGGTAGCCTCTTGGGACTACCAGCTGGAACATAAAAATGAATGAGAACACGCGACATACACTACGACAAAAGCACCTTTACCTAAGCTAAACACAGTGGCAATGAAGCAACATGCACAGGTACATGCACAAAATCAAAGGATAATACTTATCTGAATTTTTGTACTGCTGCTTAAACAATAAAAAGACCCCTTTCAGCTCTTTAAGAGAAGAGGATAGTTTTTGCAAGAGCGAGAGATGTCTTTGTTGGACACAAGAGCCAATCAAATTTACGGAGACACACATTATGAAGAGGATATTTATTGAAAAGAGCACACAATATATAACACTTCAAGTTTCATCTCTTTCCTTCTTGCACCATACATATGACTATGCTAGCTAGCCTTTTATAGCCCCTTAATATAACTCATAGACATGTAATAACAAGATCCCTAACTCACTATTTTACATACTTACTAATCACTAACACATCACGCTAATTCACTTGTAACTTACGCGCCACTAACACATTTTGATGACCCACTAGCATGCCATACCGATCACCACTTTAAAGAATTAAATCAAGTTCATTTTTCAGCACCTCCCAATAAGCTTGATTTATGACTACAACATCATTCATCGCTGAGGGGCTTGCCATAAGTTCCATTAGTGGTCCTCATGTCGAATTCTATCGACGGTGATAATCTTTTTTGTCATTTCTTTTGACGTGAACATTATCTTGGGACAATTCTCGTAGCTTAGTCAGAACATCTCCATGTTCACCCGATATGTATCACTCAACAAATCTTCCATGCCAAGTTGCCCATAATTCTCTTTGATTTTCATAAAATCACTTTCCTCAGCAAGTATTTTAAAGTTGCCAGAATAGTATTCACCAGCATAGTTCACCAAAATATCATTCTTGGTGACATATTCTTTACGTAAAATTTTAATATTCTTAACCACATGAAAACTGTTCATGGCCACTTAAATTATGGCAGTTCATCTTATGAAATTGATTTAAACTCATTTCCTTCTTTTCTTTTACTCAAAGTTAAATACCTGAAGTGATCACCTCTTGACTACGTGAACTTCTACCTCTTTGTAAATGCTCTAATCCTTTTTTTTAGGGATCGCCATCAGCATTTATTGTGCTCTTGCTCAATTCTCTTTCTTCAGCAATTTCGTTAATACTTGAAGGGCCCCTTCTTTCAAAAAGAGCAGGGGTGATGCGCTAGCTCTTTTCTTTAGTGGGTAGCGGTGATTGGTTGGGTTCCAAAAAACCGCTTCAATTTTGGGAATATGATAATCTCTTTCATGAATTATTAGAAAGCAAGTCTATCTATAAGAGGAGGTCATATGAAAAATGTAACCGATTCTTTTGTTTTTTTTGTGCCACTGGCCATCCACGAGGAGTTCCGAGTTTAATACCGATATTTTAGCAACAAATCCCCCCGAACACAGCTTCGAACTGCTGACATCCTCCGTAGGGTAAACCACCAAGCCAATCCGATTTAGGCATCAACAATATGAGGGACTTCGATATCGCAACTACAAGAAAAATGGCCCCTGGCAGCGGCCAAAAACCGCTACAATAGCCCAATTGACCGCTGCTATAGGCTATGGCAGCAGTCACAGAGGGCTTTTGTAGGTCTTGCTGCCATAGACTTACAACAACGGTCAATGGGGTTTATCGCAGTGGTACTCCTGCCTGTATTTCTGTTCTTTTATTGGCTATTAATGTCCTATATCACAGCGATCATAACTTATAGCAACGTCTAATGACCGCCTTCATAGGCCTATGGCAGTGGTGTAGGCCCGCTACTGTATCTCTTACTTTTTTGAAAACAAAATTAATATTAATCTCTAGACAGGCTTCTTATTTCATGTCAAAAAGATATATACGCAAACTAATATAACCAAGATCTAAGTCATGTACAACACCAACTGATACATGATGTTTTGAACATCAAAGTAATTACATTCACTAAATTAGTAGTTTACATGATACAAATCCCTAACCTAGAGTACAATTTTCTCAACAAAACCAAATCCATGAAAATTGCCCCAGAGAATGTACGAGATCCATTGCAGATCATATCTTGCAAGATAAGGCCTGCAAATCCAATTGCGTAGTAACCGGCCCAAGCTTGAAAATGCCAAATGAACATGTACATACAAAATGCATCACCTTTAAGAACATATAAAGAAACTGTAAGCAGAAAAGTAAATGACTGATGAACACACCTTGAAGCATCATGTGCAACTTTCATCCAGAAACGCTAAGTTGTAACCATCTCTTTATAACGTCCTAAGAACGGATAAAGAGTCACAAATTTGGTGATATGAAAAGACAAATGAGATCAAGGAGTTTATAAAAACTTTCTTGACTTAAATTTGCTTGTTCTTTCTACCAAAACACCGGATTGTGGATAGTAAAGGTATTTGGTGTTCAACATGAATAATAGAGCATGGTTTAAAGAGCAAGCCACATACAAATCTTTGAGACCTAAAAATCAGTAGAGTATAACAAACTATTTTATCAACAAGTACAAGCATGGGTGTTATCCTTCCAATTCAGACCCCTAAAGCAACTCATCCATCCGAGAAGAAAAAATTTAACAAATGACGTAAACAAAATCACAAGCAAGGAAATGACACAATTAGCGACACAAGGTAAAATACTTGCCTTCCCAGTATAGCAGCCAACTTTATTTCCTTTTTCCTTAGCCACATGTTCTTGGCATCAGCTACTATCTTCTAATGCTATTGTAAGTCATGCCTGCAATGTTCTTGAAAAGTATTAGTCAAATTGCCGGAACATATAAAATGCTCTCACAACTGGCAAAGTGTTCTTACAAGAGCATTGTGAAACACTTTTTATTCATCATATCATGCATAGAGCTGAAAATATGTTTTAGTCACTGCCTCAACTCATAAATTGGTAAGAAAATGTAACTTATGTAAAGTTCGCAACATGTTCAATTGCCTAAAAAGGGCATTATTACTATGTATAAAAGAAGTGCAGCTAAAGGCATTATTACTTATGTATAAAAGAAGTGCAGCTTGGGTACATTTCACCAAGCCTACTCAAAATCATACACCTCCATAGGCATCTGATTGGGCATATTTTCCATGGACTTTAAGGAAATCAACCCGGCCAAAAAAAGGGCTAGACTCTACTAGCTGCAGTTTACATGTCCTTGTGCTTTGCACACATTTTTGAAGCTGTCGAGTTCGGATTATCCATTATTGATCATACACTTGAAGAGATATATTTATCTTTCAGCTCAGAATCTTTTCCTATCATATTCAACTAGCTGGTGCTCTGGCACTTGTTTGAGTTGAAGTTAAAATAACGCCATCAACCCCACAAATCCACATGTAAAAATGGTAAGGTCTATTGCAAGAATACACTGGTAAACACCCCAAAAGCCGTAACTAACATGATATCTTTTGATATGTATATCGTTTCATTAGAGAATGATGAGCAAAGTAGCAGTTTCTCTGCTGAATCATGAGCACAACTATGAACCCGAAGTCCTGAACAAAGAAAAAAGTAAACTATTCCAACGCTTACTCTACGTTACAGTTGTCTGGGCATGGGTAGCAATATTACAAGACTAAGGAAACTAGGTACTCACTTAAAGGTGAATAGATTATCCCTAACACAAGTATTATTCATTACAAAAAGCCTAGTGTGATACTGCAACCAGAAGAATATAAGACACATGCATTAAGTTCACATTGCAAGCAACAACAAAATGTTGCATTTACTTGAACTGTAATATCTTGCAGGAAAAGAGCTTATCTTGATTTGAGAGGTTAAACCAGGAAAGGCCATCCGACTATCTTTTCCAAAAATCCACGTTAGATGTTGATGTTTCATTGAATCTGGAAATCAAAGGGAGCCTACTACAATAAGAGAAAGGATTAGAAGAATGAAGTTAGAGAGCTATATCCTCAAAGATGCAAATATGTGTAGAAGTGATAAAAGTTTCACATACTAACCCATTCTGCATAGCACTATGAATGTTTAATGGCCTGCTCACTTTTTTTTATTAAATTACAAACTGGTAGTTACATCATGAGCAGCTCAAACTTTTTAGTAAGAATGCATAAACCATCGAAAACCCAATTACTCATAAATATAAATCTCAGAAACTACGTTTGTAAGGAATTTAATGGTAGCTTCTTGGTTCTCTCAATTAAAAACCCTAATCTACAAAAAACAAACAAATACTAGCAATCACCCGTAACTAGTAATCAACCATATCGATCAAATGTTCCTGTGGAAAAATCAATTTTTAGGAGTCCAATCCTATTACTTGCACAGTAATAAGCAAGTCATTGACTAAGAAATTACTAAGCACATGTACATATAATGGTCAAAGTGTGAAGGAGAATCAAAGGTGTTGAAAATCAAATATGAAATACTATGCATAGGGTTTAATTAGTTTGATATAATGGTTTTAGTTAAACTGCATATGTGAAAATAAGAGTCAAATAGAGTTGCAGTAAGTGGGATGTGGCAGATTCGGTGCTGGGATGGGACGGTGAAGACAATATTTACCTGCAGAACATGAGGCTATCGGCTAGGTTTAGGGCAAAAATCATAGAAGATAAGGGACATGTGTGTCTAGAGCTGGAGAGAGAGAGAGAGAGAGAGAGAAGGGGGGAGGGGGGAGGGGTCTAAGTTTAGAGGGTGAGCGTAGGTAACCCAAACAGGAGAAGAAACACAAATTGAGGCAAGGACCAACTCTGTGTAAAAGGGCGACTTAAAGCAGCGGTGTGCATTTGGCCGGTGGCATACCTTACATGTGGAAGCGATCATTTCAGACTGCTGACATTGGGCGTTGCTATAGGCCTATTTTTTTGTACGGTGATCGGTTGGCAAGTAAATGCTCAATACCCAAGTAGGCTGGCTCCATACGGAAGAAATTAGAGTCATTACTGGAGCAGGTGCTATTCGAGAACAATTAGCCGACTCGATGGGGGCAGGGAATGGATATAACTCAGCGGTAGATTTGTTTGCCCATGGCATTGATCGACTGTTTAGATCTCCCAATGTGATTCCTCATCCGGCTTATTGGATTATGTGGCTACATTATGCTTGTACAGATTATCTCCACCAAAGGATTATCTCACTGTCGGCACTACTTTCTGAAAGACAAGTTTAAGGTTCTCAGCATCCCACCTTCACCTTGAGGGGGTGTATTGGATCACGTGGCTACATTATGCTTGTACATAAATGTTCATTAGGCAGTTTAAACCAAATGGATATGATAACAAACAAATATTGAATCTGTTTAGATAGGATAAGATTTGTAATTTGAGTTTATATTTCAAACTCCTCCTTATCATGTATTATCCATTGGCTAATATATAATGAGCACCTCACTGTCAAGAAAGAGGCGTGAGAAACTTACCTGTCACCTCCATTTCATACTCTAACATGGTATCAAAGCTGGTCGATCCAGGCCCAACAGACAATTTAAAGACTAGTTCCTCACAATCACCCAATCAATATCTCCTTGTGCTAAGCCCACTCAAAAATTAGTCAGGCCACACGTGAGGGGGCTTGTGGAGAGATATAAAACCCACATCGGGTATTAGTCTCACATCGGGTAAACAATCAATAATACTTCAATATATATGTCTTGTAGGCCTCTCCCCTCATTGCCAATTAGTTTTGAGGTGGATGCTTTTGGTGTACCATTTTACAACTACCAGGGTTGCAAATGTGGTGGTCGTCACCCTTGTTACTGCATTTTCTGCAATGTTACCTGTCATGATATTTCCTCCTGCCGTAACCATGCCAATCTATGTGCCGCTTCCTTCTCAAAACCCTCAATTTCTCCAACCTCTCACTATACCAGCTCTAAATTTCCCTCATCTTACCCACCCATATATCCCCCTCCCGTAACCCCTTCTCCGTCATTTCCACACATGGCTCATTACACTAATCATTCCATTTCTACCCCACCAAGCCCAGCCGATTTTCAGTGGTTTCCTAACACTGATGCCACCCATCATGCTTCTCCTTCCTTGCAACCATTTACAAATACTGAAGTGTACCATGGTCCTGATCAACTTCACCTTGGAAATGGTAAGGGCTCCCAATTTCACACGTCGGCTTATCTTTTCTTTATTCTCCTACTACTTGCTTCTCTATGTCCAATGAATTACATGTTCCATCTTTATCAAAACCCCTATGATGTGTTCAGCAGTTTGCTAATTAAAATCGTGTCTTTTTTTAATTTCATCCTAACTTTTTCTTAATCAAGATCAGTTCACAGGGAACACTCTACTTCGCGGGCCGAGTAACAATGATCTTTATTGTCTCTCCGCTGCTCCAGCCTACACCAAGTCTTCACCTTTGAGTCCAACGGCCTTTTCCGCTACTTGCACTACCAAAGATGGCTGACATCGCTGCTTAGGTCATCCTCATGCTCATGTTCTGCATCAAATTCTCTCGTCAAATAAATTGCAGTGTACTCCGGCAAAGTTGCCCTCCATTTTCTCCTCCTGTCAGTTGGGCAAAGCTTCCCGTAGTCCACTGCGTTTTGCAAGTTCATGTAGTTCCAACTTTCTTGATCTTGCCTACAGTGATGTATGGGGCCTTGCTCCAATCTCTTTGTTTAATGGCTTTCGTTATTTTGTTTCATTTCTTGATGATTACTCCAAATATTTGTGGTATTAGCCAAAAAGTCCGATGTCTTTCACATGTTTCATCAATTCCAGAAAATGGTCAAACGTCAGTTTAATCGTAAAATCAAATCAGTCCAGTCTGATTGAGGTGGCGAATATCACAAACTCAACACATTTTTACTGAAATTGATATCATCCATCGTTGTTCATGTCCTCACAATTATGAACAACAAGGGGCAATTGAACGTCGTAACCGTCACATTGTTGAAACGGGTCTTACTCCTATGGCTCATGCCTCCGTTCCCCATATTTACTGGGATTTTGCATTTGAAACTGCCACCATCCCGATAAATTGCATGCCTTCAAAAGTTTCCCACAACAAATCTCCTTTTAAACTTGTCTCTGGCTCACCTACCAACTAATATTTTTAAAAAATCTTTGGTTGTCTTTGCTTTCTGTATCTACATCCCTACAATAATCACAAGATCGAGTATCGCTCCGCCGCATGTGCTTTCTTAGGTTACGGTCCATCACACCTTGGTTATCGTTGTTTTCATCTTCCAACAAGGAAAATATTACATTGCTCAGCATGTCACTTTTTACGAATTCACCTACCCATTTTCGGGTCCTTCCGTTCTTAGTACTTATCTATCCTTCCACTCTCTTGTCCAACCTCAACCGTGGGCTTCTATTCCCACCATTATAACCACCAATGAACCTCACCCCATCCCTACCTTTTGCCTCGCCCTACATCTACGCCCCAACAATTTGCCTCTACTTTCATCTCCTTCCCCACCGAACCGCCCTTCCTACCTTTCTTCTCTTTCACCCACTTGTCCTCATGTACCACATACTACCACCGACATCAATCTCTCCCCTATTTTAAACGAACCATCTCCTCAGCCTACCCCATTGTCCACCATATCAAAACCACCTACTCGCTCGAAACCAAAACTACTTTCCATGACCTTATGGCCCATGACCAACTCTATCAAACCAAAAAAAACCTTTGCCTTTCTCTGTGAAAGTAACATCTTACCCACACCGACTTGTTTCTCTCAAGCTCAGCGATATCTAGAATGGTGCATAGCCATGTCTGAGGAGCTCAATGCTCTAATTCAAAATGGTACATGGACTCTTGTTCCCCCTTACCGGCGTATGAATTTGTTCGGCTGCAAATAGGACTTTCAATAAAACAAAATGTTGATGGTTCCCTACAATGCTACAAAGCTCATCTTATAGCCAAAGGCTTTCATCGACAACCCGACATTGATTTCAACGAAACCTTCAGTTCCGTCGTCAAACACACCACCATCGGCACTATCCTCAGTATTACTGTCACCTATGAATGGCCCTTGCACCAGCTCGACGTCAACCGCACGACATCCTTAGTGAAGACGTCTACATGTATTAACCACCGGGCTTTGCTGACCCAGCCTATCCTAATTTTGTCTGGAAATTGCATCTCTCTTTGTGGTTTAAAACCAACCCCACATGCCTGGTATAATCGTCTTTCTAACTTTTTTGTCAGCCTTGGCTATACACCATCCCAAACTAATCCATCTCTCTTTGTCTATCATTCTCACAGCACTCTCTTGTACGTGCTTGTTTATGTTGATGACATTATTGTCACTGACAATTCTTTCTCCCATGTCTCTTCATTGATCAAGTCACTGGGTTCTGAGTTCTCTATAAAAGATCTCGATTCCCTTCATTATTTTCTTGGTATAGTAGCGAGCTACATGTCGACGGGTCTGTTGCTGTCTCAACACAAGTACATTCATGATCTACTAGCTCCCACTGGTATGAGCAATGCCAAACCGGTTCTTACTCCTCTATCTACAACGGTTCCATTATTAAGCCAAGGGGTGTCCCTTTCTCGGATCCAACCAAGTACCGCTCAGTTGTTGGTGCACTTTAGTATCTCACCATCACTCATCTCAACCTTACATTTGCTGTCAACAAGGTGTGTCAATATATGCACTCTCCCACCGACGCGCACTGTGTTTGTGTCAAGCGTATACTTCGGTACTTAAAGCATACTTCTGATCACAGCTTGCTTTACACTAAAGCCAACTTTTGGGATCTTCATGCTTACACTGACGCAGATTGGGCTAGTTGTATTGATAATCGTAAATCATTCGGTGGCATTGCCGTTTGCCTTGGGTGGCAATCTGATCTCCTAGTCTTCCTGTAAACAATGCACGGTGGTTCGCTCTTCCACCGAATCCCAGTATAAAGCGCTGGCTGATTGTGCCGCTGAAATTACATGGCTTAACTCTCTGCTTATTGAACTTGGTTTCCCCTTCGGTTAATCTCCCACCTTTTGGCGTGATAATATTGGTGCTACTTATCTTTCTGCCAACCCCGTTTTTCATGCCCATATGAAACATATTGAAATCGATTTCCATTTCGTTCGCGAGAAGGTTCGGCGCAAGGAATTTCAAGTTCAGTTTCTCTCCAGCCATGACTAGATTGCTGATATCTCCACCAAAGGATTATCTCACCTTCAGCACTACTTTCTGAAAGACAAGTTGAAGGTTCTCAGCATCACACCTTCACCTTGAGGGGGTGTATTGGATCACATGGCTACATTATGCTTGTACATAAATGTTCATTAGGCAGTTTATACCAAATGGATATGATAACAAACAACTATTGAATCTATTAAGATAAGATAAGATTTGTAATTTGAGCTTGTATTTCAAACTCCTCCTTATAATGTATCATCCATTGGTTAATATATAATGAACACCTCACTGCCACGAAAGAGGCGTGAGAGACTTACCTGTCACCTCCATTTCGTACTTTAACTCAACTTTATATATAAACTCATCTCTATTTATTAGTCTGAGCAAAATCCAGGATTGGAATTGCATCAATTCCTCCAATCTTCTCCCTAATTTCAAATTGTTTTTCTCCATTTGTCAACTCTTCGTCATCATTGACTTCAAAAGCCTTAATCTCTTTTTCATCCTTTGTCTCCTCTGTTTCCTTCGCTCGAGAATTGCATAACTCATTTTGATCCTCCATTTCACTTTCTTCATCAAGATTTTCCCAATCCATTTTGTTTGTGTACTCGTCTTGTCCCCAGTTTTGCGCCCAATAATCAGCCACGTCTACGGGTAGAAGTAATGACCTCAATGATTTGCCAAATATAACGTGAAGATCTTGAATCTCCAATGCGCATCCAAATTTCTTAATGGATGGCCTAAATTTCTTAATGGATGGCCTTCTGCAACACTCGGAATGCCTTTTATTCCTTCTTTTGTCGAACTCTCTTCGACAATCTACTATGTGGTTCTTCACCAACTACATCCCATAACTACATGATTTGAGATATAACAAAATGACACCCCTCGTTAATCTCATATCATTTCATAACATTAATAACTTAAACAATTTTTTTTTTTTGGAAATATTAGGAAAACCATAGGGACTCTAACAAACTAATGCTGCAACATCCACAAAGATCATTGCGGCTCTGATACCACTTTGTTAGAGACAAACATCACTCAATTCATGGAGTCACAAGTTATGAAGAGGACATAGAAAGATCTTGAAGATACCACACAATAACACTTCAAATTTCATCTCTTTCCTTCTTACACCATACAAATGACTTTATGTAACTCATAGAAATGTAATAACAAGATCATTAATCCACTATGTTACCACTTACTGGTCACTAATACATCACGATAATGTACCTGCAACTTATGCTCCACTAGCACATGATAATGACCCACTAACATGTCACACTAATCATTACTCAAAAGAATTAATCAATTATATCTTTCCACGATCTTTTCCTGCAATGGCTAATGCAAAAAACTTGAGTAAATGCTTATACCCTTACATAGATATCCTAGGATTTGTAAGTATTCTAAAGCGTTAAATAAAACCTTATTTTCTTTTTTTAGCGACAACGGTCGTATCATAGAATATTTTGGAAAGTGAAGTTTAGGTGATATTATAGCATCGGTTTGCACCATGAAAGAAGACAGAAGGCCTCGCCCATATTCAATGCCCCTACTACCATAATATACCTATGAAATAACATAATTGACAACAACATTATTAGGAATATAGAAGGAAAGGATGCAAAAAGTCCAACACATTGTGGAGAAGTACATGAGAAAGAAAGGGTGCAACAGGACCAACACTTGTAGAGAAAAGCATGCCTACAAGTTCACATGATATCTTTGACAAAGCGAATCGGTACTAAACCTCCCAATCGGTACTAAACCTCCCATGTTGATGGCCCTCCGAATCCAACTTCAGCTGCTGGGTAAGTATCTGTAGAGCAGCAAAACTCATCTTTGCTTCTTAATTTTCTTTCTTCCATGGGGAAAGAAGCTGAGCCTTCTTGAATAAGGACATCTTGAAAGGATTACTAATCCACCATCTTGTTTTCACCACTGATTTCAGCATCTTCAGCAGTATTAACAGTAAAAGGATCCTTCAATAGAGTTTTTACATCATCAGTGACACTATATACATTTAACTGGACAATCACAAATTGAATTCAAGATTTCCTATTTTTTAGTTAAGAGTTGTTGCTAGCCCATCCTGGCTACACACTTTTAACCGCTCTTCGGATCCGCTTTGATGACACATCAGCACATATTCAACGATCAAAGTTCAACGCTTTTAAACGGTCAAACCCGGTGCGCATGCTCAAGTCACGTGCACACCGCCTTCATTGCCATATATTTCTCTAAGTGTCGAAACGCAACGCAGCCTTCCCCATTAAGGGATGCGGCCTAGCACCCCTTGGAGGGTGCAGCCTCATCTCCCTTGAGGGCCTCCCCCCCAATGGCATTTTCCTTCCCACCTCTTAGAAGCTTGCCATCCTTGCCTTACCCCTTAAGGACTCCTATCCTCACCCCTTGGGGCTCCCTTGCTTGACCCCTGTAGACACCCCTTTTTTGTAGCCTTTTTATTTATTCTATTGGGATTTAGTAATAAGTAAGGTTTATTATTATAGATATATGCCTATAATTCATTTAATCCAGTCCAGTAATTGGATCCAGTCCAGTCCAATTAGTTGAGTTCAGTCAAGTATGAAGATTGTCATTCACTTTATGATATAGTATTATCTTGTGATTAATCCTAGATATATATGAAATGTGAAAATAATTCCCGATATCTGGTACATCACATCTAGAATTAGTTTCCCAATTCCAAAATGCATTCGTTCCTGGTCGTTACCTTTCTGACAACGTCATGGTTGCTCAAGAACTTATTGGATGTGTGAGGCATAGAAATAATTGAGGCGTCATCCTAGTTGTTCTCAAACTAGACACGAGTAAAGCTTTTGACTGGATTCGATGGGAATGTATTCAGGCAGTTTTAACTACTTTTGGATTTCCTCTAGTTTGGATTTGGTTAATAATTCAATGTGTTACCATTGTCACTTATCTGATCTTGATTAATGTCGCACCTTCAAAATTGTTTGTTCTGACTTGTGGGATCAGACAGAGGGATCCTCCTTCACCCTTTCTTTTTCTCCTTTGTTCGGAAATTCTTTCGGCGGGCTTAGGCTGAAAAGCTAGGGAGAATTCATGGGATTAAAGCCGCTAGACATTCTCCTTCTGTTTCCCACCTGATGTATGCCGATGATGTATACATTTGCTTTCGGCTTGGTAAGAATGTTCAGTCAGACATTGTGGAAGTTAAGAAAGTACTTTAGAAGTATTGTTTGTTTTCTGGCCAGTGTATTAACCTGGCGAAGTCCAGTCTTATTATCAGTCCTAATGCTTTGACAGAAAATAGGAACCTTATTGAAAGAGAGTTTGAATTTTCTGCTTCGGAAGTATTTCGTAAATATTTGGGTATTCAATTAGACATTGTGGCGTCCAAAAAGGAGATTTTTGGTGGATTAGTGCAGTGTGCTCAAGATCGTTGTGCTACCTAGTTATGATTTTTGCTTACTAAGGCGAGCAAGCAACTCTGATTCAATCCGTCCTTTCTTCTCTCCTTGTGAATTACGTGTATGTTTATAAAATTCCTGTTTCAATATGTCATCAATTGGATCAAATTTTAGCTCGATTTTAGTAGTCGGGGGATGCTTCGAGGAAATCAATCCATTGGATGGCTTGGCCTATTCTGTGTCTTCTTAAGAGTTTAGGTGGCTTAGGTTTTCGTAACTTTTCAGTAATTAATCAAGCTTTATTAGCCAAACATGCATGGAAATTTTGGGTATTTCCGAATTGTCATCAAAGGTCGTAACTTTGTGCGGCGTAATTTTTTGCAAGAGCATCTCGCTTCTTCTTCTTCCTAGTTTTGGCGCATCATCTTAATAGGACAACATATCCTTAAGCAAGTTGTACAATGGCATATAGGAGATGGTCGGTCGATCTCAATATGGATGGACTGGTGGTGACCTTATGTTCCTCCTTTGGCACTTCAGATATATCGTGAGGATTCAAACTCTCACTGGTCGATCTCGGATCTGGTCCTTTCTAATACCTTACACTGGGATGTAGGAATTCTGCTAGAAATGTTCCCTGCAAACATAGCTACCCAGATTTTAAAACTTAATTGTCCTCAAGTTGGGTTGGGGGATGAAAAGGTTTGGCCATTAGTCATGGATAATCACTTTTCAGTAGCTTTGGACAATCGATTTTTGTCTACTCAGCTCGTAGTTTCCTCAGTAACTAGTTCCTATATGACTCCTGGTCTTTGACTTAAACTTTGGAAACTGAGAAGATCAAAATGTTTTTACGACAATTCCTCCATGGCCGTCTTCCCCTTGGGTCTGAACTCATTAAACGCCATTGTCTTATTCAAGATAGTTGTCCGCCATATTCTGATACACACGAACATCTCTTCCTAGAGTGTCCAAGAACATGTGCCATCCTGGTCTTTCTTTCTAAACTAGAGTCCTCTTCCTTCACTTCATTCTGCGTCTGCTAGTATATAGTTTTCTCAATGGTTAGCTAAACCCATCTTTCGGAGTACTAAGGTCTTGTTACATGTAGTAATTATTGCAGTTATTCTTTGGTCTATTTGACTAGGTAGGAATGCTGTAATTTTCAAGGGGGAAAATTTTCATTAGGACAAATGATTCATAAGTCTCGTCATTTACTTTCTCTCATCAAAGTTTATGGTATCTTTTTACGTTCTTTTCGCAAATCCAACTATAAAGTGTTTTCTTGTAGTATGCAAAAGCTTGATTGTTTTGTTCATTTCTTTACTCCTTTAATACCTATCCATCTCCCTCCCATTTGTGCTTGTGTGATTCCTTCCACACCAGTGTTTTGTGCGATTTCCATAGCTGGCTCTTCAGTTGATGACACTATGGGGTGGGATTGGTACTGTTTAACACTGCCTGGGCTCTAGTGGGAGCACTTACAGAAGTCATCAGACGATGATATTTGTGTATTTGTTCTGGCTATTAGTTTTGTTATAACTTGGTTGAGTAGACTTTAGTGTTTACATGCGATTGTTCTTGTTCCTTATTCTTCATTTATGATGCATATAGAGTCCACCGATCGCTACAATTTGTTGTTCATCAACCTTTTGTGTAAAATACAGTTGCATTGTAGGCCATTACACTCGCTACACATCGCGTAGGGAAAAAATGTGTTGTCGCTGTCGCCAGCGTTGGCGTCTTTTGCTATCCGATCGTTTTTGGAATTCATCAAGAATGGTTTGCTGGTGTACAGCCTTTGGTTCCTCTTCCTGGTATCCGATTTTGTCCCTACTGATTCCCTTGAGGTGTTTCGTTTAGTAGTTTCTTGTATATTATTTTGTTTCATTAGATGGGTCTATCATCCAATTTGGATAGTTAGTTGTGGCTATCTTTGTACATTCTACTTAATATGCTCTTGTATATATTCCTAACTTTCTACCCAAAAAAAAAACAAGTGAAGCTGGGTGCATTAGGCAATTAATGAAAGTAAAAGGGGGTTAGTTGAAAATTTTAATTAAATTAGGGTTTATTACTAATATGATTTTTTGTTTTTGTCAACTCTTTCATTTTGGAAAGTTAAAAGAGAGGGAACAGGGGAGAGGAAGCTAGAGAAAATTTGGGCATTTCAGTCTATATGATATTTTCGGTTACACAAACACACACATAAAGAGAGAGATAAATAGATAGAGAGAGAGAGAGAGGGAGATGGAGAGAGAGATTGGCTAAAAGAGGAGTGGATGGTGGTGCGTATATGTGCATATGTGCAACTGTGAGTGTAGTGGTGAAAGGGAAGGGGGAGCAACAATGATGCAGAGTGTGTTTTTGTTTGTGTGTGTGTGTGTGGGAGAGGGGGGGGGGGTAAAGGAGAGTGATTGAGTTTAGCCATGTGTGTGTGTCGTGTGTGTGTGTAGGTGCGTAGAAAGAGAGAGAGAGAGAGAGAGAGTGTGTGTGTGTGTGTGTGTGTGTGTGTGTGTGTGTGTTCGGGTATATTGTGGGTGTGTGCAGAGAAGAGAGAAGGAAGAAGAAGAAGTGAGTTTGTGCATTAGGGTGGTACCCTGTGCTTACAGATGTGTACCACGTGCACGAGTTGTGTTCAATACGTGCGTAGATGGTGCAAAGTGATTGTTAGCTGATAAAATTTTGCAATAGGGAACCTTAGGCTGTTAGAATTTCTTGCAAAATTTCATATTTTTCTGAAATCGTTCATTACTTTTAATAATTTTGCAATTTTGTTTTTCCTAAAATTTGTTTTGAGTCTTTCGAATTCATATTAAATTCTAAAATAATTATGGTAGAGTTTTTATAGTACAAAGAACCCCCAGATTAAGTTTGAGAAATTTTAGGGTTGATTTTCTATCTTTAATCGTATCACATTTAATTTAACAAAATGAATAATTTAAAATTAGTTTTAATAATTTTTAAATTCTGATTTTAATTTCTATAATTTTTATATATACTTTAAAGCTGTTACAATAAATTATGGGACTTTTATTTGAGTTGAAAACAATTATGGCTATTTATGGACTTTTATGGAATTAAAAAAAATTAATTTTAATTTGAAGATATTCAAAATTTTGATATTTTGACTTTATATGATGCTTAAAGCCATAAAAAGTGTTTTACGATAATTTATTATGAATTTTGGGTTATTATTTAGCTTTGGGGAGTGTGTTGGGTTTTTTGGTTAGGTTTGGCCGTATGTGAAACCCACTTGTAGTTAGCTTATTTCGAGAATAGGAATAAGAACTATTTACGTATTTAATATCGTGTTTATAACATCATAGCATAGATCGTATACTGATAATTAATTTGTCCAACTTAGGCTAGCACATAGAGATTATGGTCTAGGTAGCTTAGCTTCGGACCGATGTAAGGATTTATATCTGAACCCTTAATTCATCCACTTGTATTCATTTATGTTTTTTTGAATTGTTTGTAACTATCATTGAACTCCAAATTATGGATTGACATCAGTCATTTTTATTGCCATTGCAACCTTGTTATTGTGCCTTAATCGATTATTGAAAATCATGTTGATGCTCATCATTTATTACCCATCCAGCATCGATTTACATGTTGATTTACTAATTATTGTTTTTTGCATATTGACACGAGATACTGTATTGAAGCGTTATAAGGATTGTCTGTATTGAGGGCGTTATAAGGATGGTCTGTATACTGCGGGGGACGCAGGCTAGTACCTTGATTGACTAGCTAGTGTACATATGCATAAGTGGTTACCATTGTTATTGAGCACTACTTATATGGCTTTGCTAAGTGTTATTGAGCATTGCCTTTATGGCTTTGCTAAGTGTTACCTTGCACTGCCTGTGCGGCTTTGCTAATGCTCATGTTCAATATCATCTGAATCTATTGTATTGTATCTAAAAGTGATTTCTGTTGATTCTGATTGAAGGGATTGAGTTGAAACTCTTTTCTATACTGTTATCAAACGGTTTGTGATCATTTGAACTATGGAAAACCATCATCAAGTTGTATATACAAATAATTTCGTAACACCTTCGCTTGGTCCTTGAACGACCTTACTAAGCTCTCGAAAGATCACCCTTATTTGTTCCCTTCTGCATTTACCAGTAGATTTCTTGAGATGGGTTTAGAGCCTGAGTGAGAAATTTTAATATCTGTTATTGCTTTGGATTAGAACCCCTGCGTGGGTATATATTGTCTAGTTCACTATGTTGAGAGTTTAAATTTGGTCTTTTTATTTATGAGTATTTCTTTTAAAGAAATTGAGCTATCGCATTGATGAGAAGCTCTGACATATATATTTTAAAATGGGTTATCTGTAATCGAGGTTTTTATGTCATTAAGTGATCGAGCGAGCTAATGAGTGTTGTAATGCTCCAGAAGTTTGGGGTGTTTATGCTCTAGATTTTGGGGTCGTTACAACCCCAAATAGGACAAGTAGACAATGAGAAGGACAGTGTCACAATCCTGCATGATTCGTTAGACCTTTTTCTTAGTAGGTTTAAGATTGATGGTTCGGTACAATATTTGGAGTTTGACGAAGTCTGTCAAGTTGAAGATTTCTTCAATTTCGCACCTCACAGCAACTACAATGTTCCCAAGGATAAGGAAGCTCCAATATCTACCTGGAAAAGGTTTAGGCCGCAACTGCTAGGGGCTTCCTAACTTCCCTATTTTGGAGGAATAAGAAGAACCAACTCTATTTGGAATAGAAGCCTACAAAGAATGAGAGGAAAGAAGTCCTCAGGAAAATGGCTTGTATCAAGAAAGCCTGGGAAGAAGGATGGCTGGTAGATCATCATATTATGTCTAAGATCCCCACGTTGAATGGATATTTTGTCAAGGAAGCTAAGAAGGGACCTTACGACGGATTTCCTAAGCCAATTTATAATATGGAAACCAAGAAGCTAATGAGTGGATAGGAAATCTTCTATGACTATAAGTAGGTGAAAGTCAAAGAAATATCAAGTCTGATGGAGCCGAGCAAGGACATTGTCTCTAACTAGATGGATTTCATAGAACCGGGCGGAATAATGGCATGTTTCGACGATATGCCCATTCTTGTGCTTATCTATGAAGTGGACGACCAAACTCTCGACCCGACAAGCCTGATCACCTCGACCCAGGGTGGAATACAAAATTGGAAGATTGAGTATGGACCGCTAGCTATGAGGGAGATCACCAAGGACCGTTCTAATGCCAAGTCTAGTCCCTAGTCAGACGATCTATATGCTTTTGTTTCTCTAGAAAATTTGAATCTACCTGCTTACTATATTTTTCTAACTTTTTTTTATTGATAATATAATAATTGATTTTGATTACTCTTTGGTTTTATGTAAGTTATGAAGAATTAATCCACACGGTTAATAAGAAATCACAACTAATGAACGAAGAAGAGAGAAAAATATATGAAATAAATGATGAAAGAAGTAGAAAATCGAGATTCAAATCGAGTCAAGCCAGTGGCGGAAGAAACTATCAAAGTTAACATAGGCATGTTCAAAAATAAAAAGGAAATCAAAATAGAAGCTAGCCTATATGAGGTCAAAAGAAAGAGAATAATCGCACTCCTAAAAGAATTCATTAATGTCTTCGCTTGGTCACATGATCGTCGAGCATCACCTACCCACTCTACCAGAGGTAGAACCCGTTATGGAAAAACTCCACAAGTTGAAACCCGAAAGGTCTCTCAAGGTCAAAGAGGAAATGATAAAACTCATTCACATAGGGTTTATAAGAGTTATAGAACACCCTGCTTGGTTGGCTAATATAGTGCATGTCTCTAAACCTATCGGCCAAGTCCGAATGTGTGTCGATTATAGAGACCTTAATCGAGCCTTTTCCAAGGATGACTTCCCTCTTCCCATCATCGATTCTATCATAAGCAACACTTCGGCGCATGAGTTGGTTTCCTTTGTGGACTACTTCGCGGGATATAACCAGGTAAAAAATGGCTCCTAAAGATCAGGAAAAAACAGACACCTTGGGGCACATTTTGCTATATAGTGATGCCTCTCGAATTCAAAAATTTTGAGACTATCTACCAAAGAGCCGCTACTACCCTTTTTCACGACATGATCCATAAAGAAGTAAAAGTTGTACGTGGATGACATGATAATTAAGTCCATGAAACGAGAGGATCATTGAGCAGTTTTGAGAAAATATTTTGAAAGGTGAAGGCATTATAACGTAAGGCTTAATCACCAAAAATGTGTATTTGGAGTTACAGCTGGCAAATTATTACGATTTATGGTCAGTAAGCGGGGCATAGAAGTTGATCCAGCTAAATCAAAGCGATGGTGGAGACGTCGCCGCCGAGGAATAATAGACATCTGCGAATTTTTAGAAAGGATCCAAGTACATGCTAATTTTCGAGCTATTAAAGAAGGATTTGACCAAGGAGTGGAACCCCCTCTGCAAGGGGCTTTTGATAAGATTAGAAAGTATGGTAAGTAACTATCCAGTTTTAAGCCCTCCAGTACTAGGTAATCCTCTTTTGCTTTACTTAACCGTGACCGATACGGCAGCCAGAGCGATGTTGGCTCAACATCTAGAGAATTCACTGATAGAGAGGGTCATCGACCATGTTAGTAAAAAGTTGACCCCAGGAGAAACAAGCTATTCAGCTTGAGAGAAGACATGTGTGTCATTAGTCTGTGTATATGTTCACTTATCTCATCAAGTTGTTGGCTAGAATGGATATGATGAAGTACCTGTTTAAGAAGTCAGTCTTTTCAGATCGTACAGTTAAGTGGCTCTTGCTACTTTGCAAATTTGATATCACATATGTCACTCAGAAGTCTATAAAACAAAAAGCCGTAGTAGACATGCCACTACATTGTCCAGTAGAAGATACCAGCGAATGGGAGGCAAAGTTCCCACGTTTGTGCAGTAGAATCCAAAACCAGATGGTAGTTATGTTTTGATGGAGCCACAGATAGTACAGAATTCAGGGTAGGGATACTTCTGATCTCACTGAATGGAGCCTATTACCCCATAGCCATTAAATTAACTTTGGATCGTACTAACAAAAGTCCCAAATATGAAGCATGCATCATCGGCTTGGAAATAACCTTAAGCCTAGGTGTGAGAGAAGTTATAGTATACGTGGATTCAACCCTAATTACCATCAGATACAAAGAATGTGGAAAGTTATAGAGGATTGTCTACAAGCTTATCATGCTCATTTGGAAAAACTTGTGGACACGTTCGAAGACAGAACTTCAGTATCTTCCTCATACCAAAAATAATTTTCTTAATGCATTAGAGACACTTGCATCAATGGTAGAAATACTCGAAGGGCAAGAAGTGGAACCATTTGTCATCAGAAAATAGGATCGACTAGTCTACTACTTTATGATTTAGCTGATAGATGAAACTAGGATAAAAGAACCATGGTACACAGACATACGAGATTCAATCCAAGATAGGAAATACCCTGAAGAAGCTTTTGCAAAAGATCGTGTGTCTCTGACAAGATGGGCAACACAATTCATCATGTGCGACCAAAAATTGTATAAGAGGCATTATAACGGGGAACACCTGATGTACATCATAGAAAAAGAGGGTGGTCAGTTCATGGAGGAATGTTGGACCCTATATGGATGGCCGGATGTTAGCCAAAAATGTGCTTCGGTAAGGATACTATTGAAGTACCATGGAAAGAGATTGCATCGATCACGGACGTAAATGCCACAAGTGACAAGTATACGCATAACTTGCAACATCTCCTCCTCGGGAGTTGTACAACATGACATCTCCTTAGCCCTTCTCGATATGGGAAATAGACGTAATTGGTAAGATCAGTCTGAAAGCTTCCAACGGGCATGAGTTCATACTCGCGGCCATAGATTACTTCACAAAGTAGTAGAAGGTGCTTCGTATGCCATGTTAAACACTAAGAAGGTAGCTCAGTTTATGGGAACCAACATTATCTGCCGCTATGGTGATACACATGAGTTGATCTGTAGAAGCCACCAACAAGGATATTAAGAATATCCTGAGCAAGATGACGGATTCTTGTCGTAGTTGGCCAGACAAACTACCCTATGCCTTCTGGGGCTATAGAACATCAGTACAGACATCCACCGGGGCTAGACAATACTCACTAGTTTACGGCATGGAAGCAGTCCTTCAAGTAGAATTATAGGTACCCTCTTTCAGGCTGCTGTTAGAAAATAAGATAACTGAGGAGGATTGGGTACGGCATCGCTTCAAAGAGTTAGCATTGTCAGATCAAAAGAGATAAAAGGCTTTCTAACATGTCCAGGGTTATCAGAGATAAGTTTCCCGAGCATTCAATAAGTGAATAAAAGAACGTGGGTTCAAAGAAGGAGATTTAGTTCTAAAAGAGAATATAGGATAAGTCTGGGGACCACGAGGGAAATTTGAACCTAAATGGTTAGGACCCTGTATAATCAAGTAAATCATCACAGGAGGTGTATCCCGGTTAGTCGATTTAGATCGGTTAAATAAATATCATGCTTGAAAATAGACTTATAAAATGAACTACGAATAAAAACAGTACTCAACACACATTTTGATGTAACACTTCAGATGGTGGTACATAGGTAGCCCGTAAAGATGCATTGGGTGCGGTCAAATTCTAATGAGAAGTTTCTTATTCCATTGGCAACGATTTTAACTACATTCTCGATAAAAGAAAAATAAAAAGTCCACTAAGTTGAAAACCCTGCAAATGACAGCCTAGGCAAAAGTTAGGGTAAAGTAAAAAGAAAAATAAAACAGAGCCTGCTAGGTCGAAAACCCTGCAAAGGGTGGCCTACGCAAAAGTTAGGGCACAAGACAGAAAGAAAATACTTCTAAGTCCTACCAGCAAGCAAAGAGTGCTCTAGCTATCATTATATTGCCATGGCCCTCTTTTCTTTCCCAAAAAAGTATGGCTATCTTCATCCAAAAGAATAGTCGAACCAAATTTCCACTAATCTCTCCTTTCAAAAGTCAGCCTCTTCAGTGGCGGAAACCATCTCCTTTTGATTTCATGCGTCATTTACCAAATCACCCATTTTCCTCGACTTTGATTAAACTGCCTTGAAGATAGGCATCTAAACCATCTTTGAAATTGGTAATAGTCTTGACATTACATCGGTTTATTTGGTGATCATCCTCATTTGCTGGTAGAGTAGCAAACCGACTAATCTGACATCCATCGAAATGTAATGCCCTTATAAGATTTTTGGCAGCATCGTAATTCTCTTCAAACATTCGAGAGCCGATCCAGCATTACTGAATTCATATGACTTTAGTCTCCTCTTTCGTCTAAGGACGATAAAAGCCTTGAACCCTACTTTGTGATGATTCACAAGAGTCCTGGAAGTCAAGCCCTAAACCTTCATGCAAACGGGCCTCTTCTTTAGCCTTTTCAAGAAATTTGATCTCCCTGTTGCTTGGCCCTAGTCCAATTTGCTCGCAGCCTGTTCTCGGTAGCCAAAACGGTTTCCCAAATACGAGGCCATAGCCAATTGATATAAGAATCCAAAAATAGTAGAGGATCAGAGGCTATACCGTTGTTATTTATCCCGGCATCTATGGGACGATGAAAGTATGGATGGGGTCTCCCACCCTTGAGAAATAGTCCAAACCAGAGAAGGAGTGAGTTCTCTCACAGGGAAGATATTGTTATAAGATACCGAAATAATTTGCTCATAACCAGACTGCCAAAGAACCCGATAAGTGAATTAGAAAGAAGATATATTCAGTTCTATGAGGTAGACACAAAGTATGCGGGGATCTGCAGAATAGGTCCATGAGTTCTCCACCAAATGCAATATCAGCAGATATCTCTAGATTCCTTGGTACAAAATAACTGGGTCCAAGCATCAATACCCGAACGACCATCAAAGAGTAAGGTTTAGATATGAAGGAGTGAGGATGATACCTCACCTGAGTCGGTTCGGCTATTAATCACATATGATCCAAGAGCCATATATAGAGAAGAAAAGGGCTACCCCCAAACGCTACATTAGGGTCTTAATTCGTTTAAGTGATAGCATTGATGGTCTAGGCAACCACTACCGGAACTAATGCCATTCCTTGCAAGAATACTTGAGACACGAGGTCTGCTAACCTTACATCAGCAACTCCCAGATTCACAATAGTAAGATACTTGGCAACCAAACATTGTGCAAAACCAGCTACGCACACCACTAGCATATAGCTTATCATAATTATCAGGTTTATCAAAGAAGTATTCCATCAGGGAAAGAGAAGAATGTGCTTGCCACGAATGAAGGACTTCACTCCTTTCGCACTGACCTCCAAGCGCATGAGAGATATGTGTCAACCCTCTTAGATGACGAGAACGACAATGGGTAGTTCTGTGGGGATATTCATCAAAGTCGTGAATCCCTCGTAAGTATGGCAAACTCATCGAGACTAAACTATAAAACATGATCTTGGGGATCCCAAAATTTGCAAGCTGCCAGAAAACCATCCTCATGAATGATAATTATAAACTCATGACCATTTTCAAATGAAATCTCCCATCTAAGTGGATAAGCTCTACATTATTAAAAGAGTTGGCAAAGGATCAAAACTGGATCTCAAAAGCTGTCAGACTGTGTTCGTAAGCCATTGGAGTTCACATATCTCTTGCTATTTATAAAGGATGTATCCCAAATTCCCAAGTTGTATAGATTTTGGACGAAAAATTTAAAAGTTATCAAACGAATCAGATATTTTTCGACAAATCGGCCGGTTCTCCCTCTTTTATGACTGCCTGTGAAAATAGAACTTGCTGACTAGCCATCTGGTTTTACCTGAAAAATAAAATTTTCTTCCTGACTAACCGTCTGGTTTTACTTCAAAGATAGAAAGTAATCCTCATCAACCTACTGGTTTTGTGCCCAAAATGATTTTTTCAAATGGATCCTCATAACTAACTAGTCGGTCAATCATTTTTGGGCAATTTGGACAGGTTTGTTTTGTTTGCAGGCCATACATGTACCTGTTCTCAAACAATCAAAGTCCTGTGTTTTTATCCCGTCCTCCTTTCTTTCAGTGTTGTGTGTGCATATGAATGAAAATAAAAGTATTGCAAACAAAGTCCTTTACTAATAACTAACAAGATGTAAAGTAGTTTTAACGAACGAGCTCCTAATAAGCTAAGACTTCTAAAACTAATCGATCAGCCTCATTTTTTCTTCAATCTCTTCAGGGTCAGCTCGCCATCTGTGGAGCCTTTGTCCCATTCTTCTTCATATTCGCTTTCATGACACGTCAGCACATTTTTAACGGTCAAAGTTCAACGCTTTCAACTGGTCAAACCCGGTGCGCATGCTTTAGTCAAGCACACACTGCCTTCATTACTGTATATTTTTGTCGAAACTCGACGTAGTCTTTCCCCTTAAGGGGTGCGGCCTAGCCTCCATTAAAGGGTGATGGCTCACTTCCCTTAATGGATGCGGCCTCATCCCCCTTAAGGGATGCGGCCTTATCCCCCTTAAGGGGTGCGGCCTTCCCCCTTATGGCGTTTTCCTTCCTCTCCCCTTAGGTGCTCGCCATCCTTGGCCTCACCCCTTGGGGACTCCTCACCTATTGGGGCCTCCCTTGCTTCACATCCTTGTTGACTCCTCTCGTCACCCTTTGTGGGCTCCCTAGCTTCAACCCTTTGGGAACTCCTCTCCTCACCCCTTGGGGACTCCCTAGCTTCATCCTTTTCAGACTCCTCTCAGCACCCTTTGGGGACTCCCTTGCTTCACCCAGTTGAGGGTTCCATCTCCTTGGGGGATCTCTTGCCTCACCCCTTGTTCTCTCATTCCCTTGGGAGATCCAAGATTAATGACACTTGTTGCCACGACCGTTGAACAATGGTGTTTGACCGGGTGCGAGCGCCGTCTCTGCGTTACGTTCCCCCGGCCTGATGCCCATCTCCGCAACACCTTCGTCGTGCTCGAGCGCTGTCTCTGCATCACCTTCCCTCCGCACAACACTCTCTCTGCGATACCCGTCTCCGTGCCTGAGTACAGTCACTGCATCATGTTCTGCCAGCACGACGCCCCTCTCCATGACACTCGTCGCTACAACCGAGCATCATTGATGCGTCAAGTGCCCCCAGCACGACACCCATGGTAGTTCCTGATCATCGTCTCCATGCCACATGCTCCAACACGACACCTGTCACCGAGCCCGAGCACCCTCTATGCGCCAAGTGCCCCCGGCACGACGCCTATCTCCATGACACCCGTCTCTGCGCACAAGCCCCATCGTTGCGTCACGTGCCCTCGGGACAATGCCCATCTCCAAGACACCCGTCGCCTCGCCAGAACGTCATCTTTGCGCCACCTGCCCCCAGCACGATGCCCATCTCTGCACCCATTTTGTCGCGCCCATGCATCTCGCCACTTATATAATCCCGCCGCCGGGCATCGTGTCATACTACCATGCCCTCGGCGTTGGTCTATCCTTGACCACACTTGCACTTTTTCTTGGTTGCAAAAAATGCTTCGACCCACTCTTCGAAATTTGCGGCATCCCTTAGGGTAGGCGAATCCTCCGAGACACAACATCAGGGAGCTCTGAGTGCTCCAGCATGAGGACTCCCCTCCTGTCAGGTAGGCGACTCCTCCAAGACATTACCTCGGCCCGTCAGGTAGACGACTCCTTTGCGATGCCATCTTGGCCTGTTCCGAGTAATCCGGCACAAGGACTCATTGAAGGGATTTGTAACTCCTCCAGGGCATTATCTCTGTCAGGGAGCTCCAAGTATTCTGGCATAAGGACCCCCCTCCTGCCAGGTAGGCGACTCCTTTATGACACTACCTCGGCCCTTCAGGTAGGTAACTCCTCCGGCGAGACACTATCTTCGCGCTCTGAGTGCTCAGTTACAAGGACTTGTCACAGGGATAGGCGACTCCTCCGAAACACTATCTCTGCCAGGGAGCTCCGAGTGCTCTGGCACGAAGACTCACCTTCTGCGAAGTAGGCGACTCCTTCAGGACATTGCCTCGGCCCATCGGGTAAGCCACTCTTTTAGGAGACTACTTGGCGTGTCGGGCAAGCAACTCCTTTGAACACTACATTTGCCCATCAGGCAGGCGACTCCTCCGAGACACTATCTTTGCCAGGGTGTCTACGTGCTCTGGCTCTGGGGGTTCTTCGTCGGCACCCTTAAGGACCATGACCCCCGGGTCACTCTGAGACAAAAGCAAATCTCCAGAGGGCATCGCGCCTAGTCTGCCTGACAGGCAGGCATAAAGACCTTTCCCCACCACTGTCAGGTTATCTGCGTCTCTCGACACCCTTGTGGGACTTAGCAAGGGCTAGATCAATGGATTTTCTCTAATTCCTTTTCAAATTTCTCATTCTAGAATTCATAACTCATTTTCACTTCCCTTTTCAGAATTCATAACTCATTTTCACTTTTTCACTCTAGAATCCAAAGCTAGAGCATTTTAGAGAAAGAAACACGGAGGACTTTAACATGGGACCCTAACTTCGGACCTTGACTCTGGACCTAAACGTCGGATTATGACTGTCATAGTATATTCACCCAGCGCCTTCACCCTCACAACACTGTCACTCCTCATGCTCTGTATGGAAAGCCTTGGTCTTTGCCTTGTTCTGTTCTCGCTATGTCCCACATCACAATACTATGTATTTGACTCAAAGTGCATTCTTTGTGGCACCTCCACTCTAGTACGAACTCACTTCCTTGACATCAAGAGTCCAATTAAAGTTTTCTTATTTAACTTCATCGATCATTTAATTAACTAAAAAGATAAAGATAGTGACTCGAAAAGGACTTTTAATTATTTCTATACTTCTACCACTGTTTAGTGCCTTATAAACCTTTTTTAAATCCAAGACTCAACCAATCAATTCCATTGTAATATACATAATATTAACATCATTCTCCTAAACTATCTCCAAATTTAAGAACGCTAGTATCTTCCTCAACAAAGCTTGCCAAGAAAGTTGTTGTTGGAAGGGAAACAATCAAAGCAATACCGTCATACATTATCAAAAGCTAATAATATTTGTTTTCATGCATTAAAAAAGTTAGATTGAGATGGCCCTTTAATTATAAGGCATAGGTTTTACTGGCCGAACATGACCCCGGAAACAAACATATCCACGTCAAATCATAAAGTAATAAACTTTACTAACTTGATTTAAGCCAAATGCATATATGAACAAAAGAGTTAGCGAAAAATTGACCAAAGCTCTTCAATTCGCTTATATCTGAATGACTCAAATCTTTCTTCGTCAACGTTAGATAAGTATAGATCCCATGGGGAGTTTTCATGTTTATCTTTTAGTTTATGAATAGCAATTTTCGGTTAAGTCGGCCAAGGAAAGTCATCTAAGCATAGGGAGCCAATGAAACCTGGGTACCTAGTGAAGAAATCCATCATCAATATAAGCCCTACCTGCAACTACAAATCTTGTCACTGTAACTACCGAAAGAAAAAGAAAAAGAAAAAGCTTGGTGTTGATCTTATAACCTATATTAGAAGTGCTTCGGTGTGCTGATCTTATAGCCTACATTAGAAGCGTTTCGGTTGTCGATCGGAAAAGCATGCGACCTTTCATATAACGACAAATAATGGCTCAATATGCTTAGCCGCTTCTAATAAGAGAAGCTAAAAAGTACCGATAACAATAGTCGTCGAAGATGTTTGCAAAGAAAGCCAATTAACAATATATATTTACCGAAAATTAGGGTCACTATGTGTGAAGTTATTAGCTACTCCGATATCTAAAGTGAGTTAAAAGGACATATCGCTAACAAATAATCAAGCCATCAAAAAGAATCTGATCGTAACCTGCCACTGCCAGCATAAATCATTGCATATCAGTCCATGATTGCACCTTAAATTTTACTCATTACTATGAGTGTTAAGAAGTAACTTCCAATTCTCCGCGTTAAAGTTTCTGTCACGGTGATAGCTATCAATTCCTTGCCGACTAAGTTGTGCTATATAATACTACAAAGCGGTAACTTCTGACTACAGGGATCCGAACAAACTCGGATACTACTGAGAAAATTGAGAGTGAGAAGTTTATAGTGTGCAGGAACTTTCAAGTAACCCTAATTTCTGCAAGTGATCCCGAAGACATCCAAAAACTGTTCAAAATGGAAGTTTACGCCAGGTTTGCATTCAATGGAAATCGCAAGACGGAGAAATGCACTCCCACAGACAAATTCTGCGTGGAATTACCTAATGGTATACACAATAGCCGAGGTAGGCATGCTACATTGCAGGCGTGTTATAGACTTGCACCGTAAGCATAAGCTTGGGGACCGATATATAGGCATGTTTTGAAACCAATAGAAGAATTTTTTGATGCATTTCCAATGGGAGGCATTGCAGAGACGACCTTGGCGTTGAGAAGGAGTCCTGACGTCTCGCAAGGAGAACTGCGTTTTTCACTAGCTTTTGGATAGAGAATTAGTGTCGAGTAACCTTCTATGTGGAAGAGCGTGGCGCAATCTGGAGCTAAGCTGCAGTTGTGAGTGACGATTGCTTCCACCACCTGAGTAGATGTGCCAACTGATGTTCCAACCTTCGATCAGACGGATATCATTGTTTGAATGACATGGATGACAAAGTCATAGTGACGATTTCTTCCACCACTGGAGTAGATGTGCCAACTGATGTTACAATCTTCGATCAGACGGATGTCATAGTTTGAATGACATGCATGACAAAGTTTAATAGACTCTGTACTAGTTGTGTATACTCTCTCTCTCTCTCTCTCTCTCTCTCTCTCACACACACACATACACACACACATCCTTATTCCATTCCAAGTTCAATGCATGAGTATTCAAGAATCAAAGACTGATTAAAGGCGAAGGTTACATGTTATACACGTACCGTCCAGAACAAAACTGTAATTGAAGACATTCGCTACTGGTCTAGACCTTTGTATTTTGTAATAGTACTAATGCACTGAAGTCTGCAGAATATGAGGTATCTAACTAGTGGATGGCAAGCAACTGGCAACTTGCAGCTTGCAAAATAACCAAATGGTTAAATTAACCACATTACTATTCCGTAGACTAATTCCTATATTGAGCTACGCTGTTCAATAGTCTGTTGCACACCCTGAAGGTAGTGATGTACTACAGCGAAAACACAATATATAATACTTATCTGAAATTTTGTACTATTAAAGCAGGAGATCCCTTTCACCTCTTTGAGAGAACAGGATAGTTTTTGCGAGAGTTACAGATTATCTTTTCCTGCAAAGGTTAAAGCAAAAAACTTGACGAAATTTTATATCCTTGCATAGATAACCTGGGATCGACTTTAAAGCGTTTCCTAAAACCTTTTTGTAGGGACAGCGGGGGGTAACGAGTACAAGTAGACTACGTTGGCAAACAGAAAAATTAGGTGCAACTATAGCATCGGTTTGCGCCAAAACCATCCAAGGACAGAGAATTTGCTTGAAAGAGATTAGACCTCATGAAAGAAGACCGAAGGCCCGCCCCATCTCTGATGCCTCCAATACCATAATGTACCTCTTAAGTAACACAGTTGACGATAGCATTATCAGGAAGATAAGAGAAAAAAGGATGCAACAGGAGCAACACATCGGGAGAAAGAAAGGGTACAACAGGACCAACACATTGGGAGAAGGAAAGGGTGCAATAGGACCAACACGTTGGGAGAAACGATGTTCGCCAAAGAGACTAGCTACTAAGTATCCCATGTTGATGGCCCTCCTAATCCAACTTCAGCTGCTGGTGCAAGCATCTGTAGATCAGCAGAACCCATGCTTTGCTTCTTAATTTTCTTTCTTTCCAGGGGGGAAGAAGCTGAGCCATCTTTAGTAATAACATCTTGAACGGATTTGTTATCCACCATCTCGTTTTCACCACTTATTTCAACATCTTCAGCGGTATCATCAACTGTAAAAAGATCCATCAACGGTATTTCTCCATCATCAATGAGACTAAATACATTTTGCTTCACCTTCTTTGGCTTTTTTGATATTTCGGACACTTTCTCCTCCGTGAGATCATTTCTTTTCTGTTTTTTCCGTTTTGAATCCTGCTGCATATCAGGATGTGTATACGGATTCTTTCCATCATCATTTTCTCCTGCTGTCTTCAACTTTTTTTTTACTTTATTCTCCATAATTAGGATATTCTCCTTGGTATCGGGCTTCTTTTTGTTTGATGTTTCATTCCTCTTCTCTATTTTCTGATTCAATTCTTCCTTCACACCGAAATCCCCAGCATTATCGAGATGATCTTGTTTGTTTTGACTTGTTACATGATGCTTCGACCTTTTGTTTCTCGTGCTCTGATTTGTTTCCTCAGCAATTTGAACCACTGGCTTATTACCATCATCAGGTGACGTACCATCAACTCTGCCACCTTTTTCATTCTTCAAAGTTTTATCAATCGGCCTAGCATTATATATCTGCAAGTTTGGCACTAGCTTCATTACCTGCAGTGACACGGTTTCCAGAATGTGGTCATATTAACGATGCAAAGGTGGAAATAGGAAGAGAGATCAACAGATGTGACAAGAGGCATCACCTTTTTTGCTAATTTCTCTGTTTCGGCAATAGGGTTTCCTTGTAAATTAAGGTTCCTCAGGTTTACCAAGGAAGACAGTACCTAAAATTCGAGCATGAAGAAGTGACAAAAATTCAAGAACAATATAGGTAAAAGAGTAAGGACAGGAAAATATTCCACGAAAAGGCTAACCTTAAGATCTGACCACCTCGTGATACCATTGTTTCCCAAGTCCAGATTTTGAATCTTTATGTTAAGAGCTAACTCCTCTGGAAGGCACTGAAATAATGGAAGAAAGGAAAATTGACTTAGCAGGGTAATCAAATGACATTAGCGAAAAATTGAAGCTTTAAGTATGACCAAGACACAGTGTAAAGGAGTAGCTTAAGTTACAGCAAGAACATAACTTCTAGAACTAAAAACTAAACTTAGAAAAATTAAGTCATCTGCTAATCATCCTTGCACCAAGTATACCCCTTTTTTGATAAGATGCACCAAGTATAACACTGGAAGCCAGAAGGTCCTTAGGCAACAGGGGACCGGCTGCACAGGCACCATCCTTCCTCCAATGTTAGGCACTTAAGGTGGAGCTTTCTCGATCAACTACCCCGACTCAATTTCTTCCATGGAAGATGACGTGTGTGGAAATCTTCAACAGTCATCGAGTGCTAGTGTCTGGGGTGCCATCAGAATTACAACTCCTCTGTTTCAATGGCTTAAATATCTTGAAATAACCATCTTGTTGGAGATTACTATACTCCAGTTTATACTAATTCTACTAGCAGGAAGCTTCAGGTTTCGAAATGTCATCATTGTTTTGCTCTAGTGAGTTGGCAACCTCACCCTTCTCGGTTCTAATAAATCCTCTAATGGTTCTAAGCAAGAGGAAACTGCAAATGCAATGTACTTGGCTCGACAAAAGTGCTCGGCGGATGCCAATTTCTATCGGTTATTTTCCTTGCCTCTGCAACTTGAATCTCTATATTATTGGACCAAATTTAGAGCTCTACGCATCTGCATTAAGGGCTAAGTTACCATGTCTTACAACTTCAGAACAAGTTTTTCCTGCCTTTACCTCTCAAGATCCGCTCTCTTTTCTCGATTTTTTCCTAATCCTTGGAACAAGTTCTCCTACATTGTCCACTTCTAAAATATAAAAAAATGGATCAAAATGATTTCTGTTCTATTGGCAGCTACAAACTCAATCATGGTGACCCTAGTATTGATAATCGGGTTTTGATATCTTTGATCGAGTATTCAGCATATCGTGATGTAACCCCTGATATGCAAGCAGAAGCTTTTGATTTACTGGATGATTTCTTTATATGCCACATGCATACTAGTTCAATAATGCACAAGTCTTGGTTGCTGAAGCGATTACCTCCTTGATCTCAATTCATAGATGAGCTCAAGCCTTACTCATGCAGTTCTCACCCTTCCTCCTCCTCCTCTTCCTCTCCCTTCGTACACATTCCCCTCCCCAACCCCCTAATTTGTCTCATGATTTAAGGATACAACAAGTGCAAAATCTTCATGGAGGAGGAGGAGGGGGGGGGGGGGGGGTGTAACAAAGCTAAAACTCCATAGAAAGAGAGAGAATAAAACTGGATAGAAACCAACCACTACCTAGCAAGTAGCAACACATACCTCGATGTCATTATGAGCTAGTCGGAGCTCTTTTAACTCAGTGCAGGACTTGAGAGAAGAGTCGATCGTTTGAAGTTGGCAATTAGAAAGAGACAACTGGAATCATGAACAAAACTCTTATATCTGTAGACTTTTCAATGAATGTTGCTAATATTTAGGAACCTAGCACCATTCAACGAAGTCTAGCGCAAGAAAATCAGTCAACAAACAACTACTTACTTTTGTGAAAACAACTACTTACTTTTGTGATTGTTTTCACCTTGAACAGTGATTCACCAATTTCACGGATTGGATTTCTTGAAAGAACTGCAGAGAATGCCCAGAAGAGGAAAAAATGAATAAACCCGCATAGTACAGTAAAATCAAGAGTATTCTCTCAAATGTCAAGTTGCATTAAGTGACAAAACATAGAAAAGATTGGACTCGTAAAGAGGAGAATATAAAGAATTCTCATGCTCTTCATTGAGTAACCAAAAAGTTGAGTTGTATTAGCTCTCGTTTAGCGTACAAGAATGCAGAGTGCTTTCCTTTATAAAAGCAAAGATCTGCTTTTGAGATTCTATAGAAGCAAAACTGAGCTTTCAACGAATGACAATGATATACTCCAGGTATCACAAGCAGAAAGGCAGAATTATATGCATGTTGTTTTCTTCAAGTAAATCATACAAAGCCTCTCTATGTTATGACTTTATCATTTTCAATAAACTGATGAAGCCATGAAGGAAATATAAGTTACTACACCCTTTCTGTATAATTGGTCTAATGTTGGCACCATATAATCAGATTCGGGAGGAAAATCAAAAGTTAGGATCTGTAAGCTATTCCTTTGAAGCATATTTCCATTCTATACAAGAGAATGTATCTATATGGCTTCTTGTCTGGTTCATGGTATCAAAACTACCTCCCTCCCTCCCTCCGCTCTTCCTTTAATCACTACACGTCCTTCCAATAATGTAAATTTTATTAACACACATATCCTTTTAGTCTAAGTCTATCTATGTTAATGTTAAGTGGCTGACCGCTGATAACATCATTCAATGACTCAGCCACTAATTCGTGCTAATTGTGGTAATGATTTGTTTTACATTTTGCTTCTTTGGTTTCACAATTACACTCACCTGCTGATGGTAATGGGAAATGCTGATTCCACCCCTTTTTGTCACTAAAAATGTTCTTTAGTGGCAAGTGTCGACCTTTTAGAGACAAACAAATAGGTGGGTTAGCATATTAGGTTGTGAAAATAGCTTCTCCCTATGGTAATAACTAATCACCCAAATGTGAGGACTTGTTAACGACACATATCTAATTATATCAAGTTGGAGGGTTGTCCATCTCTACTCTACTGCACTATATATGTCGGAATATGAGGAAGATCAGGCCATTGACCCGGATGATTTGCAAAATCACGTCAAGCCGGATGATTTGCAAATCATGTCAAGTCAATGATTAAATTTGGTTTTATTAGGAAAGTAGATATGTTATTCAATAAAGGAGATCCCTTGATATAAGGGATTCGATTAGGCCTAGTTTAGAGGGATTTCATACCTTATTTGGTGCTATGGTTTCCTATAAAGGCTGTGTAACTTATTCAGTATAATTCAATGGAGAATGAATTCAGTTTCTTCCATCTTTTTCTTCTCTGAAACACTACAATATATAAACTCTTCGAACACATAATCTCGATGAAATCAATTTGTTATGATTAATACGACACCTACAAGTGCCAGTATGACCAACGGATTAAACTTTATGCTTGCAAGGATGATATTCAAAAGCAGATTCCACAACTTGCCTTCTGCACTCAGTCAAAAATCAAATTCAGAAGCACAAAGCATTAACTATTTCACACTAGAACAAACAAAGATCATACAACACCATATACAGCATATTACCATCTCCTATATTTTCCAGATCTGCAATTGGGTAGACTACAAATTTCAGGAGTTCAATTGTAATGAACTTGACTAGAAAGTCTAGTGGCAAATCGAGTTCCTTAATATGCTCTATAACCCTGGGCTTTGGACAAATTAATCCCATCAAGAATATTAAAAATGTTGCAAAATACATACCAAGAGTATTCAACTCTTTCAGCGGATCAAGCCTGCAAACTGAAACAATCTCGTTGTCTGCGTAATAGAGGATAAATGCAGAGGGAAGGAGGGAAGAAGTAATGGAGAGACAGATGGATGGATGGAGAAGGAGGAGGGAGGAGGGAGGAAGAGAAAAAATGAGGCATCACGTCAGTATTATGAATATAGCATTTACCCATAGCAAAAAATAAAGTTTGAGACATAACTGCTTGCTAAGGAAGAAGCACGAAGAAACCATACCATTCAGAATCAACGCGCGTAAGCTCACAATAGACCTGATCTCATCCACAGATCTAAGCTTGTTTTTGCCAGCATTTAGAACCTGATTTTCAAAAACAAAATGAAAATAAACTTCAGTGGCAGGTTCCCAAGAAATGCAGTCAGCCTATTATTTGCGCAACAAGAACCGCAATGGGGCAAGCCAAACAATTGAATACTTTAAGCCACATCAACCTCTGAGATTTTGCCTCATACCAAAGAAAGCCACACCACCCTGATGAAATCAGCAGTGTCAGCCTCAATTCGGATCAACTTATCTCCATTGACTTAACCCACTACTTCTACTGAAGTAGTGACTAACTTAGGGTGTGTTTGATAACCCAATTAAACACTTAAAACTGAAAATTTTCAATGACTTAAAATCAAGTGCGTTTGATAACCAACTTTTTCTACCACTTAAAGTAATAAGTGGCAAGTCAATTAAAGGCCAATATTTTAAGTCACTCATAGCTGACTTATCACTTATCACTGAAAACGCTCAATGGTAGGTCATTAAAACATTTAACCCATAAGTGACTAATTTGCCCTCAATAGCTCCTTATTTGACTCCTCTTCTTCCCAATTGTTTCACTGTCTCTCCTTCTTCTTCCTCCAGATTGAGCCGAAGCGGCAATCTCTTCTCACGTATTCTCCAGCCACAATTGCAGCTATGTGATTTCTTTGTTTTCTCATGGTGCTTATTATATGGGTGTTGCTTAATTTGTGGATGTAATTAGGATTTTCTTAATGCTTATATCACTTGATTCTAAGTGAGATGATTAAAAGGTAACATAATTTTACATAAAAAGAATAATTACCATCATGATGCCGCCTCAATTAATTTACTAGCAACACCGGCTCTACCATACTACAATCACCACCACAACCATTATTCCCTTTTACTACCACCACCACAATTCCCAAGACCTTGCCACTACCACCACCACCACTACCACAAGGAAACGCCACCTCCACCACATCATTACCACCGTCATCACGTCCATGTCCGCCAAACCCATCTAAATATCTACCGCACTACAACCACTATCGTAGATGTCATGTCGCTAATACCACAATTACCAATACCACATCTTCACGCACTACTACCGCCACCATTGACATTTTTTCACCGCCCCTGCTGCCACCATTGACACTTTGATCGCCACTGCTGTAGCCACCACCAACACGATTTTGCCCGAAAAAAGTTATAAAGTACATAAATAAATGCATAATTTTGGTAAAACCGGATAAATTTGAAAATGGATTTTCAGTAAAAATTCAATTGCTTAAAGTTTTCAGTTTTATAAACTCAGCTCTTAACGTTTTTAGCACTTAAATTTCAGTTTTATCAAACAGCCCCTTAATTTCAAAGTTAAAATTGTGGCTTTCTAGAATCCTTATAACTACGGGCATGAAAGCCTAAAAGTCTTGCATAACCTCTATATCCCAAAAATCTCCGAGAAACCATCAACTAGTTGCTCTGAGCAATGCAAGGTGCTGGAACAGTCTGACTCGGGTCTAATAAACCCAAAATTTTGCTATGCATTAAGCAATGGCCAACTTGCGCTACCTTCTTTGTCACCAATTAGTGGTGTGGGAGCATCAAGCCTTCAACTTTTATTCCGCACTTAGAAATGTGTTTGGTCACATGCTACACGGCCATACCTATCTTCCATAAGTGCCATCTGTTATGGTTATCCTGTACAGAGGCAGTGAGTCCATTACTTGTTTACGTTTCTGGGATGACACGAAGGTATTTGCAACCCTTTTTTGAGAGAAAGACCTTTTTTTCTTCTGCAAAGGTCCAAAGAAATCCTTCTAGATTCTCTCTCTATTTGTACCATAGTTGCACGGAGCAGGAGCGACGGAGCATAGGTACATAGAAGAATCTGAATTCAGACCGGCTTGAATGAAACAATATTGTGTATCTTCTATGCATTCAATAGTTAATTATAGGTATATATACATGTATAAAGTACGTATACTTACATAAAAAGGTCCTTTATTACCAATGAAAATCCAAAATCATCTGACATTCTTTCCAATCTGTTACAATACTCTCTTTTCCTCAAAAATCAAATTACATTATAGAAACTCAATTTTGCAGCATTGTCAGTGGCAGCTCCCAATTGCTGCATAACTTCTTGTTGGTCTGAGATGCCACAGCTTTTTTCCAGCTCAATACTCTATAGAACACCCATTTCTGGATTCAGCAATAATTTCAGAGCTACCTTGCTGTTCCCCTGTGAATATTCTCTGATTTCTCTCTTCCCATATACTGTATATTGTTTGTTAATTACTATTATTGATTCCTAGAGAGGTGATTATTTATTTTCATAGTCTACTGAAAAAGCCAATCTTATGTCTGATAGACCAGGTGCCTTCTTGATCTATTGATCAATGGTAAAAGAGCCTGAGATGGCCACATCAAAACATGTATCCTTATATAACATTTGGCCACTACCACGTGCTCTGCCTCTCAGCAAAGTGAGAGAACGTCACGTCATTCCCTGATAAATATCATAACGAAAATTGAAAAACGAAATTCTCTTGTCCCAAGGCCTGGTCTGCTTCATCTAGGGGTGCAATTTGGGCTGCTTTAGGATGGGCTTTAACCAACCCAGCCCAAATATGGACAAGCTTTAACCCATTAAACCCACCTAATTTTAAAATGGGTTGGTCTGAGTTGGGTCAATAATTAAATGAGCTGAATTGGGTCAAACCCATTAAAACCATCCCAACCCATTCTAACCCAAAAGAAAAAAGGAACCAGGTACAAAGAGCCAAAGACCAACAGTCGGCACTCCTCACCAATTTTGCCCAAATCGATTTCTAGGGTTCCAAAATTCGGTCTCCTCACCTTCAGCTCCTGTGCTTCTCCGGCGAATAGCTACTCGCCACCTGCTCCGCTCCTGTGCTTCTCCGGCGAAGACGCAGTGGCCTCGAAGCTTCTTGTGCTAGCTTGACAAAATCCCAGGTTGGTGCCTGCTGTTCCTCGAAGCTTCTTGTGCTAGCTGCCTGTTTTTCTCTGATAAAGTCTCGTGCTAGCACTTTTCCGGGGAAAGGGATTTTCTTTAGTTTTTGAGGAGAGTTTTTGCACCCAGTTTTTGCAAAAACTGGGTTCATAGATGGGATTAGATTAGTGCGAGTTGAATATATGGCACTTCCTGTGTTTTATTGAGTAGAATCTGGATGGTTTTTGTAAGGCCTGTTTTTGTGAAATGGGAAAGCAAGCAGCTACGAAAATTTGTTGTGTACTTGGTCTTTCCTCGTGTGGGATTTGCGTGTGGAAATTTCGGAACTTCTGCTGAAAAGCAAAATGATAGGTTTGTTCAAGCTTAGTTCTTAACTAATGAGAACTACTGCTCAAAGTGCTACTGCTTGTCCATTCAATTCTAAAATATTGTCACATTAGAATTCAAACTGTCAACGTAGACAAAAGACAACCAATTGGCTATGAAAAGCTATAAACTAGCTACAATGAACTGATGAATATGTTGGCTATGAAAAGCTAAAAGCCTAACAGAAACAAAGTAGAAGATAAGGCATGAACCCTCTCAAGGCAAAGAACCAATCTCACAGACAAGCCCTTGATGCTAGAAGTCACAAAGAAACCCAAAAGTTCCTCAAGGGAAGACCTTTTACAAGTTGGCTCAAATGGGTATTCGAGGTTTGTGGTGCTGGGAACTCTTTCTGTAGGATTTGTGTTGTTCCTCATGGGTTTTGATGACCACAAGGCATTGGCTTTTGGTCCTGAAGGGCCACTGATGGAGGATTTCTGGGACAACATGAGGAGATATGGACTCTATGCTTTGACTGTGAGTACATGTGTTCTCTATGCAGTGTTCCAGCCTCTGGTTGAGTTGCATAGCTACATTACTGATGTACCATCCTTCTTTTCAGTCTCTAAATAGAGATACTCATGGTAGCAGTAGTTTTAGAAGTTCAGTAAGTGATTCCGCAGGTACTGATCTAGCTACTGTCACCAGTAATGGTAATGGTTTGACTCGGCCGTTTGACATGGAAACTTCATCCTATCCTATCATCATACGCTACTAGGGAAGCCAAAAAGGTCAAGGCTCAGTAACAATGCTTATCTGATTGACAAATACTGATTCTTGGTTAGTTGAATTTAGTCGTGTGCTGGTGTGACTTGAGAAGCTTGTTAGTCACCCCTATTTTATTGTGTGTGGAAAATATGGGTCAAATGTCATGCATGCATAATAATGCACGATAAGGGGGTAGCTGCTTGGTGAGAGATATTTTGGCATATCTCTTTTTTGTGATTTATCATTTTTTTTTTGTAGCACTTGCTGAAGCGATTGCAACACTCACTCTAGCAAGTCAGATAAGTAGTGCAAAAGAATGTTGATGCTAGTTTAAGAGTGTAAGTCAACTTTATTAGTTAATTAAGTATAGCATTTTATTCAATCATTGATATGTATGCTATTCTTTTTGTGCAGGAGGCTGCAACTATCAAGTTTGGTGTCTTCACAAATTGGCTTGGGATTTTATTTCTGCTTTAAGAATACTAGGACCTTTTGTTAATGATATTATTACTTCTCATGTGATTTAAAGACATAGATGAGTTGAAGTGAGAGGGGTTTTACTGTATTATGTGTTATAACTTATTACTTGTTTTCTTCCTCTACACATGTTGATGTCCGTTTACTTTACTAGTGTGAGGACGACAATAGTACTTTTTAATTAGACTGGAGTTTATTAATGGTCTTTAATGTCTAAGCTAATTGTTTATTTATTGATTGATTTAGAATTTTTTTTATAATATCATATTTTATCTTTTGGGGATAAATAAATTTTTTTATTTATCAAAGATTAAAGTAATAGTTATAAGTCAAATGTGAGTAATGTTGGTCTTTAGATAATGAGACGCGAGAAGAAAATTATTCATTCACGAATGAAACAAAAAATTAATTCGATGTTAGTTGGGTTGGGTTGGGTTGAAACCCAAACCATAGCATTTTTACTCGGGTTGGGTTGGGTTGGGCTTTTTTTACAAAAAGACCAATTTGGGTTGGGTTAAGATGGGCTTTTAAAAGGTTGGGTTTTCTTGGGTTGGGCTGAAAACCAACCCAACCCGTCCAAGTTGCACCCCTAGCTTCATCTTCTGCTCTCCCTTTTAAATCCTAGTCTTTTTAAAGAATAGAAAGAATAGCCATTAGCGATGGATAAGCTAGTGCCAGCAAGAGAAGAATCTACAGCTACCTGAGTTCGCGATCCCAACCTACCTGGGATTGCGCTCCCACAAATTTGCGCCGCGGGGAGGGGGGTGGCGCTCTTGCAAGAATCCTGCAACTAAGATTTGTATCACCATATTCTCCATGGATTGCGATTGTTTTGTCATTCATATGAGCTTCCTAAAGTTTGTACACGTACATACCCATAGTAGAGCAGCACCCGAGCTTATTTTTAACAAATTCACCAATATTCCAAGCTAACTTATTAGAATGCTCAACATAGTTTCTCATTTGATAAATGATAAATTAATGAACATTTACACCAAAACCCTCTCCTTTATCCCATATGCTAATGAAATCCAAAACACAAAACTGAACCCTGAAACATGTCCCAATGTAGACCAAAATATACTACACAAACGGGTGATATCCTCGTTGACTTTTAACTACCCGCCCATTTATATATTTTCTACAGAGAAATTCGACCCGTGTTCAGTTTCACTACTACATGCGAACTAACTGCTACTTACAGTGAGTTTAGTAAGCCCTTCAATCCCTTTCAAGCTTTGTAGCTTGTTCTGTACAACCGACAACCACTTCAAATTCGCACATGCCTCTAAATCCTGGATAGCCACATCAAAAACTAAATTACAACTTAAAACCAAGTAAACCTAACGAATTTAAGACATGGGTTCTCAAAGTTAGATTACCTCAAGGGAAGTTAGACTATTGAAGGCAAGGTCGAGTCGTTCTAAGTTCTTGAAGTCACTCAAGCATGAAACCTGTTAAGATTAATTATAATCAATGATCAATGGCAACAGATTGAGTGAACTCAAAAAGAGAGGAAAAAATAGTCTTGGTGTATGTACATCAGAAAGGGCTTTGTGGGTAAGTGTAAGAGATGTAATGGCGCTGGGGTCAGTGATGTTCTTGTCTTGCAAGACCTGCTTGGAGCTCAACACGGCCATGGTGTTGGGGTTTTGATTTGTAAAACCCTAATTGCTCGTTATCTATAAACCTTGAAGAACATTTTCATGGACTTTCTCGGACCAAACAAAGGTTCTGTCACTAATTGCTCAAGGGCAAGTTGGTAAACTTTCTACATAACTAGTAACCACCAGAGCACGCGCAAATTGAAGATAAATTAACACAGAAAGCCATTTTTTTTTTACGACAAACAAGGTAGTCACATATTATTTTTACATATATTACTAAGTAGATGATAAAAGTGTGAAATAAAAATCTAAACTGAACAACGAACTTTGGTACTTCGATATATATACCCCGATCACAAATATTTTCAATTATTTGCAATTGACTATTCAATTCTTCTTTTCCATTTTTAGTAAGCGTTAGCCAAACTTATGAAAAATCCGAAATGGAGATTGGTGAGGATGATGCTTCTCAAAATTGATCACAAATGTTAACGAGACAGTACAAACAAAGCAAAACTTCAAATAAGACAAAACACGCATACATAAATCTCTCTCTCTCCCTCTCCCCCTCCCTCTCCCCCCCCCCCCCCCCGGCCCCCCGGCACAAAAAAAAAACTCACAGAAACACAACACGATGCCCCCACCCCCCACTACAATACATCACCCCTACGGATACACACCGAAAAACACAGACACCACACACACAAATACTAGATAGAAATACAACGTGGGTCCCCCCCCCCCCCCCACCAACCTCGTGTTATTACCCTTTCACTGCCGCACAACCCTCCAACCAGACACGCACACACACAACACGGTGATCTCCACCCCCCGCCCCCTCCCCTCCCCCGCGGTGCTTATAACCCTTCCATAGCCGCATAACCCTCCACTCATCCCACCCACCCATACACACACCTTAGACAGACACTAGAAACACCCCCCCCCCCCCCCTCCCTCCTAAAGAAAGAAAAAAGAAACATAAATAGAGAGAAAGGGACACTAAAACATGGACTATAATGAACTGAAAATTCAACCAATTGAATCCTCTCAAAGGACAAACAAAGGAAACTAACAAAAACAGAAAATGGACGAAATACAAAAATCAATTGAAACTCTTTTGGAAGTCCCAAAGCACGAATTGGATGAAAGTTGATTCACCTGAAATTAAAAATTGGATGAAACTTGATTCCACCTGAAATAAAAAACAATCATCTCAAATAACAAGCAAAAACCCCTACGAAACTGGAAACGAAGTCCCAAAATATAGAACTTTAACTAAAAATTTGCCGAGTTTCATATACAGGCAATCAGCTACCTTCTAACCTCAAAGAAGGGAGAACGTGGTCATGGAAATTCCCTTCTTGCTGGAAATCAGAGAGTCATGGGTTTGGATAGCAATTCTTTTTCTGTTATTTTAAGTGACAGTAATATCCTTCATAGGACAAATTAATAACCTTTAGCAACAACGATATGGTTTGGGACTGAGGCCGTTTGTATTTGGACTATTATGTTGTTTGGCCCCGAGTTGTTTTAAAAGTTGTATTAAACCTACCTCTAATCGCGAAAATTATACATATTAGAAGAACTCCTTCCAACTTAACCCACCTTTTGGCAGAAAATATTTGGCATCCCTTTAAAGAACAAAATACCATTTCGGTATTTAAAGGGCACACGCATTCCGCTTCTACCCATCCTCCACCACCAACGAACACGCGCCCCTTGCATCCATGCACAGGTTCTCTCTCTCTCTCTCTCTCTCTCTCTCTCTCTCTCCCCCCCCCCCCCCCACACCCAATCCCCTTCACGCACACACACAAACACACACTTCATGCACCCACAAACACGCACCCACACACATACTGCACGGACACACAAATGCACACCCGCAGACATTGTATGCACACACTGAACACATACAATCACACTGCAAACACCAACACAACCACCACGGCCACCTGTTTCCTTATCCAGTCCGGTATCTACCCTTGCAACCCTACAAAACCACCACGATAGAGGTACTAGAATAGTCGACCACGCACTCACCATGGTTGACCGTGAATCCATCAAAGAAGCTGAAGTATCAAATGGGTCGGTCAAGAAGGAGAAGAAGCACAAGAACAATTGCCGATTTAGGTGCATTCATGATGGTGTGGATAATGGGGGGGGGGGGGGGGAAGGGGGGCACATCATCAAGTGTTTTTGTGTGTGTAGGGTGAAGGGGGATAAGGGTGTGCGAGTGTTAGTAGTTGTGGGTGGTTCAGGATGATTGGGGGGGGGGGATGGTGGGTGCACCACCGTATGTGGGTGTATCTTTTTTCGTGTATGTCCAGACGGGGTGTGTTGTTGGTGGATGATGGGAGACGAGAGGAATGAAAAAGTTAGAAAATGGTTTTGGGTTGAAAATTCTGTGTATAAAAGGGGTAGTTATGACATTTCAATGGACTTTATTTTCCGCCTGTCCATTCTCTATGATTTTCTTAGCAGAAATAAGTTTAATACATATTTTTAAACAACGGGAGGTCAAACCGTAGTACGATCTAAATATATGGTACCAAATTGCATTTATCCCTAAAATAATACGGTACAGATACCGTGCAACCAAAAGGAGGCAAACCTGCCCAATCCTTCTAAGTGGATAATCCTTTTGTTTCAAATTTCACTCTCTCCCCGCTTTTGCTTTATTATTTCACTTTGTGCTTTCGTGCTCTTCTTACTAAATACGTGACAGATTTGTTTGCTCTCATATTTTTGTTTTTGTTTTCTTTCTCATCTTAAGGCAAAAACCAAAACTCTCATCTCAAGTATTTGCCGTGGAGAAGCAAGTGCAAAAGGAGAGTGTGAAACATCAAGATGTAGAGTCTTAAATCAAAGAAAAATGAAATATATATAACCTAAGAGTAAAATCTAAAGCAGCCCTAATATTTCATTTCACTTCTTAATACTCTTACGCAAGTGTAATTCTGTACAAAGTGTCATTAGCCAAAAGTGGAGAATCAATAGTAACTTCTTTTCCGTCTTTCTATTATTGTATCAGGAAATTTTTCCAGATAAACGTCAAGTTGGCAGTTAACATCGTTTGTCCACAGAAAGCAGGAAGATATCTTTCGGTTCATGTAAGCTAATAGGTGAGGGACGGGACAGATTGAGAGAGCTTGAGAGGAAACAGATGGATTTGAAGGTTACAACCTGCAGTACCCATTTCCCACTCCCTTCAAACCATTCCCTGCTTTTCCCAAGAAAATGCCATCAATTGCTCCGACGTCGTCCTGCGCCACCAAGAGCTCCAATGGTGATTTCAGTATTGAAAGCTCCTCGTCCAGGTGAGTAGAATACCAGAGTCGCATTCTTTTCCAAGAACTAGGGGAAGAGAAAAATCTGCATTCTGTTTAATTCTAGGCCTGTTGAAATGAACAAAGAAAGTTGGTCTATAGCGTAATGCTTGTTGAAATATTGCACTGAATAATATTGTGGATTATGGTTGTGCTATGTTTAAGCAGTAGAATAGCCAAGTGAATCATTTGACCGGCCTACTTCTCTTGAGATATGGCACTAATTATTTGCGCCCCGCCTCCTCCACTACCCGCGACCCAAGGTGAAATAGAAGTACAAAACATATGCAGAAATTTTTCTTACTAGTCCATCACGCATCTTGGTAATTTTATAGGTACTAAATTTGATCTATTGGTGCTAAAATTGTCTATATCATGTCAACGTTGAAGGTGGGTGTGGTCAATTTCTCCAATCTTTGAACTGAGTATTCGTACCCGGCCGTGGATGCTTAGCCTTGTCAAGTATATCAGATCGCTCCGTACGTTTCTTTGTTTCCTTTGTTTGCCACTCTAAAGGAGGTGTCTGTGATATGTTTCGTTGTTTTGAGTAGGAATGAGTGTTCTCTCCTTCGATATGTTGGGTTGGGAGGGGGAGAGAAGATGATTATCGAGTATATACTTAAAATGGAAGAATTAACTTTGATATTGTCATTTGCAAAGGGACTAGGGGGTAGTTGATCGTGAGGGGATCCTTGCATCCTTTACCCCTAACAGGAGATCATCTCATAGTAGTGGAACCTTGTGCCTGAGTTAGCTGTTGCCGAAGACTGTTTGCTAGAAACAAAATCCATATTAAGAATCATCAATTGGTGTTGTTTTTATTTTTATTTTTTGTACTTTGAAAGTTGACCATAATGCTTGTTTTTCTGGGTTGGTTTCTACGTAAAAATTACAAAGATTTAGAGCATTCTACTATATGTTGTATTACCTGGAATAATAGTGTTTGATTGCTCTTGAGGATGAAGCGCATTTGTTATGCTACTGTATGATGCTTGGTCCACTAGTTTTTTCATAATATCGTTGTTGGAAATCTGCAATGTAATGTTTTTTAGTTTCACTAATACTTTTGTCTTTTAGTTCTCCAACAAGCATGTTAAATAAGCCTAGATCTTACATTGTTACAGCATCAAGTATTATTAGACCTCAGACGTTAAGTAACCAGTTTCTAACTTGTAAAGAGTAATGAAGGTTTTTTGCTTTTACTTGGACCAATTTTTTTTCTGCGTCATATATTTGTTGAGTGGACTCTAGTTACTGAAGTGGATCTCTAGTTACTAAAATTAGTTCACTGGTAGAGTCTATTTAATGCTCTCCCTTGCTCTTTGTTCGGCTCTTATCTTGGATCTATCGTTAACCTCCTAAAATATTTGTGCGGAAGCTCAGCACCCCCCTTTTCTGATTCTTTTCTGACAGTGAATGGACTTGAAGAAGATGACGTTATGCATAACTTTGTGAAAGAGAGAGAGTTGAATGGAGATTTTATTGCAAAAGTTTCTGATGCAATTTGGCTGCGGGAGGTCATAAAAGCTGTTGACAGAGAAGCTAGTGTACTGGCTGATGCTACTCAATTAGTGGAGGAGGTTTGAACATTAAGCTTAGTAAATATAAAATGTTCCTTTTTACAGACGGTTTAACTTTTTAGGCCAGGCAAGTGCACGAGGCTCGGGCCATTACAGGGTCTGGGGAGGGGCTGTTTTTCATGTTAGTATGTTATTGTTTGGTCTAAACTACTGATATCAACTTAAGCATCTATCCAGCTCTGTGGTTCTGGGTTGGTTTGGTTTGAGTATGAGTTGTCCACTCATGTCTTAGTCCGTTGCTTGGATCAAGTTTTATGACACTACGGTACTGAACAATATGTGCAGTGTGCACATAGAAGGAGATGTGTCACCTTTCGAAGGGCTCCACTAGGCAGCAAGCATCAGACAACACCCTCAGGCATCAGTAACATGTTCAATGCTTATATAACCTACTTTGAATGAGAGAGGAACTAGATCAAACTATCGCTATTAGATGCCTAGTTATTAGTGTAATAGGACATGTAAATATTATTGACCAAAATAACCTAGACCCCTAAGCCCCAATAAGAATATAATTCTGCGAGCATTAGATCATGCCTCGCTGTACACAGATGCTTGTTCGACTTATTCTCGTGCTGTGCCAGCCATTTATTTCAAAGGAACTTTAGAATTCCCAAATGCCTTATTTTCTTGTAGAATGCCCCTAAATATTCTTCTCAGTTGTGAGACAATGAAACTTTATTTGAAATTGAAATTAGATAAAGCAACCTATTATACTGTTTTTCCTTTTTTTTTTTGGGGTTGTGTGTGTGTGTGTGGGGGAGGGGGGGGGGGGGGGGTTGTGAAGGGTATAGAGTACTGTTTAACCTCGAATATGCATTCGACTCTCCCCATATATCGATGAAAGAGATCGTTGGGATTTTGTAGCGAAACGAGTAAGTGTAAACATGTGGATTGCAATATTTGATTTAATGCTTTCAACTGCCTAGAACTTAGGTTTGACGCAAGGGTTTCAAGGCATAAAAGCCTGAATGTTGATCAATCAACTAGGGGAAAGTCAATTAGCAAGGGGAATATCTTTCATGACACTTAATTAGCTCATTTAAGCTGGTAATAGAGATCTTTAATTGTTTTCTGGTCCCTTAAGTGTATGAGTCTTTCTTTGTCCGTTTTCCGCATTTTCTTCTTGTAATACAGTTGTTTTTTTCTCTGAGTAAGTACATCTTAAAAAAGCTTTGCAATTGAGCAAGTAGACCTTTGGTGGTTGTACATCTTTGTTCAGTGAAACAGATTAAGTCTGTTTTTCTGGTTTTTCCTGTAAGCAATCCATCTTCTAGGTTTTTTGGTAAGTTGCTCATCTCTAGTTACTCACCATCTGTAGCCTTTGGGAGATCAAAACGAGGGTGGATTTCTGAAACTGACGAGAACTAATGAATGGCTATTAGGTGACAATTCCGCACCAGTCAATAAGAAGTTGACAGCAAAGGTAGCTTTTTTTACAGTTGAATTTCCATTTATGTTCTATTCTAGCGGTCTCATCTCCTTCTGGCTTCCACCCCACCATATTATTCATGGTTAACAATGGAGCAGCTGTGTTCATGGTAAGCGAAGGAGCAGCTCATGAAGTATATCTAACATGGATCTTTGCTTATTTTTGATTGCAGGAAGTACAGAATGACTCCGAAAGAAGGAAGAGACTGAACCTTCTCAGATATGAAGCAGTATGTTATCTTGGACTCGATTCTGCAGCTATTTCTGTGGCACAATACTCAAGATTTGCTTCAGTTATGGACTGCACTTTACATAGTAAATAGAATTGCTGTGTATGTAGTTGGAATGCCCAATATTGAAACAAGTTTGACTGAAACGATCATGATAGTATCCTAAGCATCTATTATCGTAGATGTTTGCAACTTTTTCAAATGTACCCATAGATGCAGCTCATTTGTTCTTTCTTCTTGCAGCTTAAGAGGGAACTGCTTCTTTTAACGGTAACTATTGGAACTGCATGTGGTGGATATTGTTTAGTGACTCTGTCATTTCAGGTACTGTAAGCAGAGCCGATAACCCTTTTACGTTCTGGTTTCGATGCATATACATTACATTCATGATAAAGTGGCGTTTTTCATCAGACGATGCACTTAGTTATTTTTTGTTAATCAAATGACCTTAGAAACTTTTTGAAACTAGCCAAGCTCTTCTGTGAGGGGAGAGATTGCAAAGGAAAGGATGATCTAAACCAGAATAAACATAAGGCTAAAGAAAAACAAACTTTACCATAGAAGTAACCTTACAATTTGAACCAGATACTCCATTCACGCCAAATTAATTATGCATTTGAAAATCAGACCTTTAAAGGCAGTTACAGAGTCGAATAGATCCCTACCTAAGCAAGCAAAATTTTGGAGTGTTTGTCTGTTGTACTTCAGTACTTTCAAATCTTCACACCGTCACGGTGATTGTTGATGGTGAATGATTGTTTTAAGTTGTACTAGTTGATAATTTGGATATTCTTTAAAGAAAATGTTTGGCATACCTAGGTTTGAATGAGCTATCAATATGCCTGGTTGGAATAATGAACTCAGTTTCCTATGGCCGAACCATGTAAGACCTTTAGTGTGGTTTTTTTTTTCTGTGCTCCATTTCTGTCTTCCGTATGTGATTCTAGGCTCCCAAAAAGGATGGAAGGACTACATGTATGGTCCACTTGTGGCTACATAATTTATGATCTCAAATTGAAATGTTAATGTTTATACCATTTAAAAGTTGGATAGCGTTTTAGATTCAAAAATCTGTTTTTTTAAGGCAACTGAAAGGTATGTTTTTTGATTGTTGTCTATTTCAGAGAAGATTTCTTTAGAATAGCTGTTTAGGACAAAAAGAAACTGACATACCTTGCTTTTAACTGCACAGGCTGCTGTAAGTTATATGACTGGAGTTCTTTTCAGGTTAGTTTGAATTTATACACTTCTTTTAAATTGAGCAAGTGCTGAAATTCAGCATTCAGAACATTCAACAAAAAATTGAGAAGTCCGTCCCAGCTGCATATGCAGGGTCACATAAAAAGACCATTGAAGTCCCCGTGGCTGCTGCCTTGCTGATAATTCTGCTGTTGTCATTTTCTAATGCAGTTGCTTGTATCTTCAACTATTATACCAACATGCTGACAACATGTCTAGAGAAACGGTTCCAGACGTGTTCAAGAGAAAGAAGTCGAAGAAGTACTACAAATTAACTTGCATTTGAATGTTTATGTGCTGTGTTGTTCTTTTCCTTTATCCTGAAGCTAATGCTCTTTTTCTGAACCAGAATTGGAATAAGAAGCCAGGACCTCGAGGATTCGTTTGAGAAGTTGGTTAAAGGGAGTGGCATCGCTCTTTCATCCTCGAGACTTATGATTCCTGTGGCCATTTATGGGTTGTGGGAACTGTCTCAGCATTTCTCCCATGGTTTCTTTGAGTTCCAGGTACTATTGGACTTCTTTTATGTTTCCTGCAACTACATAACCAGATAAGGCTCATAGTTTAGAGAGCAAGTATGACTTGGCATACGTTATTGGCGTTCTGCGCAGCTGGTACCAGCGATGGTAGGAATATTCGCCTATAAAGCTGCCGCGCTGGTTCAAGTATACAGGGACAATGAAGACCTGCAATTAATATTTCCTGACAGTGGCGAAGAGTAAAGTGACTCACCCGGTTTCTTAGAATGTATAGTTCTTGGTTGTATTTGTTCCTCAACTGAGTCGATACATGCCAGCAGTTCACGACTTGCGACTAGCAAATCGACTAGCAAATGCAAGGAATTGTCATGATCAAATTTTCGAGAGAGTGAATAAGAACGACGGATCCAGCTGCTGGAATTTGAGACAGTCCAAAGTGTGGTCAGGTTATTGCTGGAAAACAGTTCGAGTTAAGCAAAGCCTTGTGGGCTGCAGTTCAACCGGCAAGGGATGTGACTCAGTACAGGTCCTCGCGGCATGGTCCGAATATAAAGGAAGTCTTTCACCTCAACACTGATTGCTTTAGCAAAGCAACCATTTCCAGCAAATAGGAAACAGCCTTCACACTTTCTTTCTAGTAGTATACTCAATTACCACTTAGTTGTACGAAATTTTGCCATTGTCGAGTATTTCCATCATCTACTTTGATTTAGTTTGTGGAAATTCGCTGAAAATTGTTCCACATTCTGAGGAAAGTTTGTGTCTGTTTCTGGGTGCGACGCAGCATATCTCGTACTTGAAGCATCGCATCATTTTTTATTTTTTATTTAGCTCACCCTCAACACTCCACAAACTGTGATGTGCAACTAACTGGGTTGTAGAGGAACCGTGTTCATTGGCAGCACGATTTAAGATGTTTTGTTCATGTTGTATGCTATGACATAAATCACATAATGTCTTGAGATTCACAAGAACCCTTGAGAAATGACATATGTATTACGAAATCTTTTTGGAGAAGAGGACTTGTAATTTTGTAAGGCCTTTAGCAAAGTTTTATGGAAGTGCCTTGTCTAAATATCTTCTTGTTAATCTTCTATATCCCTCATTAATTCCACTCAGATAGAAAAAATCCGACAACTAAACTAGACGGGTCAATTGCATTCGGCACTCCTAAGTTTTTCATGCGCTCTGCACCACAAAGTTATTTTTAGCTATCTGCCACCACAAACTTTCATAATTGTGGCGTTCAACACCTCTTGTATATTTTCCGGCTAATAGTCTCGCTGGAGAAGTAATTTAACTTAAACATGGGGGGCATTTTGGTCAGAACGATTAAAAAAGGGAGGGAAAATTGTAAAGCGTTTGGCGGGCGGTGGCGCGGGGCTGTTGTGGCTGGGCGGAGAGAAGAGGACATAAGGTGGGGGAGGGACACTACCGGAAGAGAGTGGGGTGCCGACGTGAGATGTCGGAGGAGGGGCAGCGGGGTAAGGGGCGGCAGCGCGGAGTTGTGGCCGCAGGCGGCGGGGGGAGAGAAGAGGAAGGAAGAGAGAGCGAGAGTCGACGTCACCGACAAGGGGGAGAGACCCTGCTGGCGAAGAGTAAGGAGCAAGAGATAGATGCCGAATGAGGGCTCGTGGTGCAAGGGGGTTGGCGGCGCAGGGGTGATAGATATTAGGGTTTCCATTCACTTGATATTCCAAAAATGCGCCCCTAAGTTCGGCTGATTAAATGTTTTTGTTCGGAATTTGGACAGAGGGTGTTGGGCGCCACACTTATGAAAGTTTGGGATGACAGATTGTTAAAAATAACCGGTGGTGTAGAGAGCTATCGGGTAAAAACTTAGGGGTGTCGAATGCAATTGACCCAATTTACCCTGTAAGTATATATAGTTGAAGCTGAGAGAATATTGTTCGAACACCCTCTTGATTGCCACGTGGACTTAGTAGGATTGACGTGAGAGGACAGAGATGGCTATGTTTCTAGGAGCGAACTCCCGCCAAATATGAAGCGCACGGATACAAGTAAGGCATTGGATTTTAATTTGACTTTTCAAAACTAATTTGAATTTACTCACCTTTTTAATTATGATTTGGATTTTTCTCTCTCTCACCTATTAATATATTTTGATTTCCTTTTTTTCCTCCCCCCCTCTCTCTCTCTCTCTCTCTCTCATACACACAACTGCAAAAATTTATGTCAGTACCTCAAATATCTCTCTTTTTAGCCAACTTTTTAGACATACATATTTTTTAAAATAATTTTTATACTCTTTACTAATGTCACTTGCACATACGCAAGCTAATTTGCTCATTATAATTCAAAAATCTTCCAAATTTTTTCTCTTAACTGTAATCAATAACTCTTCTAGCTATTTTATTTCATAGACTACTTAAAATAACTCCAAAACTTTTACAAACTCAAATGGTACTGAAATAGAACATTGAACTATGGACATCGACCCCTCTCCATCTCCTTCCTCCGCTGTGTCGTCTCCTTCCTCCTCTGCTAGAGAAGATGCAAAATCCACCAAAGGACAAGATCCGATCAAAAGTAGTACCATGAAACCTAACGACACCAGATCATTCATCTGGTAGGTTTGCCAAAAAATTTTCATCCCACAAACGTCTCTTTCCAACCTCCTTTAATGGTGTCGTCATTGCATCTGATGATTCCACCACCCATCGCTATATACATGATTTATCTGGACATACCAAGCAAACTCTAACACAGAGGATGATTCCCCTTCTCATGAAACACAAATCAACATAGAGAGCCAGATAGTCCCAATTTGAACTTGATGTAGAGGAAAAACACCACATGTAAGATGAAGACACGTGTCCTCATCCAGACGCATCGAAACCGCCACACCATTAATATGGAAGTGAGTAAAGATGAGTTACTCGGGGAGTAACTCCGGGATATTAACCAGACACTAATGATGGGTAACCCCCCCATTAATCTGATGACCCCATAAATATACAGACATAAATCCCCCCAAGCTGGGAACACTATAAAAGGAGTATGGAAGAATATGTGGAAAGAGGTAAGAGAGTTGAACTTATACTTTATCAAGTTTCAGACATATTCTGACTTAATCATCGGAGATTTCCCGCCGGAAATCCTTCCGGCGAGTCACTGGTGTTGGTTTTGTTGTGCAAGTCTATTCACGAAGCGCGTCCTGAATTCGCTCCACAACATTTTGGCGCCATCCGTGGGACCGACATTCGTGAATAGATTATGTCTCAAAACCCCACACCTCCAATTCAGCAAGTTGGGGCGACTCCACCAATTTCGCCCTTACCACCAATTTCACCCTTACCACCAATCCGTGATCCATTTCGTGGGGGAGCTGCATCTCCGTCCTCCAGTCGCGGCAAAAAGGTTACAACAACTACTACCGTAGCGCGAACTATCGCTGTTGCAATACCTGTAATTCCTGCCGTAATGTCAGAAGCCGTCGCAACAGTAGTTTCACCCGCTGTGACAATCGCTCCTCCCTCCATAAACACTGTCCTTCCTCCGCTCCAAACGGTCAACACGTCCGCACCTACCACAACGTTACCAGTCCTGAGCATTCAAGCTGACTTAATGGCCGTTCTTCGGACTATGCAACAGTCCATCGAACGATTACAAGCAGCTGTGGACAACTCACCCCCGCAACCAGAACCTCCAAGCGAGCAACATGTGACTGGTATACAGAAGACTCTGGAACGAATACAAGTGGAAGATGGGCATTCCGACAATGAGCGGCGCAACCCGAGGTCCAGGAGACAAGAAGAAAGTTCTTATAAAGCTCATTCTACCAGGAAGAACTCTTATCATAACCCTGGCGAACATCGTGCCGAACGATACACCAATGCCCCAGTCATCGTTGGGCGACCATTTACAAAAGAGGTTGATCACTTCCCTAGGCCACAGAACTTCAAAATGCCTCCCTGTGAATCATACGATGGCACCGGAGACCCAATGGAGCACTTAGCCCATATCACTTCTGGTATGAATCTGCACTTAGTCCCTGACCAAATCATGTGCTGAGCGTTCCCGGTGACCCTGAAAGGAGCTGCACACGTATGGTTTCAACACCTCGCACCCCGCTCTATCTCCTGCTAGGCCCAGTTGGCAGAGTCCTTCCGTAACAATTTCTTAACAAGTCGGATACAAAGGAAAACTCTTCGGCCCTTTTCCGTATCGTGCAAGGACCTAAGGAATCCTTAAAATCCTACTACGCCCGCTTCAACACTGAGAAGCTACTCATTGACAATTTGGATTCAGGAGTGACTTTTGCCGCAATGGCAAGAGGTGTGCGTCCAGGGACACCATTGCGTTTCTCACTGAATAAAAGGCCCCCAGAGCACATGACTGACCTACTCGATCGAGTAGAGAAATATCTCCGGGCTGAAGAGGATTCCATGACCACTACCCAAGATGAAGGAATTTCTGGTCAGAAGAGGCGAGATCGCCAAGAGGGGAAGATACCCGAAGAACCCAAACGTTCACGGACGACCCTCTCTAAGCACTTCACCCCTCTTACGACATCTCGGGAATATATCCTCAATCAGATCAAAGGCCAAGATATCCTAAAGTGGCCCAAGCCAATGAGACTGCCCGCCAATAGAAGAGACGCCCAGCTCTATTGCCATTTCCATAAAGATCATGGTCACACGACTGAAGAATGCAAAGTTCTTCGGCGAGAAATCGAGAATCTTATTGCCAGAGGGCACCTCAAACAATTTGTCAAGACAAATGAGCGCCAAGGAGGTAAGCGGGGATGGGGTCAACGAAGGCATGACGATTCGGCCCCTAAGGAACCCCCGGTGATAAACACAATATCTAGAGGCCTAAGCGCTGGAGGAACCTCAAGATCAGCTCGAAAGGCTTACGCGTGACAAGTCAATTTGAAGCAGGGACCAGCCAAGTGCCCAAAGGCCCCCGCCACAATAAGTTTCGATGATGCGGATCTCCAAGAAGTCATTACACCGCATGATGACGCTCTGGTTATCTCCCTCTAAATAGATGCGTATGTCATCAAACGCATCTTAGTGGACACAGGAAGCTCCGCGGACATTCTCTTTGAGGATGCATTCTCCCAAATGAAGATATCAAGAGAACGAATCCGTTCGGTCACCTCGCCACTGTATGGCTTTACGGGAGCATCCGCACCAGTGGAAGGAGTAATCCCCCTCACTGTACTCACCGGATCATACCCGCTTCAAGCTACGTAGTCAATCGACTTCCTGGTCGTCAAGATCAAGTCAGCATATAATGGAATACTAGGGCGAGCGGGCCTCAACAAATTGTAGGCTATAGCCTCAACGTTCCACTTGTGTATGAAATTCCCAACTCTTAACGGAACAGGGGTAGCAAAGGGAGATCAAGCTATAGCACGCAAGTGTTACATGGCTTCATGCAAGACAGATGAGGCGCTCGCCATTGAAGACCAGCGCGACGAACATACTTTCAGGCGAGCTGAGCCGGTGGAAGAACTTGTCTCCATAACATTAGGAGCGGACGAGAGTCACCAGTTAAAGATAGGCTCCACGCTGGAGCCAGCTCTTCGTGATCAACTGGTATCGTTCCTTCACTCAAATGCGGATGTCTTCGCATGGAGCGCCGCAGATATGCCAGGAATAGATCCATCCGTAATGACCCATCGCCTCACAGTTGATCCACGCTGTAAACCGGTGAAACAGAAAAAGCGATCTTTCGCACCGGAAAGGCAAGCGATCATCAAGCAAGAGGTCGACAAGCTCCTAGAAGCAAAGTTCATTGCTGAAATCAACTATCCGGCATGGGTGGCTAATGTAGTCATGGTTCCAAAGGCTGGGACGAACAAGTGGAGAATATGCATTGACTACACTGATTTGAACAAGGCTTGCCCCAAAGACAGCTACCCTCTACCTCGCATCGACATTATGATAGATGCAACTTCGGGGCATGAGTTGCTCAGCTTCATGGATGCCTTCTCCGGTTATAATCAGATTCGCATGCATGACGACGATGTGGAAAAGATGACCTTCATTACCAACGAAGGTCTCTTTTGTTACAAAGTCATGCCTTTCGGCTTGAAGAACGCATGTGCCACCTACCAACGACTTGTTGACAAAATCTTTAAGCCTTTGCTAGGTAAAACCATGGAAGTTTATGTCGACGACATGCTCGTCAAAAGCCTTCGTGCAGCTGATCACATTGCCAACCTTGAGGAATGTTTTAATCTCTTGCGCAAGTACAAGATGCGGCTCAATCCAGCCAAGTGTGCATTCGGGGTCTCTTCAGGCAAGTTCTTAGGCTTCATGGTCTCATACAGAGGGATAGAGGCCAATCCTGAAAAGATCAAGGCTATACAAGACATGACGGCTCCGAAGAGAGTGAAGGAGGTACAGATACTAACTGGACGTATAGCGGCACTCGACAGATTCCTCTCTAAGTCTGCTGAGAGATGTTTACCTTTCTTCAAAGCTTTGAAGAACATTAAAGACTTCGAGTGGACCGCCGAGTGCCAAAACTCCTTCGAAGCCTTGAAAGAGTATCTGATGGCTGCCCCGCTCCTATCCAAACCACTTGTAGGAGAAGAGCTATTCTTGTATTTGGCCATAGCAGAGTCGGCTGTAAGTGCGGTGCTTGTCCGTAACCAGAATAGTAAGCAGCTCCCTATATACTATGTGAGCAAAGTACTACAAGGCGCTGAGTTACGTTATCCAGATGCAGAAAAATTGGCTTTTGCTCTCTTGATCGCAGCTCGCAAGCTTCGACCATACTTTCAATCTTACTCCATAACAGTGCTCACGGACAAGCCCTTACGACAGATACTCCACAAGCCTGATGTCTCAGGGTTCTTGGTCCCATGGTCCATAGAACTCGGGGAGTTCGACATCCACTATAAGCCACGACCTTCTATCAAAGGACAAGCCCTCGCCGACTTCATTGTTGAGTGTACTCTGCCCATCGAAGACGAGGAGCAACTACCTCAGCAGGAGAGGCCTTTCACCTGGATCCTCCATGTGGATGGTTCTTCTAATGCAAACGGAAGTGGAGCTGGTTTAATCCTTCGTGGTCCTGAAAACCTCGTCGTTGAATATGCCTTACGATTTGATTTTCCCGCTTCAAACAATTAGGCCGAATACGAGGCACTTATTGCGGGGATGCACCTTGCAAAGGCTATGCGAGCGGAAGCACTTCATGCCCATAGCGATTCACAGCTGGTCGTCAAGCAGCTTTCTGGAGAGTATGAAGCACGAGGCGCAAAGATGGCTGAATACCTCCAGAAGGCCAAAAGGCTTGCAGAGACTTTTGCGTATTTCAACATCACTCAAGTTAGCCGAGAAGACAATACATCAGCTGACGCACTTTCACGTTTAGCGTCCCTCGACCAGTCTGGGCTTAGCCGAACCGTTCACTTGGAACTCCTCCACGCACCAAGTATTAATGATCGTGAGGTCATGCAGGCCGAGCACGAACCATCATGGATGGACCCAATTAAGTCCTATCTTGCGAATGGCATCCTGCCAACCGATCGAAAGCAAGCTCGAGGAATCATTTCGCGCGCAGCCCGCTACACGATTGTTGATGACGTGCTGTACAAAAGATCTTTTACGCTCCCCTATCTGCGTTGTCTTACTCCTATTGAAGCTACTTACGCTCTGCGCGAGGTGCATGAGGGAATATGTGGTCAACACTTAGGAGGGAAAGCCCTAGCACACAAAATCCTTCGTCAAGGCTATTACTGGCCGACAATGCAGCAAGACGCGCTGGAGCACACAAAAAAATGTGATGCTTGTCAGCGGTTCTCGCCTGTGCCAAAGCTTGCTCCTACCGCATTGACTACTTTGAGCAGTCCTATTCCCTTTGCCATGTGGGGCATGGATATATTGTGACCTTTTCCCCCCGGCTTCAGCACAACGGAGATTTGTAATCGTTACTATTGATTATTTCACTAAATGGGTCGAAGCCGAAGCTCTATCCTCCATCACGGAGCAGAAGTGTGAAAACTTCTTCTGGCGCTCAGTTGTCTGCCGTTTTGGAATCCCTCGTGTGCTCGTCACCGACAATGGAAAACAATTCGACAACTGCACCTTTCGTGCATTTTGCGCTAATTTATCAATCGAGCAACGTTTCACTTCTGTGGCTCACCCACAGACAAACGGCCAGACAGAGGTAACTAATCGTACCATCCTCCAAGGTCTAAAAAAGAAGCTTGATGGTGCGAAAGGACTTTGGGCTGACGAACTCCATAAGATCCTTTGGGCTTACCGAACAACGACCAGAAACCCAACAGGCGAAACTCCTTTCAACTTGGCCTTTGGCACGGAAGCACTAATCCCGGTAGAGATTGGTCTACCCTCTCTTCGTCTACTCACTTATGAACCTAACGTGAACGACGAAGCGTTGCGTTGCAATCTTGACCTCTTAGAAGAACAAAGGGATCGAGCACAGATGCGACTCGCCGCATATCAGTAGCGTGTGGCCAGATATCACGATCGACGCATTCGCCCTCGTGCTTTCCACATTGGAGACCTCGTCCTCTGCCGAATAGAAGCCTCATCCCCTCGCAATGCCATCGGCAAGCTATCACCAAACTGGGAAGGCCCTTATCGTGTGACCAAGTATGGTGGTCCTGGCTCATATCACTTGGAGCATTTGGATGGAAAAAGTATCCCACGAACGTGGAATGCTACCAATTTACGGCGATACTACGCATGAACAAGATCAAAGAGGGGCCATACATATCTCATCTATTGATTTTTTCGATCCTGCTCATGCTTAGATAGCCCACTATGTTACGAAGTTTTACGGTTTGCACAAGCCTTAGCTTTTCCTTTTTTCTCTTCGGATTTATATTGCCATTGATGTACTTATCTTCTACTATGAATACAAGAGAATTTGGCAAAAGTAGATAAGAACTTGAATATATTAGAAATAAAGTCAACTACATCAAGGCAACAAAAGAAGAGTCCCCTAAAATTAAGTCTAGAAGAAGAGGAAACTAGACTATTCGTCCTGATCGGCTGCACCCTCGGGCATCCCCATCTCCTGAATCTGAGCCTCGGCTAAAGACTACTGCCTGGAAACTGTCCTGGAAGTTGACCCGGATGCACCTAGCGATCGGCCAACAGAAGGACTAGCTATTCCACGTGAACTTGCACCTTTCCTTCGTTCAACCTCTTCTGCCCGAAGAGCGTCATCCGCAGCTATCTCACGGGCAAACTTATGCTCATAAAGGCTCAAATCAAACTCAGGATGATCTTTGCGAATATCAGTCTTGCAGTCGTTATAGCCATGCACGAGAGCCTTTTTCGAATCACGGAAGCGCTGATCCGTAAAAGTCTTGGATTTCTTAAACATCTGCACCGCCTGAAGTACCACTGTCGACTTCTCGGCCTCTGATTGTTCGATCCGAGCAGTTAACCCCGCATTAGCCAGTTCCAGTCGCTCTACCTTCTTGCTCAGGTCATCAACTTTCTTCTCGGCCTCCCTACGGCAGTTATTCTCCACCATTACCTTCTTTTGTTCCTCATCCAAGACCTTGTCTGCCACAATAAGCTTCTCCGCACCAATCTGCACATGCGCCATAGCCTGCATAACAAAAGAAGTTAAACACGGGAGCTTTTGACATAGAAATTAAAAAGAAGAAATCAAACCTGCGACATAAGTTGAACCATGCCATTCGCTGTATCAGGAACACCGTAAGTAGAAAATGTCTTGCGATCCATATGAATGATCGCGTGACGAGACCAGTTCCATGCTGTACGAGGAGACTTGAAGACTGACTCCTCAATAGATATGCCCCAGGCAGGACGATAAGGAACGTCAGCCCGAACAGAAGACGACGTAGCTCTACTCCCTCCTCGGCCATATGTTTTTCTTTTCCTCGGAGCTTCTTTAGACTTGTTTACCGTAGACAAGCCAAGAACGAACTCTTCCGCTTGCGATGAAATCTCCTTTACTTGAGGCCTGGAAACCAGCGTGTGAAAGTCTAAGTCTTGCATTTCCTCCTCTTCAACGCCATGAATGGAGACCAATTCATCGGGAATAATGTCGCTCATCACCCCTTGGAAATTAAAGCGCGTAGGATCCCCTTGTGCTCGGGACGACATATTTCCTGCACAGAGAGCAAAAGTAAGATACCATTAAAAGATTCAGTGTGCAGGCTCTGGTAAGAACATTTACCAGGGTCGTTCTCGCCCTCTTCTTCCTCCTCGTCGAAATCTTGAGGTTCAGGGGAAAATATGATGCCGCATTCACGAAGTTGAGCGTTACTCAGAGGATATCTGGACTCTAAGGACGCAGCTCCTTTGAGCTTCTCAATATGCTCGAGGTCAGTCTCCGACAAATCTTTTTCATTTAATTTATTACATGATGTAGTATCACACTCGGCTAGCCACTCATTACAAACTTCCCTCCGTTGAGACTTAGGCAGTTTGACAAACAGAAACCTCTCCTTCCAATTATGGTTGGATGACGGTGGATGAGGAAATAAGTTCGCTTCGGCTTTTGGGCGCCGACTTAAGAAATACCAACCTACTTGTTTGGTGATTGTACATACAGTGAAAAACCATCTGAATACCCTAACCCTGGGCCTCAAACCAAGTTTATGACATTGATATATGAAGAAACTCATAAACCGCCACGCATGAGGGGAAAATTGGCCGGGTGCAAGACCATATAGGTTCAAGACTCTAATAAAAAAAGGATGGAGAGGAACCCTAAAACCGTTGATAAACATATCCCAATAAACGCCAATTTCATCAATGGTGGCCATGTTAGCTACTTCGTCCTCTTCGGGAAGCCTAAGTTTTACAATGGGAAGAATTTCGCAACGCTCCCGAAGAAGTTTTAAGTCATAGCTGCTGAGTTTTCTCCTAAGGGTATGCGCGTCAAAAGGTTTAGGAGATTGAGCGTTCTCCCTCAAAACCTCTTTCGCAGGGACTCCCCTCGGCTCCTGGAAGGGAACCAGAGGAACACCAGTTTCCAAAAACAGGGGGTCAAAAGTAGGTTCTATGCTGACGCCTTGAGCGTCGACATTAGGTACAAAAACACATCCTTCATCTTCTTTAGACATAATTTCAGATCAAAAGCTAAAGATTTCAAAAACGTTTGAAGCTTACTTGATGAAACTGAAGATCTTCAAAACTCAGAAATCTTCGAAAGCCCAAGGAAATCGCCTCTCTCAACTCCACTCAAGAGATGAAAAGTATGAAAGTGAAAGGAAAAGAAACTTCCTACCCCTTATATAGACATGAAAAACTCATCCAACGGGTAAGATTCCATGACCGTTGAAACAACCTGGACACATGGCATGATCCGATGAATTTACCAGGGAGCGAAATTACCTGTTTACCCCACGACGATAAACAAAGCGTGTCCGAGTAGATGAAAATTCATGGAGCCGAGTAGACGAGCACCTTGCAGGCCTCTACTCGGCCAAGCCGAGTAGACGAGCACCTTCCACGCGTCTACTCGGCCAAGCCGAGTAGACGAGCACCTGGCATGCCTCTACTCGCCGAGCCGAGTAGACGAGCGCCTCGCATGCCTCTACTCGCCGAGCCGAGTAGACGAGCGCCTCGCATGCCTCTACTCGGCCGAGCCGAGTAGACGAGCGCCTTGCATGCCTCTACTCGGCCGAGCCGAGTAGACGAGCGCCTCGCATGCCTCTACTCGGCCGAGCCGAGTAGACGAGCACATACCACGCCTCTACTCGGCCGAGCCGAGTAGACGAGCGCCTCGCATGCCTCTACTCGGCCGAGCCGAGTAGACGAGCGCCTCGCATGCCTCTACTCAGCCGAGCCGAGTAGACGAGCGCATACCACGCCTCTACTCGGCCGAGCCGAGTAGACGAGCGCCTCGTATGCCTCTACTCGGCCGAGCCGAGTAGACGAGCGCATACCACGCCTCTACTCGGCCGAGCCGAGTAAACGAGCGCCTTGCATGCCTCTACTCGGCCCAGCCAAGTAGACGAGCACGTACCACGCCTCTACTCAGCTGAGCCGAGTAGACGAGCACCTTACAGGCCTCTACTCGGCCAAGCCGAGTAGACGAGCACGTACCATGCCTCTACTCGGCTTGGCCGAGTAGACAAACATCTGATAATCTACCATCTACAATTCCATATTCTTCTTCGGAGAACATGAAATGGGGGGCAAATGATGTAGAGGAAAAACACCACATGTAAGATGAAGACACGTGTCCTCATCAAGACGCATCGAAATCGCCACACCATTAATATGGAAGTGAGTAAAGATGAGTTACTCGGGGAGTAACTCTGGGATATTAACCAGACACTAATGATGGGTAACCCCCCCATTAATCTGATGACCCCATAAATATACAGACATAAATCCCCCCAAGCTGGGAACACTATAAAAGGAGTAGGGAAGAATATGTGGAAAGAGGTAAGAGAGTTGAACTTATACTTTATCAAGTCTCAGACATATTCTGACTTAATCATCAGAGATTTCCCTCCGGAAATCCTTCCGGCGAGTCACTGGTGTTGGTTTTGCTGTGCAGGTCTATTCACGAAGCGCGTCCTGAATTCTCTCCACAACAGAACTGTTTGGTGGGGTGGGTTGGCGAGGGGAGGTTCTAAATAAAAGGGGGCAGTGGTCCTAGTGGGATCGTGAAATGTGAGTAAGCTTGGCGTGGGGGGAAAGTTGGAGTCATGTAGTGTTGCGCCAGGCTCTATTAAGATGGCTCATAATAAGGCCCTACTCATCTCTAAAGCTTGTCCAAGTAAATTTATGTCCAGTAAAACCCATATCAATTAAATTATACTAGTCCATAAAGTCACGATAATCAGTCATCCGATAGAAAATAAACGACGATGTATCGATGACAGCATTGGAATTGCCAATCACCATCCAAGATGCTAATAGGCCTCTTAACCTTTTCCAAAATATTTTTCTATATTATGTATAAGGCGTAGCATAAATAGATGAGAGAAGTCACAGAGGTTTGGAGTGCACCTCAATGAATATGTGAATCTCCTGTTTTTCCGCTAAACTTTGGTGACTTTGAGCTCGAGGGAGGACTACATGACCCAGATGCCCCCATAGAGCCGATGAGATCCATGCGCTCCACTTGGTTGAAAGCAAAGGACTCACTTATTGTTTTGGCTGGGGGTGAGCACCAAACCATTCAAAGCGATAAAAACCGTTCAAACCGAACTGATCCAATCTGAAAATCTTAACAGTTCAGTTTCACATTTCTCAAACCGATCTCAATTTGATTTGGTTCACGATTCACTTTTTTAAACTGATTATAAACTAAACCGAATTGACCTATGGTATGTTAGATATTTTTAGTAACATTCGTTGATAATTTTCATATACATGGTATTAAGAAATCCAAATAAACAAAAACTTTAAAGTTAAATGAAAAAAATATAATGAGAGCAGTTATACCACAAAATATTTAAAGGGCCCGTACGTTTACCATATTCGTTTTGTTTTTTTTATTTTCATGATTTTCGTATTCAGTTAGAAAATATGCTCCTATACTTTTATCATTTTCACCCAAAAAAAATTAGTTATTTTTTCTTACATTGGCTTAAGTTCGGGTGAAAAAAAGCTGAAAACACCTCGAATGTGTTTTCAGATTTTTGTCACTATTTGAGTAATTTTATCCAAAACGAAAACTGAAAAATGGTAAAAATACACAAAAAGAGAATCTTTTTTATCATCATTACAAAAAACATAAAACGAATATTGTAAACGTACATGCCCAAAAGTGACCAATATCTCTTGTGTATTTACTCATTCTTTCTCTTACATCAATGACAAAGACATACTTGAGGTTTTATTGTATCATATATATGGAATAATACTTTTATCTTATATTAACACGAGCAATTATAGATTGAACGTAACAAGACTATGTGCAATTTAGAGAAAAGATAACTTCAATTTTGATAATATATATTTAGATCCAAGAGTTGTGTGTAAAGGAATAACATCTTTAAATGGGCTTAAATCCATCCAAACCGATTAAACTGAACCATTTAAACCGACCAAAACGAACTGTCCAAACCAATGGTGTTTGGTTCGGTTCGGTTCATAATTTTTCAAACTGAGGGTAATGGTTTGATTTGCGGTTTGAGCCCCAAACCGAACCATGCTCAGCCCTAGTTTTGGCCCACTCGCACGAGATTCTTGTCTCCCAAAGAATAACAACAGAGGGTTGGTGCAGGTTGAAAAGTTCAGTTATGGTGCTTTTGAAAGTAAAGAATTTTCATGTTCTGCATATTAATAGTACCGAATTCTTCTTTAGTCGATTTGATGAGTTCATGGGAAGGGCTTCATTCGTGTAGGTTATCCACTTCAGCCCTAGGGTGGATTCCTCTCCCGTTGCCCATCTCAAAATGATAAAGCTGTATGATCGATCTCCGCAACCTCGGCTCTCAACAAGTTTCATCCTATGATGTAAGCATTTTGAAGTCCTATTGGATTAAGTTTCAAGCGGGTTTATGCCCATGCTTATTCCGGGATAACGCTCATCTACTCTAGTACCGAGTTTTCCAACATAAACTGTAGGTAGAGGTTTGTTTTGATGCGGTGGTCATTCGTAAGCATGAATGATTTGTCTCTCTCCATTTCCAACATTTTTGTTGGGCATTGTGGTGCTCGAGTTGTTTTTTATTACTATGTCGTGTTCAACTATGGGTTGTTCCCCTCTATCAGCTTTTTTCGTACGTGACAAATTTTCATGTCGTGTCAATCCCATATGCATGTTGGGTCAAAGTTAGGAGCTTGTTGGTGTCTAGGCGAAGAGGTAAGTCTTGGTCGCAGATTTCTAGAGTCCAAGGGTGAGGGACTGTTGTTGGGTCTAGGTAAAAGAAGATAGTGGTGAGGGTCGACCATTTTTGGTGGGCAAAACAGGGTGAAGGTTTAATGTCCATTTAGTGAGAGGTTAGAGGATTAGAATGGGGAGGAGGAGGAGTGACTAGATCGAGTAAGAATATGGTGGATGTGACTGGAGGGGGGGGGGGGGGGGGTTAGCATGTGATTTGGGCTCGAGAATGGTTTGTGAAGATTTGGTGTGTGTGGACGCGGGAGGGCATGTTTTGATTTTTGACCTGTGCTGTTGAGTAAATTTTTTTGCCTCTGATTGCTTTCAAATTTTCTTGGATCTATTCAAATTTGTCAGTAACATAGGTGAGCTTGGTGCAAGAAAGGTTCTCCTTACAAGGTGGGTATTTTGATTATGTGGTGTGCTATGAGAGTACGAGACCGTGGGTAGGTAACGAATGGATGTAAGGTCCGCAAGGGGCAAATAATGGTTTTTCTCTTGGGACTCAGGGTTGTCAGAAGGGTTTGAAAAGAAGGAGGGTACATTGGTTTTGCCCAGGCCTACTAGGGGTTTTGCACCTCTAGGCAGTGGGTCGATGCCACACGATGGAGCCCTTCCTTTGTTGTATTGATGATTGACTTGGATCCAAGGCCCATCCATGTTGATTTTTGAGCATGTTCACGCCAGGTGGAGAGAGGGAGCTTTATCGACTCCGACAGTGCTTTAGATATTAGGTGCATGACGTTTGATGGTGCCTGAGTTTGCCATAACCATAACAAAATGAGGGGTATAGATTTTTGTGTGTGAGATAGGGGGAGGCAAAATGAGGTATGAGAGAGCGGGAGAGAAAAATAAAGAATTCAAAACTGTTGGAAATTCAGAATTTATGGAAATCCCAAGATTTTTGGGACAACTTTGTATTTCCAAGTATAGGAGATTAGCTGTAAATTAGTCAAACCTTCCTAGATTAGCAACATGTCATACTTTCCTAGGATATTAATATGTCAAACCTTCTTAGAATAGCGATACCTTCATGTATAAAGGTCTTGTACTTAATCATTTTCAGATAAGGAATTCCAGAATTTTCCTCATGGTATCAGAGCTTTAGGCTCTTTTCTGGGATAAAAAAACCTCGACACACAGGCCTTCATTGCCGAGACCATAGTGTTGTTTGTTTGTGCTCTGTTTCTACCCTGTTTTCAGGTAAAAAACAAAGTTTTTTTGCACACTATATGTTCAGCCTTCATTGCTGAAATTTCTTACAGCAGTTTACGTTCTTATTCTCTGGCCTTTATAGCCATTTTTTCCAACGTTTCTTCCCATTGATCTTCATCACCATTCTTTTCCCTTTAATTCTATTTCAAAAGGGTTTCAACATGTCTTCCACAACTGAGAGAGCTCCCAGTGTCCAATTCGAAGAGGTAACACTCAATCAAATAGTAGGAGAATTACAGAACATTCAATCTGCCTACAGATTGAATGGAAAAAATTATATGAAGTGGTCTCAATTGGTGCGTACCTTTCTGAAAGGAAAGGGAAAATTGAGTCATCTCCTTGGTATTGGGCCCAAGAAGGGAGATCCCAGATTTGATGCTTGGGATGAAGAGTGTTAACCATACGGTTATTTAACCTATGATTATATTTGTTTTTGATGATAACTAACATTGTTGTTTATGTTGTCTAACATGTATTGAGTTGATGAAGCAATAGGAATAATTTCATACTCATGCAAACGAATTATTAGACGAGCAACACGGTCAACCGGGGGCTCCGGCCCTCGCCCGCACAATCGACCGACGGGCTCCGGCCCTCGCGGGCACAATCACTTGACGGACTCACGGGGGGGCTCCGCTCATAGTGCTCCGGCACGAGGACCCCTCGCCACAGACTCTAAATATTGAGCTATGAGCATGGCCGCTCATGTTACCATTGATCGTCGAAGCCGCTAAGGCAATGACCCACGGGTCATTCCAGGACAGGAGCAGGTCCTCAGAGGGCATCGCGCCTAGTCCGCTTGGCAGTTGGCTACATGGGCAACCCTCACCGCTGTCAGGATCTCTGCGCGTCTCTTGACGTATCTCGTGGGATTCAGTCAGGGCTTGGACTGGAGGCTGGGGCAACAGGCTATTCTGACCATGCTACCGCGGTATGGTCAGTTTCCTCAGACAGGCAGAAGGATGCTACAAAGGCAGGGCAGCACGAACTCGGGGACCGGCAGTCCAATGGACAATCAATACTCTGGGACCCTCATCACCGACGTGTCACTCCTGGGGGACGACACGTGTCGACTGATGACACGTGCGCATTTGTGCCTATATATAGTGGACTTTGGAGCTTATTTGAGGACTTCTCTCTCATTTCAAGATTTCACTTTCTCTCTCTAAAACTTATTCTCTCTGGATTTCTAGTGAGAGAAAGACATTTGAACTCACGACATCGGACTCTTGACGCTGCACTCTTGACTCGGACTATCGACCGCCGGCCCTATTCGTCGTTGCCTTGCTTGCGCGGCGCTGCCAACCCTTGTGACTTGCCTGGGGAGCCTTGCTCTCAGCCCTTACTCCATCCTTGCTGTCTCCCACTTTGCCTACTCAGAAGCCAACTCAGACTGCATCCTTTGTGGCACCTCTACGTGGCAACGAACCCGCTTTCATCGGCAACAGATAGGACAAATGATATATAAAAAAAATGGTCCCTTAAGTATGGGGTCATGTTCTAAATGGTTATTCAAGTACAAATTGTTTCTCGTTGATCCTTCAAAATCACTTTCATGATTTAAATGTCCTTTTGACCATTAAATGGGATTTTTATACCTGTCGTCCTTTGACTGAGGACATTTTGTTTAATTCATGCCTAATAGTCCCATGAACACGACATGGCAGCTGACATGGCAATAAAGGGCTCAATACATTTTAGTGACCAAAGATTGTTACGTTAAATATTAAAGACAAATGATAGCCATTATAATAGAAAAGATGGGCAACACCTCTGCCATAATAGAAAAATGTCGCTAGATGTATTTTAGCGATAGAATATTAGCAACAATCACATAACACGTGTAGTGGCAACTTTTTGTCGCTAGAGCTGTTGTAACAGGAATACAATACAATATATGATCGTTATCTCAAAAAATATTCCACGACAAACCCTAGAACTACTTTCGATCTCTTAGATACATACAGAATTATACGGAAATAGGCTTCACCTGCTACTCCATTGTTGTTTGAATCAATCACCAACAGCCAGCCAGAGAAGTTTTTCTACTTGGATACCATATGAACTCCATTTAAACACACTTTCTCAATCAAACCAAACCAATCCAATCCAATAACCTAACAAACTATAACCACTAGCATGATTCATTCATTCAGACACACATACACACAAACACCACACACTCATCTCATGACACAGACACGGGCGCGTGCATGTGAGCACATGCACACGCAAACACCCCATTCTTGACACACACTCATCTCCAAGAAACACACACACACACAAATTCAAGCACATGCACACACAGTTTCACACATTGCGACACACAAAAACACACTCAAAGATTCACCTCGTACACACAGACAAACACACACATTCACCTCATGATAGAGTGATGAGTGAAAGAAGCAAAGAGTAGTAGAAGCATTGTGATGAGTGGAAGAAGCATCCATGACTGGAGTGATGAGCGAAAGAAGCAGTGATGGTCGGTTGCGGGATTTAGACGAGTGATTTGGTCATCGAAATGCCCATTTGGAAAAAAGGTGCCATGTCAACCGTCATATCAGGGCCATGGGGCATTACTCGTGAACTTACCAAAATGCCCCTCGGTCAAAGGACTATAGTTTAAAAATCTCATTTAATGGTCGAAGGACCTTTTAAATCAAGAAAGTTATTTTAAAGATCAACGAAAAACATTTTAGACTTGAAGGACCATTTAAAACATGATCCCACACTTAAATGGCCTTTTTAAAAAAAATTACCTAGGAAATTAGTTTTCTTAAAGTGCCTAAAAACTGAACCTAAGAGAAAGGAAAAAAACAATTCACTGCCATGATCCATACATGAAAGTTTTGGCCCTTCTCCCCTTCTCCATGACTAAGTTCTTGTGCTTCGAAATTGTTGGATGATTATTTCATTTGCGACTAGATGTATCTTGGAAAATTACCCTCTTAAATTTCTCATTTGGTTTCACAAGGCATTGGTTATTCTTACTTGTGTATATTGATTCATTGAAGGAGCTTGCATATCAGCAACAAGCAGACTCTTTTTGATGAGTGATGGTGGTGGTTTGGGTGGTCGGGCAGGGTGGGGGTGTTTGTTCAAGGGAATTAATATGGAGAAACGAGAAAGAGGTATGGGAAGCCAACCAAACTTGTCTTTTCTACCCAAAAACTATGACTTGTCCAATCACTAAATACGTGGAATCTGCCCATTTTTACAGGTCACTGTGGTCTTTAGGTGGCTAGGGTACTACACCACTAGAAGAAATAGTTTATGCTGGTCGTTTAAGTCGGAGCCAATAGTACTCAATGGACAGTTTGTCGTTGAGCAACGGAAACATGATAGGTCCACTCCCTTCTTTAGTCGATAAAATATAAGCATGAGTCACACAAAGCCAGAGCCAACAATGCACAACGGAAATTGGTCATTGAGTGACAGAGCAAGATAAGTTAACTCTCTTCTAGAGTCGAGAACGATAGGAAAATGACTGGAAAATCACTGCAAAACTTGGATTTTTCTTATTCTTTCTTCTTATTTATAATATATTTTAAAACTCTTTTGCAAGCTCAGGGCATGAAGTAGAATCCTAGGACTTAGGCTTAAATGAATAAGGACGGACACTATCTTGACTGTCGTGAGAGGGAAATCGTGGGGACCCCAAAAAATAGAAATTTGTGTAGTAAATACTGACAATGCAATGGACCGGATAAACTAAGATTGACACTCTCATAACCGTCAAAAGAGGGAAATCACATGAAACCCCTAAAAAAAATGCATAAAGATGAAACTGACAATGCATTGGACTTGATGAACAACGACATATACTATCCTGAGTGCCATAATAGGTATCACAAGGTGCCCCTAGACAAAACAAAAAACACATTGAGACATAGACTATCTTGACTATCAAGAAAAGAGAATGTCGTGGAGCTCTTAGATAGAAACAAAAATGTATGCATATGACACTAACAATGCAATGAACTTCAAAGACAGACATTATTCTAACTGCTGTAATAAGGGAATCACTTGGCCTCTAGACAAAGAATACAAATTGAGCTGACCCTAGCATAACTATAGTGAAAAGGGATCATTTCTAAGGTAGAGAAGACCTTGGCCCATCAAGTAGCCAAAAGGTTAATCCTTATGACTACGCTGTGAAAAAGCAAATGACTGTCAAAAGCGCGATAGAAATGTCATAAGGCACAAGGTAAAGTCATAAAGCTTCTCATGCTATCACAGAAGTGATGATAAAAATATTAAAATGTGACAACTAACCCCCTTAAAGTGATTGGACTGCACCAAATAGAGCATGCAAATTAAGAATGAAAGGGTCATCATACAAGCCATAGAGCAATGAACACATCAAAATGTAATAGAACATTTTGGCTCCCTTAAACAAATATAACCTCAATGGGGATTTTGTATATGGAAGACAATGTACGCTAACACATGGGCTAAAAAAAGAATGGTAATAACGCTCAAAAACCCAAATATGGAACCTGAGCCTACGTTTACCATTGGGGGATTAAGGTCTGACGCAGTTCAAATTAAAGAACATGCTGGCCATCTATCCTTCGTATTCAAATCAGGGCTTCGATTATTTTTTCCCTTTGTTTTTGCATTTCAACACTTCATCTCCTTTCACTTTTTTTATTTTGTTTTCCGCTACTTCTTCTTATGTTTTTTTTCCTTCTTCTTCATTCAAGGTTGAATAAAGAATCTTTAAGCCATTCATCGCTTTGCTACCTTCAGGAGTTTGGTCCTTATGAGAAAGAACATTCCATGTTGAGTCCAATTTGATCAATAATACTTGGACATAGGCACACATAAGGAGAGTTCCTGTCTAAGGTTAAAATATGGTCTTCTGAAATGAGAAACTAAATTTTCTAGCCATAATGGGCTAACAAATGGAAATGTCAAGCACAATGTAATCTGGATAATATGTGGTGGTCATTCGATGGCATCACTGAGAATGCCTATTTTCAGGAAGATTGGTGAAAATCTACATTCGATTGAGTTTTTTTTGGGAACCCTAACTGTAACGTCGCGGAAATCCGGAATGTTGGACACTCACTTGATCATTTACGCAAAGACACTAATACCCTCAAACTCAACCAAAATAATACTATCAACCTGTCAGAACAACTAAACCATCAATTAATGTAATACCCTCAGTGTACAGTCATAATTGGTAAACTAAATTTAAATCTAAACAAAAAGTTAGAAAGTTCACCCACGCAAGGGTTCTAGTGATCAACGCTAAAACTTGATCCAAATTCTCTCGCTCGACTTTAATCCATACCCAAGCAACCTATTGTTAGTTATAACCTGTAGAAGGGAAGTCAAATGAGAGTGAGCTTTTGAGAGCCCATTAAGGTCGATCAAGGATCAAGCAGTGCGAATTGAACTATTTTACATGTGAAATCAAATAACAGTTTGAAAAAGGATTTTAAATAAAAACACATCATCTCGATATAGCTATAGAGTAGAGTATCAACTTAATCCCTCAAATCAGTAGACATTTCAGATACAATGAAACATAAACAAATGACATTGAACATGAGCAGTACAGAACAACAAAGCCACCCCGACAGTGCTCAGATACAGAGTACATATGCATACGTTCAAAACTAGTACATATAAGTCCTAGTTGTAACCCAAACAGGACAAACCATCCTTATAACACCTACAGTATAGACCATCCTTATAATTTCTCAATTAACTGTCTCATGTCAATATGCAGAAATCATAATCGCTAATTCAACATGTTGTATAATGCTCGAATCAACATAACATATCAGCATTATCAAGGGTTTCAAACGATCGCTTTAAGATTCAAGGTAGGGCGTCATGGGCAAATCCAAAGCATTTTTATGACATTTATAAAAACGCAAAACAATTAGAATAAAACATATGAATTCAAGTGACGAAGTAGAGTTCGGATATAAAATCCTTACCTCGATTCAAGCTGTGCTAAGAACCTCTATCCAAGATCCTATGAATTAACCTAAATTGAGCAATTTCACTATCAGAATAAAATTTAACATCTGATGCCAAGGAAAGTGGGTTCGTACCTACGTGGAGGTGCCACAAAGGCTGCAGTCCGAGTTAGCTTCCAAGTATGTTGATGTGAGACACAACAAGGGTGGAATAAGGGCAGAGACCAAGGGCTTCCCAGACAGAGCCTGAGGGTGGCAGTGCTGCGAGGGCGATGGCGCGGGATGAATACACGATGACAGTCACAGTCCGATGCTTAGGTCCAGAGTCAAGGTCCTGTATGTTTCTCTCTCTAGGATTCTAGAGTGAGAAAGTGAAAATGTGAGAATGAAGAAGAAGTCCTCCAAATGAATTCTCAAGACCTCTATTTATAGAGATTGAGACAATGATGTCATTAACCGACACGTGGCGCTTCCCGGGAGTGACACGTCACTGGGGGGTCCACGGGTGTCGGTGCTCCACGGACTGTCGGATCGCATATTCACCCGGCCTACTCCTCACAGCGTCGCTCTGTCTGTCTTGAAAGACTGGCTCCCACAACATCGGTGTGGCCAGAGAATCCCCTTGATCTAGTCTCCAATCCAAGCCCTCGCGGAATCCCACAGGCCTGGCAGCGGTGGGCAAGACCTGACGCCCAACTGCCAGGTGAACTAGGCGCGATGCCCTCCGAAGACCTGTTCCCGTCTCGGAGTGACCCGGGGGTCATAGTCCCAAAGGGTGCCGACGCAAGCCCCCAGTGCCGGAGCACGTAGGCCAAACACGTAGGCACCCTAACGGAGATAGTGTCCCGGAGGAGTCGCCTATTTCGCAGGCCGAGGTAGCATCCCGGAGAAGCCGTTTACCTGGCAGAACGGGAGTCTTCGTGCCGGAGCACTTAGAGCTCCCTGGAAAAGATAGAGTCCCGGAGGAGTCGCCTATCCCCGCGGGTGAGTCCTTGTGCCGGAGCACTTGGAGCGAGTCAAGATAGCATCCCGGAGGAGCCGTCTACCTGACTGGCTGGGGTAGCATCCCGGAGGAGCCGTCTTCTTGGCGGAAGGGGAGTTGAAGAGCTCCATGGCAGAGATAGTGTCCCGGAGGAGTCGCCTATCCCCGCGAGTGAGTCCTTATGCCGGAGCATTCAGAGCGAGTCAAGGTAGCATCCCGGAAGAGCCGTCTACCCGACTGGCCGAGGTAGCATCCCGGAGGATCCGTCTACCTGGCTGAAGGGGAGTTGAAGAGCTCCCTGGCAGAGATAGTTTCCCGGAGGAGTCGCTTATCCCCGCGGGTGAGACCTTGTACCGGAGCACTCGGAGCATGTCAAGGTAGCATCTCGAAGGAGCCGTCTACCCGACTAGCCGAGGTAGCATCCCGGAGGAGCCGTCTACCTGGCAGAAGGGGAATTGAAGAGCTTCCTGGCAGAGATAGTGTCCCGGACGAGTCGCCTATACCCGCGGATGATGTACACTCCGGAGAGTGGGTTGAAGCATGTTCCATGACCAAGGCAAGGTGCGCATGGTGTGATGAATGAGTGTGGTGCCCGGGGGAGTGTAACATGATTGTGGCGCATAGGCGTGATGAAGTGCGTAAGGTGCCGGGGGCACGTCTGTGTTAGTGGCGCGGCGCATGGGCGCGACAGAATGTGTAAGGCACCGGGGGCACATTTATGTCAATGGTGGCACATGGGTGCGACAGAGTGCGTATGGTGTCGGGGGCACGATAGTGTGACAGAGAGCCTGGGGGCACGGTTCTATCAGCAGCGCGGCGCACGGGCGCGGCGGAGTGTTAAAGTGCGACGCTCGGACACCGGCAACGAGGTCGCGGAGTTGTGTCCGGGCGACGGGGGTTGCAGAGTTGTTTTCGGGCGACGGGGGTCGCGGAGTTATTTCCGGGCAACAGGGTCACGGAGTTGTGTCCGGTCCCTTGAAGAGAAGTGAATGTGCTAAGGATGGAGGCCAGAGGCCAACCCTTCGGGGAAGGCTAAGTCCAACCTCATGGGGAGGCCGAGGCCGACCCCAATGGCGAGGCCGAGGCCGACCCTAAGGGGAAGGCCAAGGCCGAGGCCGACCCCAAGGGGGAGGCCAAGGCCAACCTCTTTGGGTAAGTGCCATGGCGCATCGATGGGTGACGGGCAAAGTGCGACGGTCGAAGCGTGATAAGGCTTCGTGCGAAAATGAGCTTCTTAGTGACGAAAGTGAGAAGTGCACGTGACTTGAGCGTGCATCCTTTGACCGGTTGTGAGGGTTGAAAATGACTGTTGCTTGTGCGGACGTGTCATGCAAAATGGGACCACAATGGGCCTTTGGGTACGACCAGAATACGTTGGGAACATAAGCCACCTGCGTGTGGTGTGCGCGGAGGGGCAACCCGAGTGGGCACCGCACGCATAAACACTTAGCAAGATTTTGATGTTGTTTGGCCGGCGAGTTGTTGACGGGCACCGCACGCATAAACACTTAGCAAGATTTTGATGTTGTTTGGCCGGCGAGTTGTTGACGTCGTCAATGCATGATGATGATGATGAAGAGTAGGTGGCTCGAGCCACCTCGTGCACCACTTACGAAATCCTTGGGATGCTTGGGTGTTGACGCAAGGGCATGATGATAGGGCGCAGGGGAGTGAGCACGTAAACGGCGCCCGGTCGACGGACGACGATTATCGCAACGATGTCACCCGGGTTATGGGCGACAAACGTCACGGAGATAGCGCACGGGCGCTGGCGACGGGGGTCGCGGAGACGGCGCTCGGGCGACGGATGACGAGCGTCGAATAATGAGTTGGAGTAGGTGGTTCGAGCTACCTCGCGCACCCCCTACCAAGGTTGTTGATGTCGAGGGACATCGTCATGAGGGGCGCGACAAGGGCGTGGTCGGACGTCGCGATTCGAGGGCAGTCCACGACGGGCGCATGTGCGCGGGCGATGCATGTCGGTCTATGTTGCAATTTTTTTTTTGAAGTTGCCGGTATTGGATGTCGGCCATGATGTGAAGGTGAGAAGGTCGAAGGTGGCGGGGTGAACTTGGGTGTTATGACTGAAGTGAAGAAGTTGTGGAGGGGGGTGCGCGTTAGTCGTCATGATGAGTTTTCTTTTGTGCATGCGTGTGAGGATGGTTGGTGATCGTTGTCGGCCATTGGGTGAATATGTGTAGGCTGAAGTTGGCGGGTAGACTTGGGTGTGGTGACCGAAGGGAAGAGGTTATGGGTTTGAAGGAAAATGAGAGATGGAGAGGTGGTTGAAGGTTAGTGGCCTTGGAGGCTAGATTGGGTGAAAGAATGATGAAGATGGGAGAGGGGTGTCGACAAGAGGCTGCCGCGGGATGACAAGGGCCATGGGGAGGGAAGAGAAGGAGGGGTAAGTGGGATGAAGGGCCAAGGCCCGCCGACCAAGTGGCCGAGGCCGACCAAGGTCCCTTGGCCAAGGCCGAGGCCACACGGCACTGGGCGAGGTGGGTGAGGCCGAGGCCGAGGCCGAGGGAGGGGACGGGGGAGAAAGGGAAAGGGGGAGGAGGCGAGAGAGGAAGGGGGAGGGGTCGGCCTTGGGGAGGGGGTTGGGGAGGCCGAGGCCGAGGGGGGAGAGGGCGGGGTGGCCGAAGCCGAAAGGTGGGTGAGGCCGAGGCCGAGGGAGGGGGTAGGGGAGGAAGGGGAATATGGAGGAGATGAGAGAGGAATGGGGATGGGTCGGCCTTGGGGAGGGGGTTGAGGGGGCCGAAGCCGAAGGGTGGGTGAGGCCGAGGCCGAGGGAGGGGGCGGGGGAGGAAGGGGAAGAGGGAGGAGAGGAGAGAGGAAGGGGGATGGGTCAGCCTTGGGGAGGGGGTTGGGGAGGCCGAGGCCAAGGGGGAGAGGGAGGATGGGCGGGGGAGGGAGGAAGGAAGGAGGAAGAAGGGGGCGACGGGGTGCCGCAGCGCGAGGCCGAGGAGGGAAGGAGGGGCGGGGGAGAGGAGGGAGGTGGGGGCGAGGCCGAGCGGTCGTCGACGGCGCATGGAAGGATGGGCGGCGGCTGCGCATGGTGAAGAGAAAGATAAATAGATGATTAGGGTTTCTTTGCATTAGGGTTTGTGAGAGAAGAGAGGCGCGGGTCGGGTTCAGGTGGGTCGGGTTCTGGTGGGTCTGGCATATGGGCGTAGAAATAGAGAAAGAGGGAGGCACGAGTCGGTTCGGGTCGGTTCGGAGCGGGTCCGGGCACTCGGGTCATCTTGGTTCGCGAGTAGGGTTTGCCCAGTTTGATTTTTTTTCTTTTTGAATTTGAATCTGAAATTTGAATTTTTTTTTTGCAACCCTAAAGAGGGAGCCCCCAATTAAGATTTTCACAATGTGCAAGATGAGAGAGAGAGAAATGGGATGGGTGAAGAATGAAGCTTTTCCAGAAGAAATAGATAAGTTGTGTATGTAGGGTGTTGGATGGTGAGGGAGGAGAGGAAAATGTGAGAAGGAGAGTGATGAGAGCATGTATGTGGGGAGTAGTGGGGAAGATGAAAAACTTGAAAAAAATTCTAAGAGTTGAATTTTTTTTTTTAGTTCGGGCAAGGATGCTAGGGGGAGGCTGTTGAGGGTGGTGACCCGGCTGCGAAAAAAATGAAATTTTTTTCTAAGTGTTGGGCTGAGACAAGGATGCCGAGGGAGACCACTGAGGATGATCATCGATGACCAGTGGGCGAAAAAAAATGATTTTTTTTTCTAAGTGTCAAGAAAAGTAAATGAAGGATGATGATGCGACCGTAGTAGCGCGACTCAAGCCACCCCACGCACCACATACCAAGTCGTTGCAATGTGAGGCCGAAGGGATTGGGAAGGGGTGAACCCCCCAAGGGAGTGGGTGATGGCATGAAGGGTGACGTCAAGAGACTTGTGCAAGAGCAATATAACTTGAAAATTTTCTAAGTCTTAAAAATGTAACTTCATTGATAACGAAGGATAGGCAACATGCCTTGATACATGGGTACGACGTACATGGAAACTTGCAAAATGAACGAAAAAATTACAAGTGTGAAAAATGCACTAAGGCATGCCAAGGCTTGGTCGGGTGGGTCAAATGTCCGGTGCTTAGAGTTTGAGCTCTCCGGACGCAATCTTGTCAGCGAAGACAAACTTGAGGCCCCTGTACCACTTGAGGCCATGACCGACCTTCCGATGATAGGGACAATAGTTGTGACGGGCTAAGTCTTCCGGGGTAGGTTCAGCGTCGACATTGGGCAGGGTTATGGCATTGTCGTCGATCCATGTCTCGAGGAGAGTTCTAACAATCTTCAAGTCACACGGGTATTCCGGGGCAGGCAACGGCTGCCCTCTCTTGTCAGGACACCCGTCCCTTCCTTGGGACTGACGCTTGCGGTTGTTGTAATCGTTACTGGCTGCTTCCATCGTCGCGGCCAAGGCAATATGAGGTTGGGGCTTTGGGGTCTTTGACTAACCGACCGAGTCATAGGTGCGTCGTGCAGCTTCCTTGAGATGTCCCCAAGACCGAAGCTGGAGGTTTTCAAGGTAGACCCTGTAGGTGTCCTTCATGTTCTTGATGCAAATGGGTACAAGGGTTTCATCTTTGCTGAAGTCAGTGCACTCCAAGCACTTGTGATGAAATCGCGTAACATAGGTGTTGAGGTCTTCCCCGGGATTCTGGCGGATCCCGGCAATGTCAACGATGGTCACACGTTCCGTCTCATAGTGAAACTTGTCAAGGAAGAGCTGGACCATGTCGGACCATGAGTGGATAGTACTGTCAGGAATCTGATGATACCAAGAGTAGGCGATAGGTGCTCGCGGGCGTTGCCCTCTTTGCCGTTGAACAAGGTGAAGGATGGTTGCTTGTACTTGACAGGGTAGGGCTTGGTAGCGAGGCTGCCAGAGTAGGGAGCATGAACTGACAGCTTAGAGGGGGAGTGGGGTAAGGATGACTGCTTGAGACGGTAAAGGAGGGCATCAAGGTCATGCTTGGTGACGTACGACGCATGTGAGGGTTTGTGCCCTGTCGTGATGATCCGAGCACCAGAGCCCCCAGACGGTGCAACCTGAGGCATTGAGGGGATGACGATGGTAGAAAGGGGTTGGTGGTAGGGAGCAACTTGTTGGGGCATGGTTTGCATATGGGTAGTGTCAGTTGCTAGAGGCCGGTCGTCAGGAAAGGTCGACTGGAGTAAGCCGGGGGAATGACTTGTGTTTAGGTTTCGGTTGGTTATGTTCGGGTTAGGCTCCATCTGAATTGATTCATGAGTCTCCGAAGTGCTTCGAGCAAGGGTAAGGCGTGGTGCCGGGGGCTGAGGTGCCGCGAGTCCTACTGTCGAGGGCCCGGAGGACCAAGGCAGCGGTGGTCGCGACACTGGGACCTGAGCAGTGTCCAAAACTAGTCCAGGCCCTAAAGGTTGAATATGAGCAGGAGGGGCCAAACCTGGAGCTTGGGATAACACGGGGTGAGTAATAGGCACAGGGTGCAGAGCTCTAAGGCTTTGGGAAATCGATGATTGTGAAGTCAAGACTTGGATTGATTTTTGCATTTCCACCATGGCTGTCATAAGAGTGGCTATAGTGGGCGAAAACTGCTGGATGGCCGCATTGACAGCAACTTGTATGTCAGGTGCGGTAGCTACTGGCTGGTCCTAGAGACGCATAGCACTAGTCCCTTCTTGTTCGCCGAGGTGATCCTCCTCTTGCACGGTGTGGATGAGGCCTTGGCTGGTAGCCCTCGTAACTCTTCCTTGTATAGGCTAGGAGACTGAGTGTGGAAGATAGGCAGACTGCAATACAATGCTCACCTCCCCAGCGGAGTCGCCAAAATGATGCCAAGGAAAGTGGGTTCGTACCTACGTGGAGGTGCCACAAAGGCTGCAGTCCGAGTCAGCTTCCAAGTATGTTGATGTGAGACACAGCAAGGGTGGAACAAGGGCAGAGACCAAGGGCTTCCCAGACAGAGCCTGAGGGTGGCAGTGCTGCGAGGGCGATGGCGCGGGATGAATACACGATGACAGTCACAGTCCGATGCTTAGGTCCAGAGTTAAGGTCCTGTATGTTTCTCTCTCTAAGAACTCCTCCAAATGAATTCTCAAGACCTCTATTCATAGAGATTGAGATAATGATGTCATTAACCGACACGTGGCGCTCCCCGGGAGTGACACATCACCAGGGGGTCCACGGGTGCCGGTGCTCCACAGACTGTCGGATCGCATATTCACCCGGCCTGCTCCTCACAGCGTCGCTCTGTCTGTCTGGAAAGACTGGCTCCCACAACGTCGGTGTGGCCAGAGAATCCCCTTGATCTAGCCTCCAATCCAAGCCCGTGCGGAGTCCCACAGGCCTGGCAGCGGTGGGGAAGACCCGACGCCCAACTGCCAGGTGAACTAGGCGCGATGCCCTCCGAAGACCTGTTCCCGTCTCGGAGTGACCCGGGGGTCATAGTCCCTAGAGGTGCCGACGCAAGCCCCCAGTGCCGGAGCACGTAGGCCAGTCACGCAGGCACCCTGACGGAGATAGTGTCCCGGAGGAGTCGCCTATTTCGCAGGCCGAGGTAGCATCCCAGATGAGCCGTCTACCTGGCAGAAGGGGAGTCTTCGTGCCGAAGCACTTACAGCTCCCTAGCAAAGATAGTGTCCCGGAGGAGTCGCCTATCCCCGCAGGTGAGTCCTTGTGCCGGAGCACTTGGAGCGAGTCAAGGTAGCATCCCGGAGGAGCCGTCTACCCGACTGGCCGAGGTAGCATCCCGGAGGATCCGTCTACTTGGCGGAAGCGGAGTTGAAGAGCTCCCTGGCAGAGATAGTGTCCAGGAGGAGACGCCTATCCCCGCGAGTGAGTCCTTATGCCGGAGCACTCGGAGCGAGTCAAGGTAGCATCCCGGAGGAGCCGTCTACCTAGCGGAAGGGGAGTTGAAGAGCTCCCTGGCAGAGATAGTGTCTCGGAGGAGTCGTATATCCCCGCAGGTGAGTCCTTGTGCCAGAGCACTCGGAGCATGTCAAGGTAGCATCCCGGAGGAGCCGTCTACCCGACTGGCCGAGGTAGCATCCCGGAGGAGCCGTCTACCTGGCGGAAGGGGAGTTGAAGAGTTTCCTGGCAGAGATAGTGTCCCGGAGTAGTCGCCTATCCCCGCGGATGATGTACACTCCGGAGAGTGGGTTGAAGCATGTTCCATGACCAAGGCAAGGTGCGCATAGTGTGATGAATGAGTGTGGTGCCCGGGGGCGTGTAACTTGATTGTGGCGCATGGGCGCGATGAAGTGCGTAAGGTGCCAGGGGCACGTCTGTATTAGTGGCGCGGCGCATAGGCGCGACAGAGTGTGTAAGGTGTCGGGGGCACGTTTATGTCAATGGTGGCGCATGGGCGCGACATAGTGCGTATGGTGCCGGGGGCACGATAGTGTGACAGAGAGCCTGGGAGCACGGCTGTATCAGCGGCGCGGCGCATGGGCGCGGCGGAGTGTTGAAGTGCGACGCTCGGACGTCGGCGACGGGGTAGCGGAGTTGTGTCTGGGCGACGGGGGTCGCAGAGTTGGGTCCGGGCGATGGGGTAGCGGAGTTGTGTCCGGGCGACGGGGGTCGCGGAGTTGTGTCCGAGCGACGGGGTCGCGGAGTTGTGTATGGTCCCTTAAGAGAAGTGAATGTGCTAAGGATGGAGGCCAGAGGCCAACCCTTCGGGGAAGGCCGAGGCCGACCCCAATGGCGAGGCCGAGGCCGACCCCAAGGGGGAGGCCAAGGCCAACCCCCTTGGGCAAGTGCCATGTCGCATCGACGGGCGACGTGCGAAATGCGAAGGTCGAAGCGTGATAAGGCTTCGTGCGAAAATGAGCTTCTTAGTGACGAAAGTGAGAAGTGCACGTGACTTGATCGTGCATGCTTTGACCGGTTGTGAGCGTTGAAAATGACTGTTTCTTGTGCGGACGTGTCATGCAAAATGGGACCACAGTGGGCCTTTGGTTACGACCAGAATAGGTTGGGAACAACATCATAACACTATAAACCCCAATACTAATTAATTAAATGTTGCTCACTCTGACACTCTCAACACAACCCAAATTAAAACGGGTCCCACCTATAGTCAAACCAAAACGAAAATCCTACATACTCCATAAGGCATAATGATACCCCAAAATTTATATGAAATTCTCATAAAACACTTCTATAGCTTAAAACAACATAAAAAGTTAAAATATGAATTTTCTGAATTTTTGAATATTTTTTAATTAAAGTAATTCCTTTAAATACAAGAAAAAATAGCCATTATTATTTCTAGATCAAATCAAAGTCCCAAAATTTTTATAATAGCGCTATAATACGTAAGAAAAATACAAAAACTGAAATTAGAATTTGAAAAACATTGAAAACGTCTTTAAATTATCCGTTTCGCTAAATTAAATGCGATACGGATAAATATACCAAATCAACTATGAGATTCATGAAATTTAAACTCAAAATTCGTCATACTATAAAAACATAATTGTAATTTTTCCAGAATTTAATATGAATTTTAAACACTCAATTTTTTTTTAAAAAAAGTCCAGCTTATAGAAATTGTTAAAAATACTACACGATTCCAGAAAATATGAAATTTTACCAGTAATGCTAATATTGCCCTTAGAACCCTTTTGTAAAGTTTTAGCAATTTACGAGTACCGCAAGCTATTCCACGACTACATGGTACAATTGTACCAAGATAGTTTACCACTCCACTACATAAACCCATAAACTGTCTACCCATCTTCTTCTTCCCTAACTCTCTGCAAAGAAAACTCAGAACTCCCCTCACACAAACCACTTACGGCAGCCCCTTCTGTAACGCCTCCAAAAATCCGGATCTTCGCCGCCTTGAAATCCCGAGTCGTTAACCTACCGGATCACATCAAACATGTCAGATCATGTTCCTACCACATACTTTAAAGCATCTAATCCAACATCAATCCAAATTCCTTAAAATACAAGATTACAATAACTGCTCAAACTTAACTATTAAAACCTAGATTCTCAATAACTGGAGTCCTGATAGAATAAATCGACATTACAGACACGCGCATGGATCACATTACCCAGTAATGATGGGCTCATCGGAATCTCACACAGACTCTAACCCATTCCCGAACATGTCACAGCTCATCGTCACCTGCAGAAGGGAATCAAACGAAGGGTGAGCTTTTGAGAGCTCAGTAAGGTTGTACAAGGACTAAAAAAAAGAATTATCAAACTACTCCAAAGAATCCAACTGACGATGATTTTCGAAATACCTCAAACGATTTGAAGAGCTCAATGATTTCCAAAATGATCAGAATTCATCATAAATAGATACCAAAATAACAATAACAATCACGATGGTTTCCAAACGATCAGTAAAAGATCACTTCCAAAGTACCACAAAAATTCTCAAGGGATTTCAACACAAGCACAAATCATTCAGATATACTTTCCAATCATTTCTGCCCACACCAAATCCTCCAATACACAGAAATTACGAAACAATTCATAGGTGCAATTAAATGATAAATTTTCAAGAGTTTCAAAAGAATCATAACTAGTTCGATTAGATATCAAAGGAAAATTTTAGATGTGATACAGACAATCATAGATACACCGACTAGTCCGTCAAGGTACTAGCCCATACCAACGCACTGACTACTCCATCAAGGCACTAGCCACCGACTAGTCCATCAAGGCACTAGCCACCGACTGGTCCATCAAGGCACTAGCCACCGACTAGCCCATCAAGGTACTAGCCCATACCAATGCAACATCTCATGTCAATGTACACAATAACAACAATTCAATAATACAACATGTTATTCAGTGCCCGATGGGTAATAAATAATGAGCATCGATAAGAGTTTCTATGAATGTTTTAAGGCTCAATGCAAGATTTTTAAGACAAGTAATGCAACCTGTATCAACATAATAGAGTCCAAACGAATGGCGATGACAAATCAGAATAACATACGATATCAAATTTGCTCAGCATGCAATAATAGGCGAGCATCACAAGATTTTCAAATAATCGATTCAGGTTCAATGTTAGGATTTTCTGGGCAATAACATGTTGATATCAATCCATACCTCAGAGTTTGACATTAGTCATAAGTAAATCATAGGATTACTTACGAGTATGAGTTATCAAAATAAGGGTTCGGATGAAAATTCTTACCCAGGATTCAGATAGGATCTCTTACTTGGATCCGCATCTAAATTATCCTAACCGGAAGTCTTTAGCTTTAACCTAAACGGAACAATCCACTGATCAGAACACAGTCTACAGTATAATATTATAACTTAATACAGACTCATGCATACTCCCAAAATGAACCTCCCTTACCGGGTATGTAATACTATTGAAATGCCCTTAAGTGTAAATCACCAAAATGGTCCTCTCACAAGTAAAATCACTCAAACACTCTTAATGTATGTGAATTTGCCTCAAAATACCTCTTATAGATAAAATTACCAAAATACCCCATTCGGGTGATAAATTACGAAAATACCCCCCGTTACACCTAAATCATCAAAATGACTTTTTCGTAAGCAAAATTGCTAAAATATCCTTATCGTATGCAATTTTTTTAAAAATACCCTTTAAGGGTAAAATTACCAAAATATCCCTGGGCGTTTCCGGCAATGGAAAAATCCAAAAAACATCTTTAACTCTATTTCAAGCATTCTGAAGTCATTTATGTGCTAAAAAACCATTTAAGAAAATTTTCGCCCAAAAATCACAAATCGGTGCCTAGATCGATTGCTAAAAGGACAATTTCGCGAAAAATACATATCAACCTCAGAATGGAACAAAATTTTAGAATATGAATCATATCAGTAAAATAAGATTTCATAAAATTTTCAGATTAAAATAACTTGGTTTACTAGGTTAAATAATTCGCTAATTTAGTTTAATCGATGCCCTAATTTAGCTCCCTTTGCGGACACCAAAAATTCCCAAACAATTTCAGAGAGTACATCACGTTAAAATACTGGGGGTTACAGTATTTCACTTTGTCTAGTTTTGACCCTAACTATTTATAAAAATTCGTGAGAGAAACTGCTTAAAGTAATTTATGTTTTTAGCAACAATTACACACACTATTCACATCAAAACACATGGTACTACACCTTTTGCGCGCACACAGACACACTTCATCTTCCTTGCTCTGTCGTACACATTCCACCCCACAGCTTGCACACTCTCACTGCCACACTCCAACGCACACACTAAAACACTTACATATACCTCAATACTCCTAAAATACACCCTAACACACACAATTACACCCTAAATTCACACAATTAAACACACCCGTAGCAAGCACACTCAAGAACACACACACACACACACACACACACACACGACTGCAAACACACTGTCTTGCCCCTCGAGCACCCTAAACACACACTAACTTCACTTAAATAAATTGCGGTTACAAGTAAGGGATTACCCCTGGAAGTATTCCTCAAATTTTCCTTTTTCCCCTTTGGCCCGAAGCTGGTTCTCTTCCCTGTTTTCTGTTTTTGTTCTTCCTCCTTTCCCGAAATAGAAAGGTTTCCTCTTTTGTGTCTTTTCTTTTTTTTTGTTCAATTTCACTAAGGATCTTATCCTATCTATATTTTATAATATAGTTAGATTAGTCACAAGGCAACAATCAAGAGGTGGCCAACTCATCCTCAAAATTTGACACATAATATATATTTTCAAAAATTGCACATTAACCCCACAAGTTTTTTTTAAATTACAAAAAATGCCCCCAAAATTTCAAATTTTACATTTTTGTCCCAAAATTAATTTAAGCTTCCACTCTCTAATACTATTCGAGCATTGCTCAAAATTATCGCCCGTTTATTTTTCGGAGCACCGATGGTTATTTAACCCGCTCCCAAAGTTTGGGATATTACATTCTTCCCCATTATAAAAATTCCGTCCTCGAAATTTGCTCGTGGATATCCTATCACTTATCACATCTATGTATCACGCTTTCGTTGCACAACTCTGATACTATCTCATAGTAGGTAAGCTACCTCTGACTTCCGCATCCAGATTCTTGTCCCACGAATACTCGGACGCAACTGTTTAAATTCAAATCATAATACTGAACGGAAACCCTGTCAGGTAATCACTTCACTCTAACTATTCCAGAACTTCACGAACTATGACTTAACAGGTATAAAACCCACTGAGCAGCACCTACACCATTTTGAATTTTGTGCATATCAAACAAATTAAGTCAAGCTCTCATACGACAGACTTCCCTTATCTTATGATGATACTACACCAAAGATCCCATCAGTTGCATACTTTTTTTATGAGTGTAAGCTCAACTCTAAGAGCAAGGCATACCGAAATACTAAACTATGGTCTTACATGACATGCAGTCTACAAAGGCTAACGTGGGTAGGGTAACCAATTCATATAAGTACTTACACCTCACAACAAACAACAAAAATGTAGCCATTAGGCTTTCACTGCACTCTCTAATACCGCAAAACAACGAGTCTAATTTTTTTTTGCCAAGTTCATCACCGAGAGGCGTGTTATCTTAATATAGCTATGTATTGTAAACTTACGGTTCTGTGTACACTTCACAAAACGACATAAAACTATAACCACTGTGGTTTCGTTGCACGGTCTAGTGTCTTAAATCAAATAGGTCCAAACTGTTACCGGAGTCATTACAAAGAGATGTGTTATCTTAACACAACGCAAAATATGATTCTGTACTCACATGTCTTGCACTTCCACTAAAGTTTAAAGTTCTAAATTATCACATCACTTCTGATTCACAGTCACATTATTTACAAAAACCTCGTAGCCTTATCCTTCAATCATTTGTTTCAGTTAAACATTTAAAACCTTTCGGTTCCCAAAGACAAGTAACATACGGTCTATCATCACATGTTCAGCCCAGATCTCAACTTTATACCGAATCATCGAATAGCTTATCCACGTTCTCAGAATCTACTCTCGCTCACAGGTTATCTAAGGCTTAGGAATCTACCGAACCTCTTATCCAGGAAGGGGAAACTATGCAAATAATGATAATAATAATCGCAATCAGGCAATCAAAGCACAAAAATCGTTAACAAAATCATGCATATTGGCTCTCGAGTTCACAACAAAATTCTGTGACATTCCAGAAGAGACGACAGACAGAAAAATAATGATATAGGTGTGGCAAAGCAAAGTAAACCCAACAACTCGAAACAATCAAAATCGAAAGTAGTTATTGGTCCTTAATGGAATTTGTAACTTTCTCATGGCCAATGGGTCAGATACTACCCCATCAAGTCCAAATAGATTTGAAAGGAACAGATAAATATCCTGAAAAGGAATAACATGACTCGGGCATCAGTGACATCTTTTCTGACGTCTTAGTGTAAGCTGACATTCAGTTAAGTCGTCCTTGAATTTAACAGACAAAAGAACGAACAACTGACTAGATAAAATTCAAAATTTCCCATCGTATTCTCAGACAAATTCTCAGCCTTAATAACAAATACTCCTCGAGAACTTCATTCTTATACATTATCCGACTCACTGACTTAACCATTATCCATACCTTACGAACTTCCAAACACTACTAGGTATTCCCTTAACAATCTACGGATGCGCGATTAGAGTACACCCAATTCATGCCTCATATGATATCAAACCTCAAACAACAAAAAAGATGAGATCCACATGAAGATCTCTATCCATAATATAGACAATACAGTCACCGAGAATAGTAGAAACATTCAAAGATTCTCTCGACGGGATACCAATCCCAAGGTCAATTCTTAAAGGACAAGCCTCCACCGTCAATCACTGTGCCAAAGTAACATATGCAAAAAGTATGATGCTCAAAAATTAAGCAATACACAAACATCTAATGGGTTAACCTGTGGTGTACCTGGCACCATGTCATCGGATGTGTCAACATCCTAGCACACATTAAACAAACTTTAACTGATATTCTGGGCCTGAGCCCCTATTGACCTTGTCCTCTTTTCACCGAGGAACACTGCTCGTTGTTACACGGCTATAGGTACACAACGAATTATTTCTCAGAAGCCAACACTTTCAAACTTAATGCTCCATACTACGATGCCTAACACATAACTCACCACTCTGACTTCTCCCGTACCAGTCAAATGGGGTGGCTGAAAAAACTGACCTGCCACACTGACCAGTACCCTTCGTAAGTCAAACTTCGGAACTCTGCGATGGTTCAAATCTAGTACTCTGAACTGATCGAGTGCTTATACCCTGCGCTCCCCTAAATCCCATATAATGTTTCAGTTCATGAAATCTCGTAAAATACCGATCAAATATAATTCTGTAAACTGTTCCCAATGGATATGAATCAATTACTGATGAGTCAAACTCTTCGCTACCATTTTCCACCACTAACTAGGCTCCTCTCTCAGTTTATATACATTAACTTCAATCCCTTGTCACTTCACTTACAGTTGCTCAAAATTTTCCTCAATTTTGCTAATCCAGTTTATTGCCTCTATAGGGTCCAGTAATGTTAGACCCCGCTTATTTAAATGCTTATAAAAAAAAGAAAAGAAAAAAATTGAGATTTTTGGGACATAATGGGTATTCTATAATTTTTATTATTTTAGGAATATAAGAATATTTCTTTTAGGTTATTGATACTTTGCAATATATATTCTCTAGGAACCCTAAAAGCACACCAAAGTTCATAAGTCTCTAAGGAATCCATATGAGAGACTTATTGAGATTCGCATATTACTTTGAGGTAAGAATTTTATTCGATTATGGAATTGAGATTCGTTGTAGGAATCTTACGAATTTTTCTTTGTTTTTAGAACCTAATTGAAATCTTTGGGTATGTTAATTTTTAGGACTTTTGATGTAATTGGATTGAGAAGATCGTAGTTTTGGATTTAATCGTGCAATTAAAGGTAATGATTTGTTATTTTCAAAATCTAAATCAGCATTGGACCGATCAATTCTTCCTTACAAGGCTTTAATCTTTCATTTTAGAATTATAATTGGAACTCATTTTGTTAGGGATCTATCTCTATACAATCTGAAATTTTGCATATATGCCTCTTAGACGACTATCGTAACAAAGGATTTATTGTTTCGTTTTCCTACAACCCGTTGGCGACCTGCTTTTCATTATTCACATACTGCTTTGTTCCTTAAAGTGTATGTTGTGGCCGGTTAACTCATGAACCATGGTGCAGTTGACGTGTTAATCCTAGGTAGTCATTTTGGGGATTCCACCTTCCGTAGTTGATGTCAAACATCATGTTTCTCTTGTTTTCTAGCCTACCATCAGTACGTACTTTCCTTTAACCAAGTTACCTTGATTCTTTGTCCCTTTATTAAGTTAATTCTTATTGGAATTAGTCCCACTGCTTCATTCTACATGGTCCATTAGACTTGCCATAGTTGAGTACTGGGTACATCAAAGTATTCATGGGTAAAGTCTGTCTAGAAGGCTACACATGGCTGGTCCCGTCATTCTCTTTCTTTGTTTGAAATTTCCAACTCAAGTAAAAATCTGATAAAAAAGAGAAATAAAATTTCAGTCCCATAGTTTCACATTCACTGCTTTTCCATTAAGACCCATATTTTTCTTAGTCTCATCATATTTCTAAATGCCATCATATGCGATTCTGCTACATGTTTTCAGTCTACCAGATGCTCTGATATTGTTAGAGACGTGTTCTTTCTATGTTATTGCCCTATGATTTTGCTATCAGGCTTGCTCGATTGATTAAAAGTTTCATTAATGTGGGACGCATGCATTGATGCGGGCGTTAACTTTGTCTTTAGACAAATGATTGCTTTATGTCGCAATTAACTTATGTAATGATAGAATACTCTTGTGAGCCATGTCACGTGTATGCGACTTTTCTGTTTCTGACTTACCCACGTAGATTGGAACGTGGGCTAGCTCAGTGGGATGAGCTAGAAATCGCGATTTTATTTTCTGAATCTGGTCTCACGTGTTAGTGATGATATGTGTGACTCTATTCTGAGTGGCTCTCTGGTATTTGTCTCCGTATAAAGATATATATTTTGACATTTTGAAATTCGGTCTGACATCTGTTCCGTTAAAATTTTGTACCTCCGTAATCTCGTTTCTCAAACATTTTTTTTTGTATTCCTTTTGATTGGTCCTTTGAGCAACTTGACAGGGCATTTTGCTCACTCCCTTATTGTTTTCCTTTCAGGTGATCAGTAGGTGAGATTGAATTACAGGGCTAGCTAAGTGACTGAGAGTTAGCGATTTTTATCTCAGAGTCAATATTAGTATCTTTAGATGTAATAATTAAGACAAATTGAATTTGTTAAGATATATATATATATATATATATATATATGGAGATGATAAAATGATAGCGCTAGCAACTTAACCCAAGTTGCTACCGTGATCTGGCCGTCCACGGGCGAGAATGGACGGCCAGATCGCGCGCCACAACAGCCAATTTTTTCACCGTCCGCTACATAATGTAGCGGACGATACGGCCAAACAGCGCTAGCAACTTGCTAGCGCTATTAATGGATCACGACCCATATATATATAATTGTCGCTAAAGGTGTCAAAAATATCGCTCACGCTAGTCGTCACTAAAGACCCCAATTAGTATCACGTATAACTGCTATTATTGAACTACAACTTATGCTTCCTAAAAAATTTTCGCTAAAGATTGTCGATAAAATATCAGTTATGCAAATCGACGCTACACGTTGTGTATAAAAATTGTCGTTGAACAAAATAAATTAACCAGCTGGTCAATTTCAAGGTTTGGGGTATTACACTAACTTTTTCATAGACCGCCGCCCTCCTCTGGGTTTTCAGCCTAGCAGGCTTTTTTTAAGATAAATGATGAATTCATTAGCTTTGAGTCTTGATATCAATGTGACACATCATTATCTTTGAAGGATTAACTTGTTTTTTGTGAGTGACGGTTATGATGGGTTGGCCAAAAAACGAAGTTAGGCCCTTTTTATTATCTTTTGGATTCTCACTCGAATGTTTAAATTTTAAAGCAAAATTTTCTATTAGCTTCTTGACATTCAACCTCTAAGAAATTGAACTTTTAATTTGTAAGCTTTAAAAGATAACGATAATCACCCCCAAGTGCAGAAATGTCAAAGAGATAGACCACTAGATCAAATACAAAAATCCGTATTCTTAGAGGGAATGGTTAATTCAACCATTTTAAACTTGGGCAATTATCTCTTGCGAAAAAATTATGTATGCTCCCTACTTGCCAAGGATGGACTTCTAGAGTTATTGGAGACATAAAGTATTTAGATAACTCGAATCCTAAGGATAACTCCTAGAAACCGAAAATATTATTGAATTTCTTTTTCTTTTACTTTTTTCATTTCTTTTTTATGCTCTATTTCTTTTTTACCTTATAAAAATGGAAAAGAGAAGATGACTTAAAAAACCAGGACCATAGTATCGCAACATATGCCACGACACATGAATATTAAAGAAAAATCGACATGTACATCTGTAAAATTGAGGGTTTACCTTAGGGGTGAACCATATCGAGCACTATGAACTGGCCGGTACGTATGCGTACATGTTTGTAGTTGTACCAAGTCAAAACGCTTTCAGGTTCTTTTTTTTTATTATTATTATTTTTTGGCAGGAAGGGTTCACCGCTAGGTTTTTCTAGCCCTAAAAAGTAGCCCATGTTGAGCTATCCAGTATACTTGCTGATAATGTGTATTGATAATTCATCAAAAACATGTTTTACTGATTTTTCATCTTTCGAGGGTACCAGTTTCTTTTGTGGTGACCAACCGATTTTCCCGCCTGTACACCATAACACCAACAAATGCTCTCATTAGAAGAGAAACCCCAAAATTTGGTCCACGTGTGTAGTTGCTTTAGTCTTCGATTTAGTTTACTCCCTTAACTCAGTTTGCACGATATACCTCTCACCCGTAACTTTGGTAGTGGTATGTGTGCAAATTATTTTGATATATAGAATTATCAAGAGCTAATCAGTACCATGGCATTGAAGGTGAGAGCTAATCTAGTCCTCTTATTTAGTCCCAGCAGAGTTGTTCGTGTGACAAACTGTGGAAAAAGACCAAAGCGTCTTTAGTCCTCTTATTTGGAAAAAAGACCAAAGCGTCTTTTTTGATTCGTCGTCTTTTCTTTTAAGTAAACTAAATGAATAACAAAGAAAACTAAGAAAACCCTAAATTCAACTGTCGATTGTCTAATTAAAGTTTCTAACCTACAGAATCGGAGATTCAGATTCGAGTACTAATATTTATAACGGGAAGGTGTTAAGCACTCCGTCATACCCTAAACGGTCTCTAACTTGCTTTTAAGTGATTTATATGAGCTTTATCCGAACACACAAATAAATGCTAACAAAATCTAAGTTAAAACCTAAATTGGTTTGAATTCAATAACAAGAGTCAAATGGTATACATATCTAATCGGGCAAGTTGGGATCAAAACCCTCTTAAGTGACCTAAATCTTCTTCTATCTTAGAGATAAAGGACCAAACTCAGTTTAACTTCTTCTAATTGAATACTTTAAGGATTTTTACCGAACCGAAAATTTAATCCAAAAAAATTTCTAGTCTAAACAAAGTTATGATGCTAACAGAAATCTAACCCTAATCAAATTCCTCTAATGGAATAATTTAGAAACTGTTTTTCTAATTTTTATCATAGACTAAAATCTGGTCGCAGGAAAAGGGTTTAATCTAGGGTGAATTACACTAAACCCCCTGAGATTTACACCCGAGTCTCACAAAGGACCCAAGGTTTCAATTTCAACAACTAACACCCCAACTTTGCATTTTCGATCCAATTGGACCAAAAATCGATTTTCTGTTACAAGAGCTGTGGATGTCCGTCCACCTTGAGGGGCATTTTGTGTAACCAATATTTGGGGGTCTCTCTCTCCATCGTGCAACTCAGCCAAACAAAAAACTGAAAAGCCCTCCCCATTCTCCCTCCCTCCCTCTCTCTCTCTCTCTCTCTCTCTCTCTCGTCTTGATACACTCTGATTGTTCCTCTGTACTGCTTCTTCACCTTCTCCAAAAATAAGAGAGAGAGAGAGAGAGAGAGAGAACAGAGGGAGACTATGAGGAGCGAAACTGCACTGTAGCGCGCATCAGCTCGAGGGTTTGTGCAAAGAACTCCTTTGTTGATTCCCCCTCTGTTTTTGTGTTATGGTTAATGGGTTCTGGTTTTTGTCTCACAATCGAAGGTCGTTTCGTTTCCACGGCATACAATTAGAGAAAAGAGGGGCAAAAAGGGACGAAAAGTGCGATTGATTCCTGCAATCTCCTCTTCCCTTCTAAATCTGGCACAGACAGACCTCAAGGGAACCCTAACGTTCCTCATCTCCTCGATTTCTACCTTAGCGCATCGTTTCGATTTCAAATCCAAGAAAAAGAAGAGGCGGACGGTGTTAGGATGCTCTGGATTATGAGATTCTCCGGCTTCTTCTTCGTCGCAATGGTGATGATTGTGCTCTCCCCCTCCCTCCAATCATTTTCGCCGGCGGAAGCCATTCGATCTTCTCACCTCGAATGGTGTGTAGTGTGTGCACTTTGTGATTAGAAAAGATGATGGGGGGTGGATGATTAGAGGGGAGGGGGGCACCACCGTGTGTGGTTGGGTCTGTGTTTCAGTGTGTGTGCGTGTGCGCGCAGAAGAGAGAATGGCTGGAACAACCATATTTTCCCTCCAAATGCTTTCTTTTTGTTGGTTACCGAAAATGCCCCTCATGGGCGACGGCCATCCACAGCTCTTGTAACGGAAAATCGATTTTGGGTCCAATTGGATCGAAAATGCAAAGTTGGGGTGTTAGTTGTTGAAATTGAAACCTTAGGGTCCTTTGTGAGACTCGGGTGTAAATCTCAGGGGGTTTAGTGTAATTCACCCTTTAATCTAATCTAACTTATGAGCAGAAGAAGCACAAATGGCGAAGTGATTGAACGAAAGAAGCAGTGAAGTCCAGTGGTGGGATTCGGACGAGTGATTTGCCGTTGAAGGACCCATTTGGAAAGAATGTGTCATGTCAGCAGTGATGGGGACATTAGTCGTTCAGTAACCAAAATGTCCCTTAGTAAGAGAACTATAAGTTTGGAAATTTTGTTTGCTGGACAAAGGACCTTTTAAATCAGGAAAGTGATTTTAAAGACAATAACTTATTTTTTAGGGTTAAATACAGATTAGTACCCTGAAACTACCCCGAAATCTCACTTTAGGGTCTAGAAGTTTATTTTTTTTACACAAAAGGGTCTATAGTTTGTACCATGAAACTACCCCGAAATCTCACCTGAAGGTCCAGAAATTATTTATTTTACACAAAATGATATATAGTTTCAAATTTGAAATAAGTAAAGAGTTCCGTCCAAATTCCTAATGATCTCGTAAAAAACACCAGGACAAATTTTGTCAACTCAGGTTTGTTTTTGAGTTAAATACAATTTAGTACCCTGAAACTACTCCAAAATTTCACCAGAGGGTCCAAAAGTACACAAAGGGTCTGTAGTTTCAAATTATTTCCTCTTTTCTTCTTCTTCTTTTTCTTCAAATTTTCACCCCACCCCTACCCATGCAGCCCGCCCCTTACCTAAGCCCCACCAACGGTTGAAATACACAAAGACACCAAATCACCCAAATCGACATCACCACTACCGAACCACCACCATGCGGCGGTGTCGGTGCCGGCACCGTCTCATCACATCACTGCTCCTGCCAGTGCCAACATAGCCACCAACGACAATACCACAAAATTGCCCCTGACGGTTTTGACGAGATCGTTAGGAATTTGGACGGAAGTCCTTATTTATTTCAAATTTGAAATTACATACCCTTTTGTGTAAAAAATAAACTTTTGGACCCTCATGTGAGATTTCGGGGTAGTTTCAGGGTACTAGTCTGTATTTAACCTTATTCTTTACTTGAAGGACTATTGAAAACGTGATCACACACTTAAAAGGACCATTTTTGTCATTTACCCCGGGGAACAACTTTCTTCAAGAACCTCAAAACCGCACCCAAAGGAAAGGAAAACAATTAAAACCCCTTACTGCCATGATCTAGACAGGAAAGTTTTGGCCTTCCTCGTCGACTAGGTCTTGTGCTTTGAAATTGTTGGGTGATTACGTCATTCTTTTTTACTCGATGTATGCAAGGAAAGTACCTTCTTAAATTTCTCATTTTTTTGCCCGAGGCATTTATTTATTTATTTTTGGTCAAAATTTCTTTTTATTCCATGAAAGCTTAAACTATTTACATTGTTACATACAAAACATACACTTATTTGTGGATTATGGACATGTATATATTCATATTCTATTCCATTCAACAGTCTTTGTGCATCAATCTCCCAAGCTTGACATATTTCTTTGTTTTGAACTATGCCGGGGGCACTGCTTCCAGCTATATACCCTGAATTTGATCTATTGTTGGATAGCAAACATACAACCTTGAGCAGTGGCATATTTTTGTTCAAATATTTTGGAATTCCTTTCTTGCCAATTACCATATACTGTGACTACTAACGATAGTTTGCACAGCTTAGCCTTAAAGCTTTTCCCTTTGAACTTCTTACATGCTTCTTGTAGGAACTGAGACCATGATGAAAGAGTGATAGTAATATGTAATTTCTTTAGTATCAAATTCCAAAATTCCTAAGCATACTGACACTGCATGAACAAATGCTCTCTAGTCTCAATCTAATTCCAACATAACACACATTTGTCATCTTGTGTAATATTCCAAGCCTTCAGCTTATCTCTTGTTCTTAATCCCCCTTTGCATATCAGCCATAACATCACAGCACACCTAGGCATACATCTTGAGAACCATACCAATTTCTACCAAGGACTCTGAGGTGCTCTGGTTATAATAGCTTCCCATGCTGTATTGATAGTGAATTTGCCACTGGGGTGTTTTCTTTTTGGTTAAGAGGAGAAATATTTCATATATAAATGAGTATTACAAGCCGTCCCGGCTAAATCAACTATTTTACAGACATAAAGATAATATGAATTGCTACATTAGCACTACAGAATAACAACTAGCCTGTAAACCTTATACAAATTATACTAGACTAAAACAGAGCATATCCTACACTTCAGCCTAGCTTTCCGTAACTCGTTAGGGATTACAGGTTACAATTTAACCCTAAAAACATAATTCATGAAAAAAATACAATTAAGGTAAAATGCATATTCTACAATAAAAAACCTACAAGACACAAGGTGGTAACGCAGACAACCGAGAACGGCACGATCCAAAGGTGAGCACACCCATCAACAGAGGCGCAGCACACCACCAAAAATTTAATGTTATCCTTCAACTATCTCTAAACTTATCCAAACCAAATTATCGCAAACCATGGTGGAAGAACCACAAATCACACACAACAAACCAACAGTAGACACAAGGATGCTCAAACTAGAAGAAGCACTAAGAACACCCCCCACCCCAAACCCCAGAAACAGATTCACCCCAAAACCCACTAACTAGATCCTTTCCCCCATCTCGCTCCTCCCCGGGTCTTGAATTCCTCCCCCTTTTTCCCGACAGAAATCACCCCACCCCCTCCCCACCAAGACCTTATCCCCCCACCCTCCCAAGACCCCACGGATTCCTAAGAGCAAAACCCAACCAAGGCTATACCCCTATGGCCCTACACCCTACACCCAAGCACCTGTGACTACTCAGAACACCCCAACCAAACCCAAACCCACCCTCCACCACTGCACAATTATAGAAAGATAAGAAAAGAAATAATAAGACTGAAGGAATTTCTAGCAAATACAGTTGAAACGCTGATGAGAATTCCAACAGGCACCGGAGAAATTCCGATCACCGCCGGTGAAGTTTCGGTCACCTTCGGCGAGTTCTCCGTCTCCGATCAAACTCTAGTGATAAACGATGCGCCTACGTCATCCCCCCATTTGTGTCGTCAAACCAACCCCACATCTATCTTCAGCCACATGACAGAATGAACGGAGAAGAATGTAGATGCAAAGGTCACCGAAAAACCTTTCAATAAATCCGGTCAAACCACGGCAGAATAATGACCACCGCCGGCGAAAATCCGGTCATCACCAGTGCTAATTTCGGTCAGCTGGCAAAATGTCGAGGAGATGTAGATCTGGCTAGATCGACCAAGATCGAGGACATTCCGAACGATTCTTGAGTCCATGTTATCTGATCTGATCTTGTAGCATCAGGTTTTTCCCCTGCTTGTAATAGCTGATTTAATTCTCTCAGTTCTCTGGATCAGACAATCTCCATGCATTAGCCTCAATAATAGAGCATACTTTGATATCTATACTCAATCCAGCATCATAAGCTGCCATTGGACCATACCTGGTCAGAAGTGGATGCTCTGATGCCCATCTATCATGCCATAACCATGTGTCCTTCCCATCACCAATCTTATATCTACAGAATTGACAGAATTGATTTCTGAGGCATTGGTTACTCTTACTTATGTATATTGATTCATTGAAGGCCAACTGGCTTGCATATCAGCCATAGCTAGACTCTTTTTGAGGGGTGATGGTTAGGAATGGCAATGGGGCGGGCCCAATGCGGATCTTATGAAATCCGAACCCGCCCCGGTAGCACTTATACACTATCCCGCCCCGCCATCGGGTCAAGGGATGGGAATACCATCCCCGATCCGGTGGTTTTTTAAAAAATCCGATCCCGCCCCAAGCAATCTACAAAACTATACTGCAAAAAAGAAAGTAAAACAAAAATCAAATTAATGTTCAAAATCCCTAAAATAGTTACTAAAATTACAGAAATCGCTCAAATAATTTACAAATTTCACTTCCATACAAATTAATGACATTCATTACAATTACGGGAAAAAAAATTGTTGCAATTACTATCTAGATTTTACATGCATACAAATTACTGAAAATTTAAGTGCAACACATGAAGCACATAGTCACCAACAGATAAGCTTTCAAAGCTTCTTCACTCCTGTCATCTTCCCTCTTGCATCAAGAATGGGTCTTGCAAAGAAGTCCAGATCCCACTATACATGTGAAAGATCAAAAATTACATTGAATCAGATTTGTCTCAAGATGATTAACATTTCAACAAGAAAACGATCATTAATCAAAAGTCAGATCAAATCAAACCTTCAAGTGGGCAGCATAGTTTTCCTTCTCACTATTATTTACATAATGAGAGCGTTCTTGTGAAATGTAAGAGTGGGAACAGATCGAGATCGCCGACCGGAAGTTCCGTTTTGACGAATAAGCTGCCGACAGGCAAGAATAATAGGCAGGAGCGTGTTGAAGAGATTAGAACCGATTTGGGGAATGGATGGAGCTGGTTGCAGGTGATGTAGAGGGATTAGAGGATGATGGCTTGGAGTGTAATGGGGTTGTTAGCGTCGATGATGATCCTATTTATATGAGTACCACTTACAAATGGTGCAGGGAAGAAGAGAGACGTTAACCGTCGCCGCAGAGAGAGAAGAAGAAGAAGAGAGCAATGTGGTTCAACGCCGCACAGAGAAAAGCACCGCGGCAGAAAGAGAAAGAGAGAGAACATTATTGTAGGGTTTCCTTTTTACTACTTATATGGCCAAGATGGATGGCTGTGATTGTACATTAGTTTAGGGCTAGGATAAAATGGCAACGAGGCGGGACGGATCGGATACCGGGGCGGAATAAAGTATATACCAAATCCGACCCGTACCCACTACGGGTTAAAAATTTAAGTACCATACCCGTCCTATAACCCGGTCAAAGTCATAATAACCCGCTCATATTGGGGCGGAGCGGGGCAGATATCCGCCAGGTGCAGATTAAATTGCTATCCCTAGTGATGGTGATGGTTTGAGTTGTCGGGTGGGGTGGGGTGGCGCGGGGTGTTTGTTCAAGAGAAACTTGTATTGAGAGACGAGAGAGGTATGGGAAGCCAACCAAACTTGGCTTTTCTGTACAAAACTTGTTACTTCTCCAATCACTAAATACGTGGACTCCGCCCATTTTTACGGGGCATTGTGGTCTTTAGATGGCAATTGTACTACACCACTAGGAGAAATGGTTTACGCTGGAGCTGGACTATTGCAATAGACATATTCGAGAACATCAGGAAATGAAGCAAAGGGTTTTACACAATCCACAGGGAATTGGAACGCATACAGGATTTCGTTTACTACTGCTCAAGTGAAGAAGTTATACGTGCGCTTGGCAGATTCAAGTGTATTGGAAAGCAGCATGGCTATTGTCATAGGTCCGACGCCTCCAGGCACAGGCGTGATGGCTGAAGCTACTCTTACAGCCTCTTCGTAGCAGACGTCTCCAGTGAGACGATAACCATGTTCACACCTGGGATCCTGCATTCATGGGATAAGAGAGATGAGTTCTACTTGTTTCTTCACACGTTGCCACTGTTCCGTTTAACATACTTGGGAACTGCATTTCATATACATGGCAAAGAAATCACCTAGTCCTTACCTCGACAGGATATGTTCCAACATCAATAACAACCGCCCCACGCTTTAGCCAACTACCACGAACTAGATTAGGCTCTCCAACTGCTGATACCACAATGTCAGCTTCACGTGTGATCTGTTCTGGGTTCTTTGTAAATGGATGCACTATGCTTACTGTTGCCTGATGTCTCTGTCCAATAATATGAACAAAAGCCTACTTAATGTAATAAAAAGACTGATTTGGAATAATTATTTTGCAAGCGGATAATATTTTATCAGAAACAACAATAACAAACATTGTGCAACCTGCAGCAGCAAGGACGCAGGTAACCCAACAAGGTTGCTCCTTCCAATCACCACAGCTTTCTTCCCCATTATCTTTACATTGTGCCAGAGAAGCAACTCAATGCAACCCTTTGGAGCGCACGGGATGAACAAAGGCTCCCTTCCCTGCATGGCTAGATTCCCCATGTTCATTGGATTGAAGCCATCCACGTCTTTTTCCAGACTCAGCACATCCAAAATCTTCCCCTCGCATAAATGCTGGTCCGCTCATTTTGTCAGTCATTCTTGCAATGCCATCAACTTAACATCAACAAACAAACTACCATAAATGGGCAAAACACACCACAGAAAGGGAACTGTTAAAAACTTTGTTTTGTAGAACATAATTATTTCCCCAGGCTTCGCCATTTATCCTATCTTGACTGCTTAGATGCCTACAAATAATTATTTATTGCTGGCATAAAGTGCAGTTGATTGACTATAGCCACATCCAAGCAGACATGCAAAGCAGCGACACTTTAGCCAAAGCCTTCCACATATTCAGGATAACTCGATCCATATTTTCAAACAGCAAAATAAGAGTCGAAGAAGCAATAACCAGGAAACTACCTCTGGAAGTGGAAGCTGCACAATAATCCCATGAATTGCCGGATTCTGGTTAAATTTTGACAATGCATCACAGATATCATCTTGTGTACACTTCTCATGTAGTTTGGTCATCACAAACTTGATTCCGACCTCTTTACAAGCTGCTTCTTTGTTACGGACATAGGCTTGAGAATCCCTTCTCTGGCCCACCAATATTACAGCCAAACCAGGAACCTTCCCAATAGACGACTTCATCATGCTAACTTCACTTGCTATGCCTGATCTAATTCTCTCGGCAATTGACTTCCCATCAATTACTCTACCTATCTGTTCAGTGGCTGTGGTGAAAAGCAAACACCAAGCACTATGGGCTCATCAAAGATTGGAATATATTCAAAGTAAACAATATGAGTACACTTTGTGCCCTGAAAAATAAAAAGCAATAGAGAGTATAAACACAAGGACCGGAAGACAGTTGATGTTTAACAATTTGATGTGCTTGAAATGGTAAGCTCATGCTGCTCATGACCTTCATAAAACCTTCCAGTACTTACCTCAATGCTCAATAAAGTTTTCGCTTTAATTCAAAAACCAACTTCAACATACAATAGGTCTAGTTTGACAAAAGTTTCCTTCTATCTTAGCTCCAAGGCCTTTGTTCAAGTCAATTTGTGCCTCCAAGTTTTCGAACACTAATGCGATTGAGTGATGCAACGTAAAATCTACCTTTGATGCTTAAAGTTTTGTAGCAGAAGCTTCGGAATGCCATTAGGAAATTAGCGTTCCTTCTGGTTACTCTTGTAAACAAATAAACTTATTACAAGAAATAGATATTATTGTACATAAGCAATTTGAATAAAGCAAAAAAAATATATATATATATATATATATATATTAAACAAAAAAATGTTGCATTTTGTAAAAATGTTATCGAGTGATTTGTTTTCTATATGAGGGTACCCTTTGCATATTAGGGAAAATAACTTGTTTGGATATTTGTCCTTTATGATTCTACGTGCATTTTGGGAGTGGAAATTAAGTACAAAGTCTAATTATGCTATTGGGATCTTAGCATAAGTTTTCTGCTTTTCCGATGGCTGAGCGGGCCAGATCAGAGTGTAATTATGTACGGAAAACGTTCGATTTGCCGAATGAACGTTCCTCTTTCCTTTGTTTTGTGTGGAGGTCAGGGAGAAATCTAACCTAACAAGAAAGTCACCCATAAGGGATGCTACGCTGCCAGTTACTGAAAGTGGAGATATACAATTATGAAAAACACCTTACTGGGTTCCTGAATCGAGAAAGATGCAAGATCATCAAATCCAGTACTAGGATGGAGCGGCCATATGTCATCACGTATGTCAAGGGAAACAAGAGGAGGTGACTTTATTATCTGTTCGTGTGCAGGCGAAGCTAAGTTACTCAGTGCCTTCCTTGTCCTTGAGGAGGAAGAGGAGGAGAACAGCATCTTCTTCAAGCAATTTTGCCAACTTCCAGCAGCCACCCTTGTCATCTTCTTTTATTAGCGTCAGCAATCTTTTCCTTATTTCTGCAACAGCAGCTAGCCCGTTGATAAATTGAACAAATTAAACACACAAAATGTAAGCAATGACGAATCTTCAATTTGAGGCAGGTATGATGTATAATACATATATATGCACAATACAGAACGATTGAATTTAATCAAGCCAGCTCACCCTCTACCCTTTCTCAGCAGCATCTCAACTCATCAATTGCATCTGGATTTGTTATTTCCATTTTTGCCTTGTGTCATATCTCCTATGTGTGTGTGTTCGAGTGACTGAGTGAGTTCTGGATATTTTTTCTTTTGACCCAAAGTTTCCAGCAAAAATAATTTCTTTCGATATATAGATGAGTAAATTACACTGGAACCCCTTTATTAATTGAACACTCACCCCTTAATTTTACCCTTCATATTAATCTACATAACTTGTTCGTACAAATGGCGTTCGTGGCTTTAAAGTTTTTTTCTTTTTTTCTGATTTGGTGTTTGCGAACATTTTATTAAGAGAACTACATCTTTTCAAGAACATATCGGGCAATTACAAGAACAAAATGAATATACCCACCAAAGGTGACACTTAATTTGCATATCCCCAACCCCATAATACAAATAATAGACGTGCCACTTCCACATTGCATGGAGAGTCTGCCCAACATCGGATGGACATACCGCCTTTCAGAATGCTAAAAATCTCGATCTGCAAGTTGCATTGTTTAAGCAGCCATTATCATTTGCAGCATCATCATCATCTACTGGACACACTCACTTGATCAGTATATCCAAGTTCCTGCAACTGCTGGCCCATTGGGAATCTTTACCAACCTACTTTTATATCAGCAGTCACGGACAACCCACCATAAATATCTCCTTCATTGTTACTCTAGCTGCATTAAAACTTAGAACACAAGGCTGTGCCTTTTCCAGAGAATCCCATGTAGCAGACAGTCTATTACGACAAGTAACTGTCAAAGACAATTGTCTCTAACAAAGAAGATACCAATACCCCTACCATGCATCCTTACCTGACGCACTACAGTATCAAAACTCAAGGGCTTGGACAGTGACAAAAAGGGAAACCCAATATGATCACACTCATAGGTTTAACTTGGAGTCTCTCTCTATTCATGACAAACTTATACTGGTTCTCAGTTCTCACCTTCTTCTTGTTAAGTGCGCTCTAGTAGAAACAAGAATCAAGTCAAAACCAGCACTGTAAATACTTGAAAAGAGTAACCCATCTTCTGAAGATGGCAAAACCCCCAAGTATTTTTTCATTGCCCGGAAAACAGAAGCAAGGCAGTTCATTTTCAGATAGGAAAAAACTACTTCTGCTTGAAAATAAATTGGTATGTTGGCGCTAGCACATGTCCATCCTTCAGTCTACATTGTCTGCAGGTCACTTGCTTCTTGACGGTGGAGTTAGAAGTTCCGATTAAAGGAGATTAGGGTTCATCGGATCATGGCACTCGAGTATGCGTATCTAGAAGACCATTCCCTTTGCCCAACATTGTAAAAATCTTGGGTGATTGGGGACCATTGGTTCCAACCATCTAGGACCATCGGATATCCTTTCCACCAGCATTAGCATTCTCTTGTCAGAACTTTCCGTGTAAGTTTCAAACATAGCAGTCTCCTGCAACCCACTGCCAAAACCATGAGTCATGTTACCTCGAGTCCTTTCCCTTTTGGCTGGCTTTGCTACAGATTGAGTCATAGATGCAGACACGTAAGCCATGTCGTACAAACCAATAGCACACTCTTCACGATTTAGATCTGCCAAGAGTGAGATCGAAAGTCTGGAAGTAACAGTTCCGCAGTAGTCACATGGCGTTTAGCATAAAAATAAAGGATGCAACTGCTCGTATTTATTGTTACTTTAAGCCCCTCTTCGTTGGCTGAGCAACTGGATGCTTTTTGCAGGGTTGGAAACTACTCTTTCCGGTAGAGAAGTTCTGAACCTCCATAACCAGTTTAAGCTTCAATGAGTTATTAGAATATTATATACATACGCAACAGTGACTCATCAGAATCTAGATGCAGCTTTAAAAATTTTCCAGAGCATATCAACTTCAAACAAGTACCATCCCAACAGAAAAGTTCGTCGTCTTCTTACCAGAAGTCACTTAAGACACCTTTGAAATTGACACAGCTTGTCATAATGAGCTTGTCTTATACGATTACGAAAGGCTTTCAACCACGTTATGACCCAAAGTGAGGTGTGGTATATTGATTTAGATAAGAAGTTTAACTAGAATTGCATAACCCTTCCCAACCACCACCCTTGGGCAGTTGCTGTTCGCCACATCCAGATTATTCTCCTCTGTTTAGAACATTTTAGAGTGAACACTTTAAGTGAGTAACTACAATAAAAAAAAAGCCCGCCTAAATTTGACCTTTAAGAAGCTTTTTGATGCATGTTTTCTTCTACAACTTTTTACATTTTATCGAATACCTGGGGGGTGTTTTAATTTTACGCACACAGCAGATATAATTTCGCTTGTATGGAACACTCAGCAACTCCACAGATGTACGCATTAAAAGGTGAAGTTGCAAAGGTATAATAATTAAAACCTAGGCCTAGAGATTCAGCAAAACAAAAGAATTAGGCAGTAATAACTCAGTAGAAAGAAAATCTAAAATGGAGACCAAGAAAGTGAAAGAGAGACAATGATCTAAAGAGAAGATGCTTACCCGTCGGCGAGGAAGGTCGGCAGCGGCGGTGGGTGCTGCGGTAAGCTTTCCTCCTTTCTGCTCTGTCGTTTGTTTTGTTGCTTGTTTTGCTGGCCCGTCTATTATGTTTAGTAGACTAATACTGACAGGGGCGTTTGAATTCTTCAGTGAGAGGTGAGTGAGATTTTGGGAGGACGGCTGGCAGAGGTGGTGAGATTGTTGGTGAATATACGATTCTGATTGAAGAGATGAGAAACCCTCAACATACCAAGAGCAAAGAAGAAATCAGGATGGATGGATCAGTGTAAGAGGGGGATGAGTTGCTGGCGTGAGAAGTGGATTTGAGTGGCGGGTGGTCATGGTGTATTTGTTTGGCAGAACGAGCAAAAAATGCAGACGTGAGAGGGGTTTTGTAGACGTGCAAATACAAGGGACAGTACCGACATTTTCAAAATCTGTCTGTCTGTATCTCGTAGAGTCTGACAAAATGTCAAGCCGTATCTGGCCGTCCATGTTGTCAATATGAACGGGCCAGATTACAGTTCTTTTTAGCAAACTTCATGGACGGCGAAGTTTATGAATTTGTCCCTATTGCCGAAGATTCTAAGGATCCGATTGGATCACGAAATTAATCTCGAGGTAAATTTTGGAATCGGATAATTCTGTTGATTGGACTGCTTATTTAGAATTGGAATTACAATTCAAGCCCAATTCCATGAAATTAAAAACATAATTTAAGGCTCACATTAATTTCAATTCTTAAGGCTCAACCTCAAATTTGTAATTCCACCCATATATTTAGTCACTGTTTCTCTCTCTCCTTTGCCCGACGTTGGTTCTATGAGCTCCTCTCTTCCTTCTCTCTTCTCTTTCATTCAACCTCACCATCGCAGCAACAATCTTCCTTCTCTCTTCTCTTGGACTCAACCTCGCCATGGCAGTGGCAATGTACTGTGCAGACGGCGGCGGCTACCATCTAGTATTTTGACGGCAACGGCGGCAACGAATCTAAATCTACTGTTTTGACGGTACGGCAGCAACGATCTGCTCTTTCTGACGGCGGCGACGACAATCTTTTTTTGGTAAAAAAGGTCCTTTTTTATTCCATTATGTGCTATACTTTCCAGTTTTGTATGTTACATACACTGTATCAACATTTCATCTAATTACATTGAATCTTCAGATTTTGCAAGTCATTGGTTCCTGCTTTTTGTGAGCAGCCTTTCATCCAATCCCCATTCTCTACATAGCCTTTGATTCTTCTCATTTTCCATTGCTAGTTTCCAGCTCTGTACCCGAAATTTAATCCATTCCTTGATCATATACATGCATCCCTGCACCTTAGCACCTCTATGCTCAAATATTCTAGCATTCCTCTCTTGCCATATGCCATACACTGTTGTTGCCACAGCTAATTTCCCCAGTCGAGCTCTTAGACTCTTCCCTCTGAACATGCGAGCTGCCTGATTGCTAAATTGTATCCATGTTTGCAATCTTATATTCACTTGCATTTTCCCTAATACCATTTGCCATAATTCTGTTGTATAGGGACACTGTGTAAACAGATGATCCTCTGTTTCTGGAGAAGTCATACATAATATGCAAGTATCTTCTTCAATCATGTTCCATCTCTTCAATTTATGCTTTGTCCTTAGTCCTCCTTTACATAAAATCCAAATCATGATTGAGCATTTAGGTATGTTTCCAGGAAACCAAATGAGCTTCCAGATAGGGTCCTTCTCACCATGCTTCCTCATATTTTCCCAAGTTGAATGAATGGTGAATTGTCCCTTCTTGTTCAAAGTCCAATGTACTTGGTCTGTTGCCTCCATATTTGGTTTCTGGTGTTCTGCTAGCAAGAGATTGATTTCTTTTAGCTCCTTTGATCTAGGTAGCATCCTTTTCCAATCCCCTTCTAGGATGATCTCATGGACTTTGGCATCAGGCTGAATTCCTGAGTCATAAATGGCTCTCTGTCCAAATACATCAATCAAAGGTTTCTCAGATATCCATTTGTCTTTCCACAGCCATATATTCTTCCCATCCCCTACCTTGTACTGAATAAACTCTTGGCATTGCTTCCTTAGTTTCAGCAATTTTCTCTAAGTCCATGACATTATCCTTGGTGGCTTAAAGGTCCAGATGTGTTGATTTTTTATGATGTATATATGGCACCACTTAATCCACAAAGAGTCTTTCTTATTTGCAATATCCCATAGGTGCTTGCATATTGCAGCCCTATTCCATTCTTCTAGGTTTTTAATACCTAAACCCCCTTCTTGTTTGGGAAGACAAACATCCTTCCAAGCCACCTTTGCCCCGGTACATTTCATCTCCTTCCCATGCCATATAAAGGCTCGGATCTTCTTATCAATTAGCTTTATTACTCTCTTAGGCAGTATAAAAATGGTACACCAATAAATCTGCATGCTACATAATACTGATACTGCCAATTGTACTCTGCCGGCATAAGAAAGTACCTTTGTTGTCCAGCTTGATAGCCTTTTGGTGATTCTTTCCACTAAAATTGAGCAATCTTGGTATGTCAGTTTGGTTGAAATAAGTGGTACCCCAAGATAAGTAACAGGCAGCCTCCCCATTGGAATATTAACCATCTTAGCCAAGTTTGCAGCCTCATCTTGGTCTATTCCAGCTAAGAAGATTGAGCTCTTCATGAGATTGGGGGATAAGCCTGATAACAACCTGAATTCCTCCAAAGCTGCTTTAATTAGGCTCAGAGTTCCCTGATCAGCTCTAGCCAAGACAAAAAGATCATCTGCAAAACACAAGTGGTGTATTTGCAACTCTTTGCATTTAGGATGGTATTTGAAGTCCTCCTGCTGTGCATAATTTTCCATTAGTCCAGAGAAAGCCTCCATTACCAAGAGGAACAAGTAAGGGGATAAGGGATCCCCTTGCCTTAACCCTTTGGCACTTGGAAAATATCCTTCCACATTCCCATTTAGGTTTATTGAAAATCTAGCACTGCTTACACATTGCATAATCCATTCCACAAACACGCTTGGAAATCTCATGTTTACCATCACTGCTTTTAAAAAACTCCATCCTACAGAATCATATGCTTTCTGGATATCTATCTTCAAAACACATCTTGGTGATCCCCCTTTTACATGATAATTCCTCACAACTTCTTGCATAAGCAATATGTTATCAGCTATATGCCTATTAGCCACAAAAGCTGATTGATTTTTACTTATCAAAGTAGGCAGAATCTGTTTTAGTCTAGCACATATAACCTTAGAAACACACTTATAGACCATATTGCAACAAGCAATTGGTCTAAAGTCCTTCATTGTGTTTGGAGTTGATGTTTTAGGTATCAAGGTTAATATGGTACTATTAAAGAATTTGATACCTTTGTTCTTGTGCAGCATCTCTTGCACAGCATCAGTCACTGTCTTACCTACCACATTCCAATTTTTCTGAAAAAATTCGGCTGTAAACCCATCCGGTCCAGGTGCTTTATTTGATTTCAAAGCAAACATGGCTTCTTTGACTTCACTTTCCTTCACCGGTGCTTTCAACATTTCTTGTTGTTCCTCAGTTAAGACTTTATTGAGTACCTGCTGCAATCTGCTTCTTATATGAGGATGTTCAGGCACAGGACTTCCCAAGAAGTCTGTAAAATGTTGAATGGCAACTTGATGTACATTCTTACTGCCTGTGACTTGTCTTCCCTCCTCAGTTTTTATTGCCATAATTCTGTTTTGGGCTCTGTGGACCTTCATCTGTTTATGAAAATATGCTGTATTACTGTCCCCTAATTTGAAATGCTTGACTCTTGACTTTTGATAATAAAATGCTTCTTCATCTTGGACCAGTCGATAGTATTCTCTATGCTTGACTTTCTCTTCCTTTATTTTCTCCTTATCTTGTCCCTGAAGGATTTGATGTTGGACTGTTTGCAATTCCTTCCATTTTTCCTGAACTCTTGCAGATATGTTACTATATTGCATCGTGTTTAATCTCCTCAATGCTGGTTTCAGACTTTTAAGTCTAGCTCTCAACTTCATGCATGCATCCCCTGCATATTCTGCCTCCCATGTTGCTCTCAAAATCTGCTCAAAGGCACTATTATTCATCCAGTAGTTAAAAAACTTAAAGGGCTTTTTCCTTTTTGCTGAGTATTCTGTGATATTTATCACTATCAGAGCATGATCAGAAATACCTGGACCTTGTATCTCAACACTAGTGTTTGGATACTTGTCCATCCAACCCTCATTTTGCAAGGCTCTATCCAATTTACAAAGGATAAGATCCTCTTCTCTGTTATTTGACCATGTGAAATGTAACCCTCTTGATGGCAAATCCTCCAATTGTGCTTCATAGAGACATTTATTGAACTCCTCAATATCTCTTCTATTCAATCCCATACCTCCTATTTTCTCTCCATTATTCCTAACCACATTAAAGTCTCCCACTACCAACCATGGATTAGTACCAATAGTTTGTGCATCTACCACCAATTGCTGCCATAAGGTTCTCCTCTTATCCCCTTTATTGTTTGCGTATACACAAGTTATGTATCCCTGCACTCCTGATATTGTTTGTATCCTTCCAGTAATATGCTGGCTTGATTTATTTATCACATTTATTTGTACAGTTGACTCCTGCCATCCCATCCATAATCTGGATACTCCTTTTCTATTCAAACTGTGCTCAAACTTCCATCCTTTTATCCACTTAGCTTGTATCCTTGGTATATTAAGCTCCCTTACTCTTGTTTCTAGAATTCCTACCACTTCCACATTTTCTTTCTTCATAATTCTCTTCACCTCTTTTTGTTTCACAGGATCATTCAATCCTCTTACATTCCAACTTGCAATGGATATCATTTAGTCTTTCCTTTGCTACTTCTATTCCTGCCACCATCAGTCCTAGGTGTACTGCTTCGTTGTTTTCCTGAATTTTCTATATGTGTTTCAAGCATTCCTCTTTGTTCCACAATCCCTTCTTCCTCATGTTCCCTTCTGTCATCTTCTCCTAAAGCAGAGAATCTGTTTATGCTCAGCATATCATTTATCACTACTCCTTCATTAGTTCCACTATTTCCTTCTGCACTTTTTGCTGTCTGCTTTTCTCCATGATTTTCCACTGCTTGGCTTGTTGTCTTTGGTTTCCATATCTGTTGAGGCATTGTTCTTTTATAACAATTCATCACTTGATGTCCATAGATTTTGCAATGTGTACATCTTACAGGTATCCATTCATACTCCACTATTTGCTTAATTATCACTCCTCCAGGTCCTTTTAGTGGTATAAAATCAACCATTTTTTGATTCACTTCAATTTCTATACATACTCTTGCAAATCCCAGCCTCTCTTTTTTAGCTGTCATCTGATCCATGTATAATGGCTTCCCAATCACACTTGCAATTTTACTAATCATCTGTTTGGACCAAAATTGCAGTGGCAAGTGTGGTAGCTTAATCCATACAGGTAAATTCGTTACTCCTTCTTTCTCAAAATCAACTGCATCTGACCATGGTTTAACAATGATTGGTTTGTTATCGAAAAACCATGGTCCTTTCTCAAGAATAGCTTCCTTTCCATTATTATCTTCAAACCTTATTATGAACATACCTGGTTTGATTAGGCTGCAAGAGAATAGTCCATATTGCCTCCATTTGCGTTCCATATAGCCTTTCATCACATGAAAGGGGGGTTTAGCACCCAGCACATACACAATTAATGTGTTTTCCCATTGTTTAATATCTTCTTGGACATCTTCCGATGTGTATTCAACCCCTCTTATGCCATCAATTTCTTGTGGAGATACAAATTCCAGGCTATTTTCTTTTACGAAATCCTTATTCGGTCTTGTGATTTTTGCATATGTTGCTTTCGTCCCCATTCTACTATTCACCATATTAGGGTTTCGTTGATTCTCCAAGATAGGGTTCCTGTGATCCTTGCTGCTCCTTTCCTTTGAAGGTAAAGGAGGAAACTCAGTTATTCCCGCTATTTCATTTTCAAACCCTTGATTTCCAATTGAGATCTCAGCCGTTAAATTTTCTTTCAGATCTGTTTGTTTTGGACTCCGGTGGGATTCGCACGCTTGATGCTCCTGCATTCTCTCACCTTCCTCCATATTCAATGCCTTAAGTTCCCGAGAGATTGACTGCGTAATCTCTGTCTTTGCATCTTGATCTTTTATTTTCTTCTTCAACTCTCCATTTTCTTGTCTTAACTCCTCAAGTTGTTTCTTCAATTCCTCAACCAAGCTTTTAATTCCAGTATCTTCATCCGAATCTATGCTTGAAACTATATCATTCTCTGGCCGGACGTCATTTACGTCTTTGAATTTCTCTGACCCCAAAGCTATGGATTTCGTGAGTTTCTGGGGGAAATGTAAACCCAGTGTATTACTCGAATGCGTTCGATTCCATTCTTTGCCCACATAATCATCTGCATAATTGTCTTTGATAGGGCCTCGTAACCGAGTGGATCGCCGAGTTTCAGCCGGCGACGACACCGGCGGCATTTTCTGTTTTCCGTTGCTTTCTCTCTCAAAGTTTACTTTCTCTCTCTAACGTCATATCGGATCTCTCTGGTCAATTTTTACATGTATCCGGCGACGACAATCTTGGTTAGTCAAACATCTATTCTGATTTTGCTTTGTTATGTCTCGGTTAATTTTTTCATTGATGTTGATTTTGAGCTTGGCTCAAAGATGCTAGAGGTAATTGGTGTGATGATCCTGTGATTGATGTTTGGCATTGTGATGGACCTTGCTTCCAACTGGAGCCTTTAGATTCCAAGATTGGTCTAATGATATGTTGGGTAGTCCAAATGAGATTCATGGAACAGAATTGTTTCACAGGGAAATACTCTACAACTTTTACAAGTTAAGCATGGAGTAGTTGATGTTCAAATGATTGAAACCAATGCAGTTCATTCTTTCTTTTTTGGTTGTTTGTACTTGTAAGCATTTGTCATTTCTCGAACCTATTTACTACATTACAGAACCGCATTTCTGATCTTAGCTATGGTTGTTATTTTTCGTACTGCGCCAACATTAATGAATGAACACATAAAATGTACAAAAACAAACTGAAGCATCCCAAATGCACATCAGTACTTAGAAATAATGTACATTGCACAAATTCAAATTGTAGCATACATATAATTACATTAAATATGATTAGATTTAAACTCACAAATACACGAATCATCTCTAAGCAAAGAGACTGACACACACAAAACTGAAGCACTCCGGACAACATGTAAATGAAAAGGATTGATGTGTATAGAGATTGTGGGGGTGGGACAAGATTGCAGGGATTCAGCAGCTCGGTTCTGTTCAACCAATTTAGCCATATTAACCTTACACGAAGGGACTTGACTATAGAAAGTTAAGCTTTGCAGAGCTTTGTAATATGAAGCTGATGAATAACCAATCATATGGTTGGTTGAAGTTCTTGTTCTGTTGAACTGCCTTTGTGTTGCCGAAGAAAATAGAAAAGGGGGTGAAATCTGTCCCCTGACCTAGTCTATATGTACTAGATGCCTAATTACATAATCTGAATTTTGGACTTGCTGCATCCTTTATATTTCTTCCTCCCTGTAGGTTTTTGTTTATACTGAAAGTGACATTTATTACCATCTTTAGCAGCAATCATCATACTCACTTTTTTTTCTTGGTGCATGTCATATGCACTATGCTTGGGATTCCTTTTGGATGATAGATTCGTGTTATTGTATCCATTACATTTGCTTGCTTTTTCAGTTGAAAGTTTTCTGAATAGTTTTCATTTGCATTTTTTTTGTTTCGTTCTAAGGAATTCATCCATCAATTAAAGGGGTAGTTTGGGATTTCTTGTTGGGTTGTTTTGATTCGAACAGCACCTTCGACGAATGAAATGAGCTCAGACAACAGCGGAGGTAATGATGCATAGAGGTTTTACACTTTCCTTGTAGGTTTTACATTTTGCTTCTACATGTTCTTTTCAACATGGACTGAACTAATTGGAGCCACCCATTTTTCAACCAATCCTTGTAGTTAAGTTTCTAACAATTATATATGTTTTGGAGAGGTTAATGTCTTCTACTCTCTTGGTCATAATGTGCCTCCTCTGAAATATTGATGGGATTAAGTTATGACGATGAATTTGGATTCTAAAAAAGATGAACTTGTTTGCAAGCTACTTACAACCCACATGTGTTCATTTTTCCCAGGTGGTGTACCTTTGACCATGCAACAAGTTCTTCTTCATGCAATGTCAAGCCATTGGCGTGGTGTCTCTTTTTGTTCCTTTATTGGAACTGGATTAACCCTCCCTCCCCAAACTCCATTCCCAACCCAACAAGTAAAAAGAAGAGAAAGAAAAAATGGAAAATTGGGAGACGAATGAGAGTGGATTAATGCAATTGTCAGTAATAAGTGCATGAATGCAATTGTCGGTGATAAGACTTGAACCGTGACTCAGTCTCCCTCCAGAAGTCGTTATACTAAAATCATCTGAGGCTTCTTGTGTTATGTATATAGTTGTTAGATAAATGTGTTTTGGTGTCTACTGTCACTGGGAATGTAATTCCGGGCATTTATTGTACAGTTTATTTATGAGCATCAATTTATACTTCTAGGGAGCAGTATGCTGCCTGGAAAGGAGAATGTCAAAAGATGGTACTTGTTTTTGGAAGTGGGAAGTCAATTTTGTCACCTATAGTTACCGAGGATGGCCAACCAATATGAGATTCTTCAATCAACAGTGATTCACAACAACTTTGCAAGGGAGCCATGTCGAAAAATTATGTTGTAGTAGACAAGAAAGTGATTCAGTGGAAGCTTGTTTTGCATCAAATAGGTTGGTACTCTGGGCATATGTTATTTCCAGGAAAATATTTTCTTAACTTGATATTCTTCTCATTTTTGCAGCAAGTCACTAACATGAGATCTATTGATCATTAATTTGTTGTCGATTTGGTCACATCCTTAAAATTGTCCAGAAACTTTTCTCTTTTGGGATTTGAATTGCTTAGGAGTAGGTTACATTCGTTTCAGAATGCATTACTTGTGGCACTACTTCTGTTTGTTTTAAGTAAGACATGAGAAACTTGAATGATGACATATGAACTAATCACTACCTGTTTAATCCAGCTCTGGCTCTTGGTTCAGGGTTTCATGAACTAAGTGGTTGTACTGCTATTTAGGCTAGATTGGACACTGGCACACTGCCCAGTTTCAGTCTCTAGCTCCCAGGCTAGATTTTCATCATGTAGCCTGCTTAAACATCATCTATAAAGTCTTATCAATGATCTTAGCGACCGGATACTTAAATGAGTAATGCCTTACTTTATTGGTAGGAGAAAATTGGGCTAATTACACTTATGTCCCTGAGGTTTGGGGGTAATTACACTCAAGGACACAAAGTTTCAAAATGTAACACTTATGTCCATCGACAAACGGAACCCTAAAAATCTTAACGGTTTTAATGAAAAGACTGTATTGCCCCTGAGTTAGAACCTTATTTTTTTTAATGCCATTACTTCATTTAAAAAAAAAGACTTTAACCAACCCTAATTTTCTTAAATCAAGGCTGTTTTTTAATGTCATTACTCTTAACCCCCCCCCCCCCACCCCACCCCCCCTCACCTGCATCCCCCTTCCCCGTCACCCACCCACCCATTCTTCCTCCCCTTCACCGGCGCCGCACGGCCACCAAGACTTCCCTTCGCCCACCCATTCGGTAGCCACCTCTGTTAAACCACGCCGCCAGCAGCCCCCTTCCTTGCCCAACCCTGTCGCAACCCCCTCCCTTAACCAACCCCGTCGCAACGCCGCAGCGTCGGAGGTTGGTCTTAACCGTGGTGGTCAAACAGGATGAAACCCGAAGTCGGCAACGATGGTCGTCCTCCGGCGACCGGTGGATCTGGTCGACGAGTTAGATCTTAATCGTGGCCTCAACCAACCCCGCGCAACGCCACAGCGTCGGAGGTTGGTCTTAACCGTGGCCTGGTTTGCCGCGGGTTAGATCTGGTCGGCGGCGAGGGACCGAAATGGCCTGTGTTTCCGACGACCGATTTAGCAAAAAATTACTTTTGTACAGGGGCTGCCGGCGGCGAGGGGCCGGGGATGGAAGGACTGCCGACGGCGGGGGCGGGGGAGGGAGGCGACGGCCGGCGGGGACAGTCAGGGATACCCTAATTAGAAACCTTAATTTGCAAATTATGGTTTCCTTGAAACCTTAATTTGCAAATTAGGGTTTCAAGAAAATCCTAATTTGCAAATTAGGGTTTCAAGAAAATCCTAATTTGAAAATTAGGGTTTCAAGAATATCCTAATTTGTAAATTAGAGTTTCAAGAATATCCTAAAACTAAAACTGATAAATAAATCATATATAATAATAAACAGATATTTTTCAATATATACAGTACAAGGGGTGGTATCGTCATTTTAAAAATATATATTGATGACATCATACAAAAAGTACAATTTTTTGATGGAACCCTAACGGGTGGACACGGTTGATACATTTTAAAATTGTTTGGTCACGGAATGTTACATTTTGAAACTCGTTGTCCTTGACTGTAATTATACCCAAACCTCAGGGATATAAGTGTAATTTGCCCGAGAAAATTTGCCTCTAAGCATATTGTTGACAATATTCTTCCTATGCAAGGCCTGCTTCAAGTCTATCAAGCTAATACAGGTAAGCCAAGATGTGCACCAAGATCAACATTGTTTCCAAAGACGAATCCCTAGAAATTTTTTTCTAAAAAAGGCATACTAACGCATTGTTTTTCTCGTCAAAAGGTAAACTAAAATGAAAACACTAGTCCCCTCAGGGCCTTAGTGATCTTGGCCTTTACATGTATGTGTTAGCTCTTTGACAAGGTTCCTCATATTCATTTTTCCCTATCTAAAATGCAGTTGCCCGTGTTTTTCCTTGGTTGATTATTGTTAGGAGTCAAATTTCTTTTTATCGATAATTGTGTTGTGCTTCTTTTTATGTTGAGGTGATTGATGATCTGATTTCTTCCCACAGGAACTCCAGATTGACGAGTTCATAACACATAACCTACCATTTGAGGAAATCAACAAAGCTTTTGATCTGATGAAAGCCGAGAAATGATTGATGATCTGATTTCTTCCCACAGGAACACCAGGTAGGGTGATGTGTTTTTGTGTGTCGGGTAATTCCCACTCTTATGTTAGTTTCAATTTCCATGGTAAATATATTTTAGTTATACTCTGTAATTCAGTTTCCATTTAATAATGTTGCCTCTCAATTTAATTTAGTTATACTCTATAATTCAGTTTCCATTTTTATGTAGTGATAAATATATTTTCTCTTATGTGCAGAATTATTTGGTAGAACTATTTGGCCGAGGTTAATGCAGAATAAGCAGTTGCTCCAATTTCAGATGACACGGGCGGTGAGGAAGTGATAAGATCTCTTCGATTTACACCTGAATGGACCACATTTAAAGAGAATTTAGTCAAGGGCATGTTCGCTAAATATCAAGCTAGGCGTGGACGATGAGTTTGACACGATTGACTAATTACCTATCAGAAATGTAATTTCTTTAGGAGCTATTTTTTGCTATTGTATATATGAGATGTTATTCCTTTAAGAGCTATTTTGATACTGTTCTTACTGATGTTAAAACTGTTCTTTTTACAGGATGTTGATTTATGGGAGTTGAAAAAATTGTGAATCGCATTTTAATTGGTGCTGTGAAAATTCCTTCTAACTTTCTTCGGAGAAACTTCTTATTTTTATATCTGTACTTGAACCATTTTAATAATGGTAGTTGTGCAACTTAATAAAATTAGCTATTGTGATCAAAATATAATTTTTCGTTTAGCAATTTCAATTTAATGAAATTACAAATTTTACTTTAGTAATTTAAAATATAATTTTTAGTTTAGTAATTTAAATTAAATTTTTAATTTTTACAATTTTTTACTTGGAGCTATCTTGTTGCTTCTTTTTTTTTTTTTAGGGCCAATTACACTTATATCCCTGAGGTTTGGGTATAATTACAGTCAAGGACAACGAGTTTCAAAATGTAACATTCCGTGACCAAACAATTTTAAAATGTATCAGCCGTGTCCATCCGTTAGGGCTCCATCCAAAAATTGTACTTTTTGTATGATGTCATCAATATATATTTTTAAAATGACGATACTACCCCTTGCACTGTATATATTGAAAAATATCTGTTTATTATTATATATGATTTATTTATCAGTTTTAGTTTTAGGATATTCTTGAAACTCTAATTTGCAAATTAGGATATTCCTGAAACCCTAATTTTCAAATTAGGATTTTCTTGAAACCCTAATTTGCAAATTAGGATTTTCTTGAAACCCTAATTTGCAAATTAGGGTTTTCTAATTAGGGTATCCCTGACTGTCCCCGCCGGCCGTCGCCTCCCTCCCCCGCCCCAGCCGTCGGCAGTCCCTCCTTCCCCGGCCCCTCGCCGCCGGCAGCCCCTGTACAAAAGTAATTTTTTGCTGAATCGGTCGTCGGAAACACAGGCCATTTCGGCCCCTCGCCGCCGACCAGATCTAACCCGCGGCAAACCAGGCCACGGTTAAGACCAACCTCCGACGCTGTGGCGTTGCGCGGGGTTGGTTGAGGCCACGATTAAGATCTAACCCGTCGACCAGATCCACCGGTCGCCGGAGGACGACCATCGTCGCCGACTTCGGGTTTCATCCTGTTTGACCACCACGGTTAAGACCGACCTCCGACGCTGCGGCGTTGCGACGGGGTTGGTTAAGGGAGGGGGTTGCGACGGGGTTGGGCGAGGAAGGGGGCTGCTGGCAGCGTGGTCTAACAGAGGTGGCTGCTGAATGGGTCGGCGAAGGGAAGTCTTGGTGGCCGTGCGGCGCCGGGGAAGGGGAGGAAGAATGGGTGGGTGGGTGACGGGGAAGGGGGATGCAGGTGAGGGGGGGGGGGTGGGGGGGGGGGGTTAAGAGTAATGGCATTAAAAAACAGCCTTGATTTAAGAAAATTAGGGTTGGTTAAAGTCTTTTTTTTTTAAATGAAGTAAAGGCATTTTAAAAAAATAAGGTTCTAACTCAGGGGTAATACAGTCTTTTCATTAAAACCGTTAAGATTTTTAGGGTTCCGTTTGTCGATGGACATAAGTGTTACATTTTGAAACTTTGTGTCCTTGAGTGTAATTACCCCCAAACCTCAGGGACATAAGTGTAATTAGCCCTTTTTTTTACTTTAGCAATTTCAATTCTTAACCAAAATTTTTACGCTAACCAATCAATGTAATTACAAATTCTATTCAATTCCAATTCCATAAGAATTGGAATTGAATTGCAATTCCCAATTTCAATTCCAATTCCATTTGCCAATCGGACCCTAAGAGCCTTATCTAGAATGTCAATTGCCCTCTCCCTTATACGTCCATGCTTCCCTCCCGTCTCTTTGCTTCTCTTTGGTTTCGTCGCGTTCCATTGGTTCATCGGTTACCATTGGTGGTAGAGAGAAAGAAGTGATGCGTCGTTCGCTGCATTATGCAGTGACGAGCATTATAGCTAACTTACCTGCGGGGTCGATGGGCAATTTGGTCAAAAAAAAACCATATGCTCTATTATGTAACCTATGATGCATATATTTAAATAAAAGCTAGATCTGACATGTCTATTCACGATGAACGGACGGCCCGTTCACACTAACAATTTAGCAACTTACCTAGTTCTGGATCATATCCTATCTTGTATTATCCTTTTTTTTATGTCTTGCATGCTTCCTTGAGCGACAAGTAGTACAGTAATTGAATTACACGTGACATTTAAGAATTTGAAAGATATAAGTTGAAAAAGAAAAAAAGTAATAACTACTCTTTAGAATCTGTTTGAGTTTGATTTTGAGATGGACAAACCTGATATAATATAAACGACATGTCGTGCACAAGTCATGCGTGCGTAACGCATCCGTTGTATAACTTTCAAAACCATTTTTCACTAGTATTAACCACATGCGTTGCACACGGGTCCAACGACGGTTAATTAAAAGCTCATACTTATATATCGAATACAAATAATGTTATTTTCACCTAGTTTTTTTACCATTTTTAGTAATAATGTTAAGAACCCATATGTTGAGGTTTTTAATAATAAAAATCACCTAGAACAGTATAAAAAGTTATGTGACATAAGAAAAAATATAATATGAGAGATAATTACACGGATATGCAGACATATATATAAAAAAAATATTTTATATGACATATAATAATGTAAAAGGAAGGAGATTAATTTTGTTAAATTGTGAAAACAAATTAGAGTTGTGTAAAATATTGGAAAGTTTCAAGATTTGAATAAGATATTAATTACAATGAGCTATAAATTTAAAATTTAGAGAGAGAGAGAGAGAGAGATTTGTTTTTAAGTGAGACATGTTGACGTGGAAGAGAGAGAAAATTAAAATGTATATGGCTGGTTGAATGCCAAATGGTCTAAAGAGAGGCATGCCAAGTAGGAAAGAGAATGTTACATTCTTTCAGCTTCGCCTTTCATATATATATATATATATATATATATATATATGGGAGCTGATCCATTGACAGCGCTGGCAAATGGAGTTAAGTTGCCAACGCGATCTGGCCGTCCACGCGCGATCTGTGGACGGTCCAGATCTTTTTTTTACGATTTTTTTAAGTTCGTCCGCTACATAATGTAGCGGACGATTTTTTTGACAAAAATACCCTTCATTCTCCAAGTCAAGATATTATATTTTCTAAAATATTGTCCGCTACATTATGTAGCGGACGATATTTCAGAAAAGAGAGAGCCAACCCCCACATCCATTCTCATTTTCTCTCTCTTTAGAAAAAAAAAACCCATTCTCTTCTTCAGCTTTCTCTCTCTCTCTCTCCTCTATCTGAACTACATGTTCTTCTTCTTCGCCTCCCCAGCCCCACATCCATCATCATCGTTAGCACCTTTAGAGAGAGAGTGACAAAGTTCGCCACAGCAACCTCGGAATCGGAGACGTAGCCTCGGCGCCGCCGCTGCCGCCGTAGCCTCAGCATATTGGGCACCGCTGCCTCTTTGTTCATTAATTTTTTTCTCCAGATTTTGTTCTATTTTGATTGGACTTAGAGATTCACGTATGGTCAGATTCGTGATTTCTCTTGTGTCGAGGTTTGGGGGCGGCAAAGGGTCACATGGTGGTCGGGGGATGCGGAGGTTCGGATGGTGGTGGTGATGGGTTCAGCGGCGGTGGTGGTGGTGATGGGTTCAGCGACGGTGGCAGAGTTTTGGTGGTTGTGGGTGATGGGTTCAGCGGCGGTGGTGGTTGTGGGTGGTGATGGGTTCAGCGGCGGTGGCAGAGTTTTGGTGGTTGTGGGTGATGGGTTCAGCGGCGGTGGCAGAGTTTTGGTGGTTGTGGGTGATGGGTTCAGCGGCGGTGGTGGTTGTGGGTGATGGGTTCAGCGGCGGTGGTGGTGGTGATGGGTCCAGCGGCGGTGGCAGAGTTTTGGTGGTTGTGGGTGATAGGTTCAGCGGCGGTGGTGGTGGTGATGGGTTCAGCGGCCGTTTCTCTTTTCAGCCATGAGCTTGGCAAAGAATTAGTGTGTCCATTGGCTCGTATGTAGAGGAGATCTGTGATGGGTGGTGTTGTGTGTTGTTCACGGTCATCAGAATATAGAAGAGAGAGAAACCCATTTGAAAGTGAAATGAAACCCTGTAAAAGGACAGAGAGAGGGAGAGAGAGAGAGAGAGAGAGGGGAAAAGAAGTCAGAGGATTAACATGAGAGAGAGAGAGAGAGAGAGAATGTAAGAAAACCCATCCGCTACATAATGTAGCGGACGAGAGAAAGGACAGACCAAAAAGTCAGAGCATTAATGAGAGAAAGGGAAGAGAGAGAAAAAAAATGTCAGAAAACTATCCGCTACATAATGTAGCGGATGGGCTATTTTTAAGTTTGAGGGTATTTTTGTCAAAAAAATCGTCCGCTACATTATGTAGCGGACGAACTTAAAAAAATCATAAAAAAAAGATCTGGACCGTCCACAGATCGCGCGTGGACGGCCAGATCGCGTTGGCAACTTAACTCCATTTGCCAGCGCTGTTAATGGATCAGCTCCCTATATATATATATATATATATATATATATATATATATATATGTGTGTGTGTGTGTGTGTGTGTGTGTGCGTGTGTGTGTGGCTTTTCATAAAAAGTCAGAAAACATTATTAAGTAATAGAAAAAAAGGGAGTGTAATAAAGTTCACATATCACACTTAAACACTTTCAAATAAGTAAGCACAAATATTCTCACGCATATAAATATGTTGCCCTCTATATCTTTTTCAATTACTTCTTCTAATTGTTTTCTTGAAGCTTCACCAAACCTAATGTGAAATATTGAATATGCATAGAAAAATTTTACTACTTTATCCACACATAAGCTTTAAATTCGACACAAACACTTCATTGTATGCAAGATATGGATATTTTTTCCATTTATTACCTGATCAAAGAACTACATATCATTTTATATTTAGCAATGTACATCTTTTAGTTCTCCACAAGAAATCATTTAAAAACTAAGAAAAAATGGCGCTATAGTGAGTTTGGATTTGAAAAAAGGAACGACTAATATTAAAAATGTTCAACGATAACAATTATTTTCACTAAAAGGGATCTAATTACCAATTATATGTAATACCTTAAGTAAATCTAAATAGGAGTTAGTTAGATTAATTAAGGGCGATAATATTTAGCGATAATCGAGAATTAGCATAGTATGAGAGGCTAAAATGGTTTTGGGGTCGAAATGTAATTATGTGAAGTTTTGGGGTTAGTTTGTAATTATGGAAAGTTGTGGGGCCATTTTGTAATTTTGAAACGTGGATGATTTGTGACATTTACAAGTGTAAAATTTTGAGAAAATGCCATGGGAAAGATGGCCACCTCCTACTTTTGGGGGGCTGACTAACTAAAATAACTAAGAAAAAAAGAAAGAGAATTAGGAGAAAGAAAAAGAAAAACAGATAAAGAAGAAGAAACAGAGAAGTGAGAGCTCAAGAGAGCGAGAGAGAGAGAGAGATAGGGGGGGGGAGAAAGGGGAAGCTTGGAAAGGTAATTCCTTTTCCTTGTTGGTGTGATTTTTAGTGTGTGAATGGTTGTGTAGGTGGCTGGGTGTGTGTTTTTATTGTGTGTAAATGGTGTTGTGCGTGCATATGTGTGTGTGTTCTAGGGTGTGTAAGGATGTGTGTGTGTGTGTGTAAAACACAGTGTGTTTGTGTAGTTGGTGAAGAGGTGTGTGTGTATTTAGTGTGTGTCTGGTCTTCGCACTATGTGGAAGGGTGTGTATTGATGTGTGCATGTGGGTATGTGGTTGTCACAGCCGTGTGTGAGTGCATGTGGGTTGTGGTGTATTGTGCGTGTATGTGTGGGTGTAGGTAGAGGTGTGTGGGTGTAACAACATGTGTGTGTATTGTTCTGTGTGTGTGCGTGCCCACGCGAGAATGAGTGTTGTGTGCGTGTTGTGCGGTGGTGTAGAGTGTGAGAATGTGTGTGTGTGTGTTGTGTAGTGAATTAAGAGTGTTGTGTGTGTGAGAGAGAGAGAGATAGAGAGTGTGTGTGTGTGTGTGTGTGTGTGTGTGTGAGCGAAGGAAGATGAGTGGGGTGAAAGTGTGTAGGGGTGTGTGGGTGTGTGCGTATGTGTGTATGTAGGTGTTGCGTGTGTATGTGTTCAGCAGAAGGTAGGAGAGAGTGTGTTTTTTAGGATGCTGTAGTGTGTGTATCTAATGCGGTTAATAAGGAATAGCGGGTGTAATCATCACTATAGGTTGTTAATTTTTTAGCGGTTCCAAACCTCATTTTTTAAAAATAGTTATGAGCATATTTTGGCCAAGTATAAAAAAGAAATCCTAGTTATTTTCGGCAAATCTACAATGTGGAAAAGTTTGAGATTTTTCCAGGTTCACGAAAGGTGTTAACCGATTATGTCATTGAAAAGAACTCACGGCCTATTTGAAATAGCAAGTCAATGCAGTTTTGTCTAGAAATTTATGAGGGCCCTAAATTATTGGGTTGTTTTAGTATCTAAAATTTCGTAGTATTTCGATGCTGATAGCTATTTTTAACAGAATCGGTCTTTGAATGCTCGTTTAGATAGCAATTACGTATTTTCGAGCGAAAAATATCCCCAAGGACTTTTTAGTCCAGCAATCGGGTTAAATTGCTTAAAACAAGGGCCCGGGGGCATTTTGTTAATTTTCCTATAAATTCCTCGAATGACTTTTAAGCCGATAGTATCAACTTACTTTGCTTAAATAAATGTTTTAAAGAGTTTTACGGTTCTATTGATGCAACGTTCGCCAAGAGATGGTTTGGTAATTCTACATTACCAGGGGTTGTTTTGGTTGTTGTTCATAAAATTCCCCATGGGATTTTTTGGTCCAAAAGTCAATTTAGTTTGTTTAACAAGTAAATTTAGTTTGTTTAACAAGCTGTTTGAACTATTTTTGGGATTTATATGGTGTGATGACCATCAGGGGGCATTTTGGTAATTTTTAATACCAGCGATGAATTTAATGGACATACATAATTAAGAGTCAGGAATGATGGGATTCGAGGGACGATGCTAGCATGCCCTTAAATTTAGGGAGTTTGATGTCGTTGATGCATTGCTAAGGCTAGGGTAAAGTCCAAATATCAAATTTAGAATCGCTAGCCGTTGTAAGAGGTTGTAAGTGGCTAAGCGGGAAAGGATAGAGTAGAGCGTGTGTATGTGCTTAAATAATGGCTGACTAGCTAGATCTTGTTTGAATAAGTGATCCCGCTCGTGGTGACCAAATGGTGAAAGTTCATAACCTCTTCGGCGAAAGGCCAATTAAGTAAGGATAACGCGGTTCTGTTATGCTAATCATTGTTTCGATTAACATGCCATGTTGATGATGCTTATGATGAACTCATGTTGCTATTGTTGGATGCTGGTAGTTATTAAAGATCCGGTATTCCTCTGCTTGAGGCATGTTGTTGAGGACATGTGGTGAAATTGCTTCGATTAGCATGCTTATGTTAATGCTGATAATGTTATATCTTTGGAAGTCGGTAGTTACTGAGATCCGATACCCGTGGCTTGTAATTAGTTATTCATAACTTGTGGTGGAATTATTCCCCTAGTCCGCCCTTTTGACGAAATGAGATAAGCTATGGAGGACTTGTGGTGGAATTGTCACAAACCTAACCCACAGCTGGGCATGTGAATTCGGTCTTTGGCCCAGTGGACTCTCACCAATGGCTCTGCCAGGCCTTGCTCGCTAAAACTAATACAAACTACAACGAAAACCAAAACCTTTACAACTCCATATAAAAATCTACTTTTCAAATATCATTACAATCTTTCTTACATGAGCACTTCTGCTAAAACTCAAATCATCCAATGCAGTCTCCGGAGCTCCATGCTAAAATTCCAAACCTATGCTCATCACAGCCACCTTACTTTCTGACCTAAAATGATAATTATGGGGTGGGCTTTCACGTGCTCAGTAAGTAACCAGTGACCCAACTAGTTGGACCGTAGCATGTCATAAATAACTCTGTTAACCAAAATAGCGACTTTATCAAGAAATAATAGTTAAAAGTTGTAAACGTAAATTTAATCCATAAAGCCTGATAAAGTAAAAGTAAAATAGCTCTGAGGGCATAAAAGTCAATTAGCACGAAAACATCTCAAAAAACTTTCCAGCCAACACCACCTCAAATGGTATGCTACAGTTAGCGTTTAGTCCCAATGACTTAGACCCGAAATCCCACCTTGGGATAATAATTAGTGCGGATACAGGGGGTGACCATAAGCAACAGTACTGCGCTTCAACATTTCTGTCCAGTTGACAAGGACCCGAAATCTAGCTTCCCCCGTTAGATATGAGGCATAGTATCCAAGTGAGCAAAACCACCATTTTGTTTATCGTAAACACAATCACGGTACTACTGATGGTTAGACCATCCTACTTCATTTCAATCTTTTTCCAAGACATTTCATATTCGAAAACATCTCAATCTGAGACCAGTCACACTATGCACTAAGTCTTTCAAATCCAAATTTCATAACAACCACTTACCTGCAGGTCTGGTTTTGAATGAGAAACAAGTGTTGCTAAAAGCAATTAATATTTGATAAACATCTCTTTCACTTGAGAAATGTCACAAAAAGCAATTTATTTTTCATAAATAATGCTTTCTCTACTAAATAGATAAACATACATGGTATACATAAGAAATTACTTGAAGGATCAAAGGTCACTTACACGAACCACTAACCGAACCCAGAAGTTTTCCTTTTAATCTGATCTCAATCGCCTTCTACCAAATCTTGCTGCGGATCGTCCAATAGTTTGTTCTGATACTCGATTTGACATAAAATATCAAGAATAACAATCTGCTCGAATAAAAAATTGATATTTTGAGCCTAAAGACAATATCAAACGAACTGGACTCCTTCTACAAAGTTGTAGATATCTCGAGATACATTATTTAGGCTTTTGAATCGCCTAAATCGAATAATGAATGAGCAAGTTAGGGCTAGTCGAAAACCTAGAAAGGAAATCTGTCTGATTTTGAAAAAATGTTATTTTGGACCTGAAGATGATCTCAAATGCACTCCACTTCTTCTACAGAGTTGTAGCTCTTGAAAACAATATGTGATTAGCCTATTTTAATTGCATAAGTTGGATATCATATGCGCATATTATGGCTTGTCAAAGTTGGGGTGTATGCTCGATACGGAACTCAGAATTTTTTGACCTATAGCCACCTTTCCTCTAGGATTTTTCCTCCTTTTCTTCTTCATTTCTCTATGTCTTGTCTCTGAATTCTTACCTTTGTTTTTTTTCGTATGCTCTCTCTCTTCTTCTTCTTCTTCTTCTTCTATTAAGTGTAACCGAAATTGTCAATAAAGCAAAATCCCCCCATTTCTCCCCTTTTCACTCTCTCTTTGACTTTCCCAAAATAAAATAGTGTAAAAGTATCATATCAACCCTTAAATTAGTTATATTTATTTAGGTTACCCCTTTCACATTCATTAATTATCTGTTTAACCCAGCTTCAGCCTATTATAACTTATGGACATTTAAAAAAATGTCGCTAAAAGTCCCAAATCATGCCGTTTACAACAACCGCTGCTAAAGCTCTTTAATATCACTTACAACAATCATCGCTAAAGTAATAAATAGTTAGCTAAAAATTATTGTAAAACCAATCCTAGGTTCGGGGTATTACATGAACTATTCCCCTAGTTTGATACATTGATAAGACATGATGAGTTATTGAAGACTTGCGGTGGAATTATTCCCCTAGTCCGATCCATTGATGAAACATAATGAGTTGTTAAGGACTTATGGTGGAATTATTCCCCTAGTCCCCATTGATGAAATGTGATGAGTTGTTGAGGACTTGTGAACAAAATTCTCTCCAAGTCTGCTTCGTTGATAAGACATGATGAGCTGTTGAGGACTTATGATTGAAATGCTCTCTAAGTCCGCCCCATCGATGGAGATTGTCTTCCTCCAATTCACGTGAGACTGAGATGAAAACCCCGTAAAATAGGGCATCAATATGAGGATAACCGGTGCATATTAAGTCACTGGTAGCCGGTGAAAAGTGAAACACTGGCAATAAGTGGAATAGCATTAAGTGTCTGTCGTGCCCAGTCAAGTTGAGTCTGCATTACAATCAACTTTGTTTGATGTTAATGATTTGAATTACTTGTATTTCACTAATGTTTTTGGTGCCTATTTGCATAGCCAGTTAGTCCGTCTTATCCATGAGGAGGTGGAATGACAATGTTCTGTTGCGCTTGAAGCCGCTCAGTCAGCACAGAAGTGCCTAATAAACCTAATCGCTAATATGTTGGTTATTTAATAGGAATTCTGATTACTTGCCATTGTTGAGAACTCATGTTTAAATATCTGATATTACTTAAAGGATCATACTTTGTACTCCACGTATTATCTTTACTGGGTGATTTACCTCCATTCCTTATTAATGGTGTTTCAGGTGATAAGTTGAGCGAGGTGACACAAGCTAGAAAAGATAAGGCGAAGGTTGAGCCGCGGAGTACGTCAAGAGGAGCTACATGACTATAGTGGTGTATTACATTGTAAATGTTTATATTGTTCAAAGACTTGAAAATCTTCCGTTGCAGTATGAGGTATACTTTTGAGCAATTTTTTGTAAGGATGCAATTTTGGAGAGTCTATTAATGAGGTATTAAGGTTTAGTTGCTTTGTATGACTGCGCGCAGCATGTTGATGCGTTACGATAAAGGACAATTCAGACCTCGTGACGTCACTAGGGTTGGTGTCACATTCTAAGTCTCTGTCGTCTTCCTTTCATATAAGGTGCCTGCACTTATTTTATAAAAGTTATAACCTCTCAATATCAAAATAAATGCAATTTCATACATTGGCGTACTTAAAACTTTTATTTTCATTGCACTTGTATAATTGGATAATGTAATTCCAATTTATACAATAATTCAATTCAAATGTATGTATGGAGTGTGTTACATGTATCATCAAATTGAACACCTTTGGTTCCACTCAATTTTGTGTGCTATCTTATTCCTGTAGATCTAAAAAAACAAAATCTAAACGCAATAAGGTATATGTACAATACTTAATGCCATAAGATATTGTAAACGAACCGCTCTTGTTTCTGCATTTTTAGCTCTCTAACACCATTTGTCCTAAGTCAGATCCAGAAACTCTCACTGCGATACTCCACCTGGCATATGATACTGTTTTATGTTACCTGCAAGTTTATAAATATAACTGGACATTTCATTTATATGACATGAGATGTTTTATGGTAGTAGACTTAAAAGTCTACTACCATAAAACATCTCATCTCATATAAAAGTCTCAATACATACCTTGGGCTTATTCCTTATGCTTCCATTGACGCCTCATATCCACATGTAATAGAGATCCAATTGAATGAAAAGATCATTGAAAGTGTATTTATTAGCTCTGACACTAAACATTTCCTACTCGGCATTACTTTTTGTTTATTTATAAGTTAGTGGTAGCTAAACATGTCACATAAATGAGTTATATAATGTTAAAAATGTAGAATCTTTATCTTTTTCAAGGCGAATGTAGAGAGAATACATATGTTGATACTATCATATGCATGAATAGATGTGACTAATTAGGATTGCACCTTATTTAGGTCTTTATACATAGGCACGATGCTTGTAACACTTCTTTATTCTTTTTTTTTGGTTGGCGAAAAGTCCTTTTGTTCCATGTATTCACAAACTCTTTCTAGTACAATTACAAGTTTTTGTGTACACAATTCCT
>JAVXUO010001639.1:0-47827 GCA_033065855.1 Escallonia rubra
ATTTTTCCCGATGCCAGGGGGCATTTTCAATTCGCCGCACGATAGGGGTATTTTCGTAATTTTGCCCCTTTCAACTTTTTCGAATGACTGCTTAGTCCGTAAATGTAAGCAAACCCTAGAGAAGGCGGGAAGTTCCATTCCCCACGAATTCGGGCCATTCCGAAGCCAGTAGCAATTTTTTGCCTATGAAACTTTTAAGCGCTCGATCCGGACACCGGTTCGGGATTTTTTTACGAAAAATCCCTAAAATGCTTTCTAGATCAAGGATGAACTCAGCAACCTTCGAATAGCGTCTTAAAGCACTTTTGAGATTTTTCCCGATGCCAGGGGGCATTTTCGTAATTCGCCGCCCGATAGGGGTATTTTCGTAATTTTGCCCCTTTCAACTTTTTTGAATGACTGCTTAGTCCATAAATGTAAGCAAACCCTAGCGAAGGCGGGAAGTTCCATTCCCCACGAATTCGGGCCATTCCGAAGCCGGTAGCAATTTTTTGCTGAACGAAACTTTTAAGCGCTCGATCCGGACACCGGTTCGGGATTTTTTGACGAAAAATCCCTAAAATGCTTTCTAGATCAAGGATGAACTCAGAAACCTTAGAATAGCGTCTTAAAGCACTTTTGAGATTTTTCCCGATGCCAGGGGGCATTTTGGTAATTCGCCGCCCGATAGGGGTATTTTCGTAATTTTACGCTGTCAACTTTTTCGAACGACTTTTCAGTCCGTAAATGTAAGCAAACCATTTGAAAGGCTAATTTGAAGCCGATTCGCGGGGCGTTGGGGTCGCTAAAGGTGAAAACGTAATCAGACAGCATTTAACGAATTTATAAAAAATAGCTAGAGCTAGAATATAAAAAAGAAAAAAAAATAGACCCTAGTTATTTCTAAAAGATACGTATCAGGTAAAAATTTTAGATTTTTCCAAAGACTGGAAAGGGGTTAACTGATACGCGCAACCTTGTAACTTCGCAGTGTAATTTAAAATATCAAGCTAGCGCGATTTCGCGCGAAACTTTTTTGAGAACCCTAGGATGTTGGGAAGTTCCATTCCCCACGAATTCGGGCCATTCCGAAGCCGGTAGCAATTTTTTGCCGAACGGGCTTTTAAGCGCTCGATCCGGACACCGGTTCGGGATTTTTTGACGAAAAATCCCTAAAATGCTTTCTAGATCAAGGATGAACTCAGCAACCTTAGAATAGCGTCTTAAAGCACTTTTGAGATTTTTTCCGATGCCAGGGGGCATTTTGGTAATTCGCCGCCCGATAGGGGTATTTTCGTAATTTCACGCTGTCAACTTTTTTGAATGACTTTCTAGTCCGTAAATGTAAGCAAACCCTAGCGAAGATGGGAAGTTCCATTCCCCACGAATTCGGGCCATTCCGAAGCCGGTAGCAATTTTTTGCCGAACGGGCTTTTAAGCGCTCGATCCGGACACCGGTTCGGGATTTTTGGACGAAAAATCCGTAAAATGCTTTTTAGATCAAGGATGAACTCAGCAACCTTAGAATAGCGTCTTAAAGCACTTTTGAGATTTTTCCTGATGCCAGGGGGCATCTTGGTAGTTCGTCGCCCCGAGGGGTATTTTGGTAATTTTACGGTGTCAAGTTTTTGAAACGACTTCTCAGTCCGTAAATGTAAGCAAAGCACCTGAAAGGCTGATTTGAAGCCGATTCGCGGGGCGTTGGGGTCATAATGAACCCCGGGCCATTTCGGTAATTTGCCGCTCATCGGGGGCTATTTTCCTAATTTTACATTACACGAATTTCCTTAAAAACTTTTAGTTCAGGAAAAGGTGTGAGACACCCGAAAAATTTTTAAATGTTGTGAATTAGATAAAGCTTAAAAGTCGTTCGAAAAAACTATTCAGCTTTTCTGATGCCAGGGGGCATTTTGGTAATTCGCATTCCCGAGAGGGGTATTTTCATTACTTTGCCCCCTTCAGTTTTTCAAATGACTGCTTCGTCCAGAAATGTAAGCAAAGCACCTGAAAGGTTGTTTCGAAGCTGATTTGGGGCGTTAGGGTGATAAGGAACCCCCGAGGGCATTTCGGTAATTTGCCGCTCATCGGGGGCTATTTTGGTAATTTTACATTATACAAATTTTCCAACGATTACACTGCAAATAATTTTTATTCTTCTTTTATTTAATTCTATGACTTGTTGAGAATGATATAATTTTTATTTTTTAGATTTCAGTATAACTATGGATGCAACTGGAGGAAGCAATTTTTGTGAAGGTTCTGATCCACCTTACTTGGATCAAGTTTTTCAAACACTGGACGAAGTCGAAGCATACTACAGAGCATATTCGAAAACGATGGGTTTCGGTATTAGAACTAAGACGACTAGAAAACGGGTGAATACCGATCAAATTTGTGCAAGACTATTTGAGTGTCATCGAGGAGCACCGCATGTACCCCCGGTCAGATTAGTGACGAAGGGACAACAAAACAAAGAAAACGCGACACATTTCCGGGTACCGGCTGCAAGGCCCATGTGTATGCAGTACACCGGAAAAAAGAAAACCATTGGGTTGTGACGGGAGTTGACTTGAGTCATAATCATCAGTTGATGACCCCCAGTAAGATTGGTCAAATTCATCAACACCGAGAAATTAGCGCGGCACACAGACAACTGATTTTTACAATGGCCGGGGCTAAAATTCCACCTTCTAAGATGATGGGGGTTTTCTCAAGCCAGGCTGGGGGGATTGACAGGTTGAGTTTCAACGAAGTAGACCTTCGAAATGAACTTCGTGCTCAGAAGAGAGAGTCTTTCGGTAGGAGTGATTCTCAAGCTACACTTGATCTCTTCAGGTGCCTTCAGAGTGATAATTCTGGATTTTTCTACAGTCTCCAACTGGATGATGAGAACCGCATTAGTACTATATTTTGGGCGGACCCCCGTTCTAGAGCTGCTTACCAAAATTTTGGGGATGTTGTGACGTTTGACACCACATACCGCACCAATAAGTACTCTATGCCTTTTGCTCCGTTCACCGGGGTGAACCACCACTATCAGTCAATCTCGTTTGGCTTTGCCCTGCTTAGGGATGAGACGGAGGAGTCATTTACGTGGTTATTTGAAACGTGGCTTCAAGCAATGTATCATATTCCTCCAAAGACCATCATCACCGACCAAGATCTGGCAATGAAAAATGCAATCGCTAAGGTCCTTCCAGATACTCACCATGGCCTGTGCACATGGCACATAAGCAACAAATATCCCGAACGGCTTCACAATGTATATGCAACCCATCCGGAATTCAAGACTGACTTTAATACATGTGTGAAGAAATCGTTGACGGTAGACGTGTTCGAGGAGAGGTGGGCCACGTTAATGGATGACTACAATTTGCACAATCATGCCTGGTTACAATCGTTGTATGCGATCAAGACACAGTGGGTCGGTGCCTACACAAAGAAGTTTTTTGCAGCCGGAATGACTACGACCTCGAGAAGCGAAGCTATGAATTCATTCTTTGATGGGTACGTAAGCCAGTCTTCAAGTATAGTGGAGTTCGTACTAGAGATGCAGAAAGCCGTTGATAGACAATTGTACCGTGAGAGAGAAGCCGACGCGGCTACAGTTTACAGGGAAAGAGCCATACTACTCTTTTCACCTTTGGAGGTTCATGCGGCTCAAGTCTATACCAAGGAAATGTTTAGACAGTTTTAGAATGAACTACTAAAGTCTAATCAATATGGCATGGCAAAGTTGCACGAGTATTCCACCAGAGATCTCAAGGTTTATGCTTTGACAAACGTGACGAATTTCGCCAATCCGTGCTCTTCGTCGACTCCGAGGAACAGAAGACATTTTACCGTTGCTAAATGTATGGACACCGGGTTGGTAAATTGCAACTGTCAATTGTTTGAGCATAAATGTATACTTTGTCGACACGCGTTGAGGGTTTTGAGCTCCAAGAATGCTCGTGAAATCCCTCCACAGTATATCTCGGCCCGGTGGACGAAGGAAGCCAATAGAGTCCACGGTCACATTCCGTACGTGCCCAATGTTTCAGTTGATTTCGAGCAATCTGAGACGCTGCGATATAATCACCTTTGTAACATCATGCACGGTTTATCAATGGATGCAGCGTCAACATTTGATGGGTACAGGTATCAAGTTGAAGCAACCGCACGGGATAAGGCTAAGCATGTGGAGTTTAGGATGGCTGATCCAGAAAGATGGGACACACCGACTACTCGGACGACTCCAGCCGGTAGATTCAATCGAGCCAAACAGCCGGTCATTGACGGCACTAGCATGCAAGGTGAGGAGGACGACATTTTTGATCCAATTATTGCACAAACAAATGGGCGAAAACGAGAAATACGCATGAAGAATCCTATTGAAAAACCAACGGCTCAAAAAAAATTGCGAAAGTGTGCGTTGTGTAATAAGATGACTGATCATGACAAGAGAAACCATTATAAAGTGTTAGGTCTCGAACCTGGCAGTATTGTCGAGGAGGACGATGATGATGAAGAGTTTTGGGGTTAACGTTTCAGTTGTATAACGAATAACTTTTATAATGAGCATAAATTTGTGATTTGGTTTGTTGAATCTTTAATTTGTGATTTGGTTTGTGGATTATTGATATTTTTGGAAGGGATTATTCGCGCCGTCAATACTTCCGAACAATCTTGTAAATTTTTTTGTTCACTGCACCTCAGGCACGCTAGTTAGCCCATTCGTAAGAATTTCGGCGAAAATCGAGACACGTTATTTTTTGGGTTTTCCTATGAAAGGCCTATTCGGGCACACTTTAGGGCCCAATTCATAGCTTCCGAAAAATCTCGTAATTTTTTTGTCACTTTTTTTTCGCTCATTGCACCTCAGGCACGCTAGTTAGCCCATTCGTAAGAATTTCGGCGAAAATCGAGACACGTTATTTTTTGGGTTTTCCTATGAAAGGCCTATTCGGGCACACTTTAGGGCCCAATTCATAGCTTCCGAAAAATCTCGTAATTTTTTTTGTCACTTTTTTTTCGCTCATTGCACCTCAGGCACGCTAGTTAGCCCATTCGTAAGAATTTCGGCGAAAATCGAGACACGTTATTTTTTGGGTTTTCCTATGAAAGGCCTATTCGGGCACACTTTAGGGCCCAATTCATAGCTTCCGAAAAATCTCGTAATTTTTTTTGTCACTTTTTTTTCGCTCATTGCACCTCAGGCACGCTAGTTAGCCCATTCGTAAGAATTTCGGCGAAAATCGAGACACGTTATTTTTTGGGTTTTCCTATGAAATGCCTATTCGGGCACACTTTAGGACTCAATTCATAGTTTCCGAAAAATCTTGTAATTTTTTTTTTCATTTCTTTTTTGCTCATTGCCCCTTAGGCACGCTAATAGGCCATATATATGAATTTCGGCGAAAATCGAGACAAATAATTTTTTTGGTTTTCCTATAATGTATTATTAATATCCGTGCACACTTTATCGCCAAATTCATAGCTATTTGAAAAATTATGTACATTTTTTCCAGGGGTTCTTTGCTCATTGCACCTTAGCCACTCTAGTTAGGATAATGGTAATGAAGGCGTCTAGCTTCATTCTTTTTCAGCTCCCAGGCTATCCTATACCTAAACGTCAAGGCAGCCTTCCTAGTCCACCATTTATATTTGAGCACCTCCGACCGAGCAATGTAGTCCATGTACTTGAGGACGTAAATCCTGCAATCGTGACTGTTATATTGCTTTGGTCGGTCCTGTATCATCACGACCGTCCAAGGCTCTACCGTCGAATTCCTGGTGATGGATTCCCCCGAATAATCTCGGCACGCTAGCGAGAAGATAGTAGTCTGCATCCAACAATAAAAAAGGTCATCAAGCCTATGTTACAATAAGAATATACTATGAGCCAAGGTCAACCGATAAAAACTAACCACTGCAGTGATGTACTCGCTGTATATCTGTGCCAGCGACCGCCCAGGAGAGTCCTCCCGTAGGCTATCGTATATGTTGACTGCTCTGTTCGCTGGATGGAGAACTAATAGGAACCAGTGGTGTTCATGATGGCAAGGTATCATGACAAGGTTCGCATGAGCAGCGTGACATTGATAGTCTGCGTTCAACAGGGCTAACAAGTTTCCAGTTGGTTTCCACTTAGCCATGCCTGCCCCTCGCCTCCTCCATTCTGTGAACTCCCTCATGCTGGTCACCATTAATGGGACAAGATAAGTGGGATACATGTTAAGCTTCAAATCTTCGCACTGGTTATAACGTAGCTCTCTATTCCGGAGCAGATCTATATAAGCGTTCATGAAAAAATTTGAAATATCTGTCTCCGGTGCCAACATTCTCACATCCTCGTGACGTAGTAATGATTGAAGAGGAAAGTCTGAGCTATCGACAGGCTCAGGCCCGAAGTAGTGCCGGTCGATCCAATCCCGCTTCCATCGCCTCAATGGCTTTGTCGCTTGTCCTTTATCCGACCGGATGCTTGGGCGCGAGGCCTGGATTCCTACTTCGGGCACCTGACTCTGGCGCTGAGAGTCGAACGTGTCAGGAGGCGAGCGACTAGACGGCTCCCAGAATTCCCTCTGCGGCAAAGACGCGTCAAGAGGCAAGCGACTACACAGCTCCCACACCTGACTCTGGGGCTGAGAGCCGTACGCGTCAGGAGGCAAGCGACTAGACGGCTCCCACACCTGACTCTGGGGCTGAAACCCGTACGCGTCGTTCGGCAAGCCACTAGACGGCTCCCACACCTGACTCTGGGGCTGAAACCCGTACGCGTCATGAGGCAAGCCACTAGACGGCTCCCACACCTGACTCTCGGGCTGAGAGCCGTACGCGTCAGGAGGCAAGCCACTAGACGGCTCCCACACCTGACTCTGGGGCTGGGGCTGAGAGCCGTACGCGTCAGGAGGCAAGCCACTAGACGGCTCCCCTTGGTAACCCCGGTACGCAAGACTAAAGTTGTGAAGATCAGTCTTGTACCTCTCAATGTCGCTCTTGAGACTGTCAGGCGCATGCGCGACATACCAGTCAAACTGCTCAAGCTGCTTGAACACCTTAGTGCCCTGGTCAACCTAAAAAAAATGCATAAAAAAATCACCGTCATCATTTCAGGCATGGTCGGGAAGGTGCAAAATTAAATATTGAAACAACACTAGAGTTGACTTACAATGCTCAATGCCCAGAACTGGTCATAGACCTCACGTGGCGCGTACGATGTCTTCCTCACTTGGGAAGGGCGATTCACCCTCGTGCGTGTCACCTTGAGAAACCATCGCAGGTAATCCTCAGTACTGGTGCCGTCGTCCTTGAGCGATACAAGGCTACCATACGTTTCTTGCCAAGTATTCCACTGTTGCACCTCGTTGCTCAGCAAATTCAAGGCATCAGGCACCTCAAAATTCGGACCTCGACCGCTCCTGTACGGCCTTATGTCTACAGCGGGTTTTGGTATCCCTTGTAGACAGCCAGCTTGTCTCATAGCTCGATCGGGCATCTGAAACTCACATACTTCAAAATGAATAAGTGGCACCCGAACCAAACCAGCCAGCACGTACGACACCGGCAGTTGCCAACACGTCTCATCCAACAGATGCATCACATTCCCATATGGCTGCCACGTCACCTGGTATGCATCCATCATATCTAGTTCCCCCCGATAGAACGTTAGATTGTGGTGAGGGTCTACCCGTTTAGTCCGTTTGGGCCTAGGCCCCCAGGCCCACACCCTAGGCCACGTCTCGTCTAAATCAACTACGGGGTGTGGACGACCCGTGGGTAGCCTCTCGTAAGACCAAACCTGTGAATGCAAACATAATATGGAATTAGTTATTAATCAGGAATATATTGACACGTCAACGAAGAATATAAATGCTCAAACCTGTAACAGAGTGATGCAGGCGGAAATAGACTTGGCACCCTTTCTCGTAGCTTTGTGCAATGCTCGATATAGGTGCGCAAGAACAGCTGAACCCCACGAATAGGAGTATACCTCCTCAAGATCCTTCAAGAACACCATATACTTCGGATGCACCGTGTTTTTCTTTTGCGTCGGAAGTAATATAGATCCAATAATATACAAAAGGAATGCCTTCGTATACACCGAAAAATCATGAGGAGTGTATTCATCCGGTAGCTCGCCGTACTGCTCTCTCAGCCATTTAAGTTTTATGCCGTTGGTTGAAAGAGCTTCCCTCGGAATTCCCGGAAAATACTGCCTAGCCATCTTTGCGATGGAAGCAGACGTTTTATTCGAAGTAATCGGTCTACCGTGACATGGGATTCCAAGTATAAATCCGACGTCCTCTAATGTAATAGTCATTTCACCAAACCGGAAGTGAAATGAGTTCGTCTCGCCCCTCCATCGTTCAACTAGAGCGGATATAAGGCAATCGTCGTGCCAAGACCAAATCCCGCAATCGGTGAACACCGTCAAATTTTGATTGTGTAGTAGTTCTATTTGTTCATCGTTCAGTACCCACTCGGAATGGCCACTTGTGCTTTGACATGTTTCCAAAACACCCCTATCGACACCGTTAAATACGTGCCTCGCGACGTGGTCATCGTCATCGTATAGGATTGATGTATCATGAGGTCCAGGGTTGAAATCCATATCTGTAAGAACAAAATATAATCGTAAATTAACTTAGCGTCCATAATATTTACATTCCAAAACTGTAACTGAATCGTTAACCTAGCTTACCAACGCAATAACAATAGTCATTAAATCATTACTTTAATGTATGAAAACCATTCCTCACTTCCCACGACTCCGAACGCTCAATAACCCTAGCCGCCTTCTCTAGGGTTTGCTTACATTTACGGACTGAGCAGTCATTCGAAAAAGTTGAAAGGGGCAAAATTACGAAAATACCCCTATCGGGCGGCGAATTACGAAAATGCCCCCTGGCATCAGGAAAAATCTCAAAAGTGCTTTAAGACGCTATTCTAAGGTTGCTGAGTCCATCCTTGATCTAGAAAGCATTTTAGGGATTTTTCGTCAAAATATCCCGAACCGGTGTCCGGATCGAGCGCTTAAAAGTTTCATAGGCAAAAAATTGCTACCGGCTTCAGAATGGCCCGAATTCGTGGGGAATGGAACTTCCCGCCTTCGCTAGGGTTTGCTTACATTTACGGACTGACCAGTCCAGCGAAAAAGTTGACAGCGTAAAATTACGAAAATACCCCTATCGGGCGGCGAATTACGAAAATGCCCCCTGGCATCGGGAAAAATCTCAAAAGTGCTTTAAGATGCTATTCTAAGTTTGCTGAGTTCATCCTTGATCTAAAAAGCATTTTAGGGATTTTTCGTCAAAAAATCCCGAACCGGTGTCCGGATCGAGCGCTTAAAAGTTTCATAGGCAAAAAATTGCTACTGGCTTCGGAATGGCCCGAATTCGTGGGGAATGGAACTTCCCGCCTTCTCTAGGGTTTGCTTACATTTACGGACTAAGCAGTCATTCGAAAAAGTTGAAAGGGGCAAAATTACGAAAATACCCCTATCGGGCGGCGAATTACGAAAATGCCCCCTGGCATCGGAAAAAATCTCAAAAGTGCTTTAAGACGCTATTCTAAGGTTTCTGAGTTCATCCTTGATCTAGAAAGCATTTTAGGGATTTTTCGTCAAAAAATCCCGAACCGGTGTTCGGATCGAGCGCTTAAAAGTTTCGTTCGGCAAAAAATTGCTACCGGCTTCGGAATGGCCCGAATTCGTGGGGAATGGAACTTCCCACCTTCGCTAGGGTTTGCTTACATTTATGGACTAAGCAGTCATTCAAAAAAGTTGAAAGGGGCAAAATTACGAAAATACCCCTATCGGGCGACGAATTACCAAAATGCCCCCTGGCATCGGGAAAAATCTCAAAAGTGCTTTAAGACGCTATTCTAAGGTTTCTGAGTCCATCCTTGATCTAAAAAGCATTTTAGGGATTTTTCGTCAAAAAATCCCGAACCGGTGTCCGGATCGAGCGCTTAAAAGTTTCATAGGCAAAAAATTGCTACTGGCTTCGGAATGGCCCGAATTCGTGGGGAATGGAACTTCCCGCCTTTGCTAGGGTTTGCTTACATTTACGGACTAAGCAGTCATTCAAAAAAGTTGAAAGGGGCAAAATTACGAAAATACCCCTATCGGGCGGCGAATTACCAAAATGCCCCCTGGCATCGGGAAAAATCTCAAAAGTGCTTTAAGACGCTATTCTAAGGTTGCTGAGTCCATCCTTGATCTAAAAAGCATTTTAGGGATTTTTCGTCAAAAAATCCCGAACCGGTGTCCGGATCGAGCGCTTAAAAGCCCGTTCGGCAAAAAATTGCTACCGGCTTCGGAATGGCCCAAATTCCTGGGGAATGGAACTTTCCAACATCCTAGGGTTCTCAAAAAAGTTTCGCGCGAAATCGCGCTAGCTTGATATTTTAAATTACACTGCGAAGTTACAAGGTTGCGCGTATCAGTTAACCCCTTTCCAGTATTTGGAAAAATCTGAACTTTTTACCTGATACAGATCTTTTAAAAATAACTAGGGTCTCTTTTTTGCACTTTGGCAAAATCTACCTCTAGCTATTTTTTATAAATTCGTGAAAAATCATAATTTTGACGCCCTAAAAAATCGCTATTTTCGAACCTTTCGAATGTAATACCCCGATTTGTAAAAACGTAATTTTGACGCCCTAAACACAAATTTTAGACTATGGTAAGAACAATTTAAGCGTAACAACAATTTAAATTAACATTGAATTATAAGAAAATTCAAAATACTTATTTGTTTTGACTTGAAAAAAATGACGAAGAAATCCACCGATCTTCTAGCGTATCCACCGATCTTCTAGCGTAAATTTTTTTTCGCTCGTATTGTTGTGGAGATTATGTAGGTGAGATAGGGAGAATGATGAGAGTGTAAGAAATAATTCGGGGGAAGAGGGTTTTTATAGATAGAAAAGTGAGCCGTGGGGGGGGGGGGGCAACTGATGTTGTGCCATGTGTCGAAGAGGGGTGGGGGCCAAAACATGGGAGGAAATTGGAGGGATGAGGAAAAGAGGGGGTCTGCCGAAGGGGGGTGGGGGTCTAGGAAAAAAAAATGACAAGTGGGGAGGGGGGTGGGGGCCTACGGGGGGAAAATGGACAAGTGGGGAGGGGGAAGAGGGGTGGGGGCCAAGGGAGGGGGTTACTGCCGAAATTCGGGTGAGAGGGGGTGGGGGCCGGGGGGGGGGAATCTGCCGAAGGGGGGGTGGGGGCCAAGGGAGGGGGTGGGGACACGTGGGGGGGGGGGGGGAAGAGAGGTGGAAAGGGTTTACTGCCGGTGGATAAAAAAAATATGGACCAAGGCCAAAAAAATGGACCAAGGCCATGGGGAAACTGGACTGGGGGAGGGGCAAGGCCGGAAAAAAAAAAATTGGACTGTGCGATTGGCCTTGGGCCAATCGCATGAGAGTCTTGGGATTGGCCCAAAGCCAATCGCCCGAAAGTCAGGCGATTGGCCTTGGGCCAATCGCATGACAATCATGCGATTGGCCCAAGGCCAATCGCCTGACTTTCGGGCGATTGGCTTTGTCACGCGATTGGCCCAAGGCCAATCGCCTGACTTTCGGGCGATTGGCTTTGGGCCAATCGCAAGACTCTCATGCGATTGGCCCAAGGCCAATCGCGCCCCCTTTTGGCCAGAAATGGCCCAGTCCAGCCATTGTTTTTTTTTATTATTTTTTTTATGCAATCGGTAGAAAGTCGAGCGATTCGGTGGGAAATTTTTTTTTTCCCACCGGTCGATGGGGATCGGCCCCCATATATATATATATATATATATGAAAGCCGAAGCTGAGAGAATGTAGTCCAGTCATCGCTTACTTGAACACTCTCTTAATTTGCCATATGGACTTTCCTATTTTGAATTTTTAAAATATTTTAAATTTACTTATGATTTGGATTCACTCTCTATCTATATATATCTCTCTCTCTCTCTCTCTCTGTATGAGAGATTTGAATTCCTTCTTTATATTTGAAATTCAACAAATTATATAAATTTTACATTTATATCTCTTTTATGTCAACATACCCCGCTCAAAAAATTTATTTATGTATTTATAATTGCATTAATTCCTAAATTTTGACAAAAATAATTCTCTATATATTCTTTTTTAATCTTAAATCTTTTTTTAGTGTTTAGGGAAACACAATATTCTCCATCATTTTTTCTCTTAAACTACCCTAATCTTCTTCCTTTTCTTTCACTGCAAGTTTCACATATAGTTTACACTTCCTTTTTTGTTTCAATCATTTATTACGTGCTATTACTATTTTCTTAGTTGTCTTAAATGATACAATCTCAACACATGGCTTATTATTGTTAGTATTATCACTATAATTGTTATTACTTAGAGAGACTATTTCTATTATTTCATACACTATTTTTCATCTTCATTTGTCACTAAAAAAAACAATTATTACTAAAGTTTATTTCTAAGAATAAAATTGGTAGGATAATTCCTTAAAAAAAGTAAAAATAAAATTTTGATTATCTTATTGTCACTATCAATTTTGTAATTGTTATTAAGCATACAAATACGAGATCTCTCAGTAAATATTTTGATAGTTGTATTTCACGTGTGCAACGTGCGGGATCAAGACTAGTTGGATTGAGATATGTGACTTAATTTCATTTTTCATAGTTAATTGCATATCAAATTAGGTAACTAAACATTCATTTTCATTTGGGAAACACCACTGCTTGCTTGGAAATTGATTAAATGGAGATTGTTTACAGTCTATTCAGACTCATTTTGGTTTAAACGTCAATATGACACGTAGTGTGCATCTTTCTCAAGTAAACCAAAATTAACTAATTGCGCATCGCATTAGGTAATTAAAAATTTAATATAATTGCTTACGAGTTAGGTTACTGTTCAAACTTGTCACTGGAATTCTCCATGTACTTGAGCTTGAGCCTGTTTAGTCATTTAGTTTTAAGATTGGGAGGTTGAAATGTTTTTTTAGTTGCTTATGAATGAAATGTTTTTTTAGTTGCTTAGTATCAAATCATGCTGAAATTTTGCTACGTGGTTCTAGAGTAACATTTATGAGTAGTAAAACTGATGTGACCGCCTTGATCTCACAAGTAATTCTAAGTTACATTTTTGGCTTTTCATGTCTATTTACTTCATGACTAGAGCCCATTTTTAGATTTCTACTGGTAACTTTCTTGGATGTACTACTTTTATTGTCGTCTGATTGAGTATATTTTTGAAAATATAGAGCATGCGTAGTGGAATCTCAGAAGTAGATTAGGTCTCCACAATTCTATAAATGTCGCTTCAATTCAAAGTTTCAAATGCTCTAAGTGCTTATGTTGTTGTTCTTGCTGTTGATTGTATTAACCCAGATTCAAAATAACCTTGATTAACTGTAATTAACCCTAAGTAACCCTGACTAAACCTAAATAACCCTAATTAATCCTAAGTAAACATAATTAACCCCGATTAACCCCTAACACATCCCTAGGTAACCCTAGTTAACTATAATTAACCCTAATTAATCCTGATTCACCCTAATTAAACCTAGTTATCCCCGATCAACCCTAATTAACTGTAATTAACTCCGATTTATCATAAATAAATCTAATTAACTATTATTAAACCTAAATAACCCTGATTAACAAGTAAACGTAATTAACCATGATTAACCTGAATTAACCCTAACTAAACTATAATTAAGCCATATTATTATATTCTTAATTATTCTAAATACTATCTAACCCTAACTATATACTTAAATCATGGACTCAATCACATGTGGGACAATATCAACTTTGCGAATGAATTCAACAAATTCTAAAGTGCCAAAATCCTAGTTAACCCTAATTAGCACATTAACTCTAATTAACCTTAATTAGCTCATACTTAAGCCCTAATTAACAATAAATAAGTCTAATTAAACCCAACTAACTCTAGTTAACCCTATTTAGGTCGAATTAGCCCTCATTATCAATAACCCTATTTAGCTCGAATTAGCCCTTATTCTCCCTAATTAAAAATGATTAACCCTAATTTTCTGTTAATTTAATCTATAATTTTCCATAATCACCGTTGCCTGGATGGATGTCGAATTCTTAATTGCCGCATCAAAGTTCACCTTGAACTAATTGAGAGGAGGGTTTTCCCATGTAATCAGATTACTGCTCGTAATATTTCCAGGGAGAAAAGCTTTTTGGAGTTGGCCAAAGGTTGTCAGCACTTGCTTGAGGCTTTTTTCCACTTTTATTTCAACATTTTGAAAAAACAAATCGATTACGACACAACCAAATATGGTCCAAGACAGTACAGGCAGACATTGTATAGATGGTCTTGGTGTTGGAATCAGAATTTTTGGGGAATGGTGGAGAGACTATGTACTCAAGCCATTGTGGTGGGTTGGACAGTGGTTGCATTGGTTTTAAAAGTGCTGGTGCTGGAAATTATGGGAAGAGGCTGACCAAATGGTTCGGGTGAAGAGGCATGCGATAAAGAGATGGGTTGTGGATTTTTCTTTCGAGTTACAAAGAGGATATGTGGTTTTTATATCTGGGTATATGGATTAGAGTTTGAGCCTGACTGGGAGGATGTTCCATGCAATTTGCCAAATCAGGATTTTGTGGTGTTCCCGAATCTTTGCTTTCCATAAGGCTTTCCAGAAGGGTAGTGATCTGGGTTGGCTAATTTGGAATATGTTCACGTTTTTTGCAAGGTAGGCTGCTTTGGTGGAGAATTTTCTGGATTTTGAGAGGGCCCAGGCTAAGAAATCCCGGGGTTGTGAGGTGGAAATTCTGATTCTTAGAATTTCCTTGATGGTGGGTTCCGAAAAAAGGCGAATGAGTTTTAGCCTATTCTAATTGCAGGTTGATATGTCTATAAGATCTGATACCGTGCAGTACCCTTGGCTAGGGGGTACCTCTGTGTGGGTCTTGAAACCTTCGATTGTGGGTATCCAGGGGTCTAGCCTAAAGTCAATGGTATCTCTTTTTCCTACAACGAAGCAGGCACCCTACAACGAAATAGGCACCCTTCCCAATGATGCTTTTGCTCGCACATATCCCTTTCCAGATCCAAGAAGCTTCTTTTGGCGGTTGGTGGTTCAGGAACTTGGTATTTTGCAGATATTTAGCCTTCATGATTTGTACCCAAAATTTCCCAGGTTCTTGGAGAATCGCCCATCCTAGCTTCGTAAGTAGCGCCTTGTTCACTTCCTTCATCGGTTTAAACCCCATTCTGCCATACATTTTTGGGATGCACATGGTGTTCCACGCCTTTGGGCAATAATGGTTTTTCTTTGATTCATCATGCTCCCACCATAATCATCTCATGTGAATATCCATTTTTTTGCATACTGCCGTAGGTATTGCGAAAGTTGACATTGTATATGATGGGATGGCCATTACAATTGCCTTGATCAGTGTACTTCTACCCACTTGGGATAAGCACTTTGCTTTCCATCTACTCAGGCGTTGTCGTACTTTTTCCACTAAAGCCGCAAAAAGTCCCACCTTCTTCTGATTGGTAAATATGGGTAATCCAAGATATTTATCTGAGGATGGTGCCTTTTTTATGCCCAGTTGGTTGCAAATCTCGTGGCTTTATGCTCCATTCATGTTTTTGCTAAAGAACACTCTCAATTTTATTCGGTTAATGACCTGTCCTAACCAGTTTTCATACTTTTGCAAGCATTTAAGAATAGTTTCAGCTTTATTTTTCTTTGCCCTGCAAAAAATAATCAAATCGTTAGCGAAAATGAGGTGAGATATGGCTGGGCTTCCACGACTGGCCTTGATTCCATGGATGTTTCCTTTGGTTTCTTCAAGAAGTATCATTCTGGTTAGAATTTTAGAGCCCAGAATGAATAGAAATGGAGAGATTGGGTCTCCTTGGCGAAGGCCTCTAGATGAGGAGAAAAGGCCACGGGGTGCACCATTGATGAGTGTTGAGAATGATGCAATACTGATTCATTGTTCCACCCATCCAATCCATGTTTGATCAAAGCCGAAGTTCTTCAATACATTGATTATGAAAGACCATTCTATTTTATCATAGGCTTTTTCCATGTCGATTTTGATTGCCATAAGCCCACTTTTTCCTTTTGTTTTCCTAATTGTATGCCAAAACTCATGTATTATGATGCTATTGTAGTAAATCAGGCATTGTGGGACTAATGCCGCATGGAGTGGGGAAACCAGCTGGTGTAGTACTGATTGGAGGCAGGAGGCTAGTATATTGGATATCAGCTTGTAGGAGACGTTACACATGCTTATTGGTCGGTAATGGTTAACCAAGATTGGGTTGTCTTGCTTTGGTATGAGGGCATTAATGGTATGGTTTTGTTCTTTCAGGATGTGTCCTGTGATGAAAAAGTTTTTCACATTATCCTTGACATCAGAGCTGGTGGTTTTGCTGTAGGTCTCGAAAAAGAGTGCTGTCATTCTGTCTAGCCCAGGAGCCTTGTACGAACCCATGAGGTTAAGGGCAGGTTAAGGGCCTTTTATATCTCAAAGTCAGTGGGGATTGCGCACAACAAAAGATTGTCTGCTTCGAATATGGAGTGGGTCAGGAGGTTTTTAAAGTCTGGGGGGAAGGTTGGATTGGATATCGAGAACCCACTATAAGAAAACAAGGATTTTGCGACGGACTTTTAGCGATGGAAGGAATTCCGTCACTAAAATGTCTTTCAGTGACGGATAAACCCGTTAGTAAAATGTCCGTCTTTCAAAACATTATAAGTGACAGAAATGTATCGTTGCTAAAAATTCCGTCATTAAAGATATCTTTTGTCGCCTGGCTTTTAGCGACGGTGTAATTCTGCCGCTAAAAGTCCTTACATAAAACAGCTTCGTCTTTTTTTCACTCTCCCCGTTTTTCTCTATCTCACATCCCACCCACTCATCGGCAATATTTTTACCGGTGTTCTCCCCCTCCGATGACCCACATCCGGCGACATCCCCCCCTAACATCGTGCCCCTCCATATCCACGTGCCACCAACGTCGCGCAACCAATTCCCTCCACTGTCGCACCGCCAAGGCCTTCCATTGCCGCCCACCACCAACACCGCCGCCGCCGCACCACCTCTCTGTATGTCCATTTTCCCTAATTTGCTTTAATGCATGTTTAAGAGCCATTTGCCCTAATTTTCTTCAGTTCTGATTTATGTCCATTGGCTTTAATTTGCCCTAATTGGAACTTGCCCTAATTTGTTTATGGAATTATGATATGTTTATTATAATTTCAATTATTTTTAATTACTGATGGAATTGATTTTGTAACTGATGGAATTAGTTTGTTTAATTGCTGATGGAATTGATGCCTATATTTGTATATTATTATTAGTATAAAGTATGGAGAATTAAGATTGTTGACAGAGGATGAGACCCAATTGAATTTTGATATCAGATATGTGATTTAGTTCAATTGTGGGTTGAAATTAGGTTAATATAATTAGGTTAACCCAATAATAATTTATTTGAAGCATGTCATTTAAAACCCCCACTTCCATGAGGCAGTGTGTTCCCAAAGGCAATCTGCTGAGAGAAAACCTAGGTGTGTGCTTTAGTGTGTGCTATGTGTGGGTGCGTTAGAGTGTTAGAGTGAGCTGTGTGTGCCGATTAATGTGTGTGCTACGTGAGTGCATTAATGTTGTGCTATGTGCGTGCGTGAGTGTATGCGGTGTAGGTGCGTCGCGTGTATTTGTGTGAGTGTAAGGAGCTGTCGAGGCAGCTATGTGTGTGTGAGTTATATGTTCGGTAGTGTGTGTACAATGAATGGTACATTGGTGTGAGGTGTTTGTGTTGTATTGAGTGTGTAAGTGGGATTGAATGTGGTTGCTTACGTGTGTCTATAAGAGGAGAGGGACTGCTTAAGTAATTAGAGGGTGGTAGTGAATAACTGTGCGCATACGTGTGTATACAAATTACCGTAGTGAAAGGCGAGAGCATTTGGGTAGCATACTTTGGTCATTAACTTGTGAAATTCTACAGTAAGATACCTTGGATTACGTTAAAATTTTTAGTAAAAGTTAACAAATTTCTGAAATAGTATGTATTTTTAACCCTAAATTGAATGCCCTAATCCAATCGAACCCTAAATTGAACTAATTGAACCCTCTAATTGAACCCTAAATGGAATGCCCAAATTCAACCGAACCTTAAATTGAACTAATAGAACCTCCCAATTGAACCCTAAATTGACGTAATTGAACCCTAATTAAACCCTAAATTGAATGCCTTACTCGAATCGAACCCTAAATTAAACTAATTGAACCCCTAATTGAACCATAAATTGAATGTCATAATCCAACCGAACCCTAAATTGAACTTACTGAACCTCCTAATTGAATCCTAAATTGAATGCCCCAATTCAACTGACCCCTAAATTGAACTATAATTGAACCCTAAATTGAAGTAATTGAACTCTAATTACACACTAAATTGAATGCCCTAATCAAATCGAACCCTAAATTAAACTAATTGAACCCCTAATCTAATCGAACCCTAAATTGAACTTCCTAATTGAACCCTAAATTGAATGCCCTAATTCAACCGAACCCTAAATTGACTAATAGAACCCCGTAATTGAACCATAAATTGAAGTAATTAAACCCTAAATTGAATGCCTTAATCGAATCGAACCCTAAATTGAGTGCCCTAATCCAACCGAACCCTAAATTGAACTTATTCAACCCCCTAATTGAACCTTAAATTGAATGCCCCAATTCAACCGACTCATAAATTGAACTAATTGAACCCTAAATGCCGGCGACTATGTTTTGGATATTGCCCGGCGGATCGATGTAAGTCAATTTGTTTAAGTTGTTAATTTTTTGTCTTTCTATCCTCAATGTCTATTGCATTAATTTATGCCCTAACATATCTTTAAATAATTGTTTTTGCAGGCCTCATATGAAGAGCTTAGGGGGTCCGAGCAGTAGACCGGACATCCATCAGCGTCCACTAGTACGGGTGCGAGTATTGGGGCGTTGAAGCGATGGCTGGATACGCCGGAGGTCGTCAATCGGCCGAAAGGCCGCATACGTGGCCTGTCTAGCACGACTGCCCGTGCCGTGATAGGAGCGTCCCCACCCCCCGCTGCCTCTCCATAGACACCGGCTCCTCAGCGTCCGTTGAACGAGGAGGAGATCCAGCGCATTGCAACGGTGGTGTTGAGGATGATCAGGGAGCAGGATCAACAGGGCACCCCTGCTGGACATGCTGAGCCGGCCCCGGATCAACAGGATTCAGATTCAGGACTCGACAAGCCCTGATGAGCCCCTTCTTGTGCCCGGTCCCAGCTTGTCCCCCCGCTCGGCTTGTACTCGATCTTCTCCCCTCCCCTAACGGACTGTATCCAGTTTCCGGTTTGTACATTACGAGGTTTTTTTATATAATAAACATTTTTTAAAGTTGATTATATATAGTTGTTTGTGTCTTGGGGATTATGAGTTGTTGTTTAGGATTGAATTTTTTATTACAGGATTGGGCATTAGAGAAATAAAAAAAATATTTAAAAAAATGACTTTTAGCGACGGATTAATTCCGTCACTAAAAGTTTACTTAATTCTAAGATTTTTAGGGACGGAATATTCTGTCGTTAAAAATCTAATTTAGCGACGGAATATTTCGTCGCTAAAAATTACATTCCGTCGCTAATTTCACAAAAAAAGAAAAGAAATTAAAATACGTAAAACAGAATTAGCGATGGAAATTCCGTCGCTAATTTAAAAATAAATCTGTAGCAAAAAGTTCAATATTAGACGATGGATTTTAAAATTCCGTCGCAAAACTTTTAGTAACGGGGTTTTATACGAGGGACTTTTAGCGACGGTATATCCGTCGCTAAAAGTTTTAGCGACGGATTTCCCCATCGCTAAAAGCCTTATTTCTTGTAGTGACGTTTGTTCGAAATGGTCTTTAAAGCATCTTCCAATCTGGTTTGTCCCTGTGACCCAAGTTCCTTCACCGTCTTTTATGAATTCAATTGCATTTCAGCGCCTCCTGATGATTGTTGTGAGATGGAAGGATTTTTTATTGAGGTCCCCTTCAAGAATTCTTTTGTACCTGGATCTATCTTGTTCTCTTTTCAGTTCTTCATCCAGATTGAGTTGGAGGTTTTTCTCGCGTTCTATGTTGGACGCCGACGGATCTTCAATTTGGGTTTGGTCAAGGGCTTTTGATAGTGTTTTGATCTTGGTTTGGATATGGCCGAAGTGGTTTTGATTCCAGATTTTGAGTGCAATTCGAGTATTTTTGATTTTCTAGCAGAGTTTGAAAAGGGGGAATCCTTGAGTTCTGATTTTTCAGGCATGTTCTACAAAGTAGTGGCTAGATTTGTCATGGGTCCAACAAGCCATGAATTTGAAGGATTTTGGGGTGGGTTAGTTGATTTTTCTAGTGTTGAGAAGGATGGGATTATGGTCAGATTGGTACATTGGAAGATGTTTGACTGTTGTATTAGGAAACACAAAACGCCAAGCCATATTTGTTTGAAGGTGGCGTTTGTTACTCCACGTGAATGAGTTCCCAATGAATCCCAAATCTATGAACCCTTTTTCTTGTATCATTGCTGCTAGTCCATTTGTTGAAGAAAAGGCAAAAGCTCTGTCTCCTTTTTTTTTTTTTTTTTATCTTTTTAATCAATAATTTCATTGAAGTCTCAAATTCCTAGCCAGGGTCCAGGGCAAGAACCTATCACTTTTGAGAGGTCCTCTCGAAATGCAGGTTTTGCTTGTTTGTAGGGGGCTCCGTAAACAGCAATTAGCATCCAAGGTGATGTAGGGAGTGGGGGGGAGGGGGGGTCTGAGAAGATGAGAGCATTGACGACGTTAGCATTGGCTGAGATTATTTTAAGGTCTACTCCTAGCTTCCAAGCTAGGCACAGATCACCGGTAGTGTGGTTCGATTGAACAATTTGGTGTTGGGGGAATCTAAGAGCATTAAGTATGGGGGGTTAGAGATTGAGATAAGAGCTTAGTTTCAGAGAGAAAGAGAATTCTGGGAGAGAGGTTTCAGACTAGCCGATGGAGGGCTCTGAATTTTTTCCTTGTTCTGAGCCCTTGGCAATTTCAAAAGAGGACTAACATGGTGGTGGTGGTTGGAGGTTTATGCCTCCTTCCGCTTGAGTTAAAAGTTGTAGCAGAAGGGGGTTGATGGTATTGTTGCGGAGGATTATGGATTGTTGTTTCAGAGTAGGTCATTTTTTTTTAGTGGTTTGCTTGTTGGTAGTGTTTTCTTTTCGTGGCGTGGGATGTTACAAGATTGCAGGTTGTGATGTTGGCTGTGTAGTGAGGCTGCTGTTGGTTGATAGTGTAGTAGGTTTTTTTTTTTTTTTGACATGGTTTAATGTTCTGGGGCCGGATTCCTTTTTGGCTTGTTTTTGGGCTTGTGTTTCCATTTGAATGGGCTAAGAAGGGGTTAGATTGGGTTTGCAAGTTATGGGTCAAGGTAGGGTATGGGCCATCATTCGGGGCTTTGTAACTCTTTGGGGTATTTAGAAGTTGGGGGGTATTTTCTACGCACAGAGGGATTTTTTTGTGGTAGGGCTACTTTTTGGTAGGTCTGCGGCGACAGGTTTATGAGTTGTTGAAGGTTCGACTGTGTCAGTGGAGGCGTGAGGTGAGACTTTTTGAGCCGTCATTGCCTCGATTTTAATTTCATGTTTCTACCTTGGTTTCGTGAAGGTGAGAAAGTTTGGCTTCCGCCAGGTTCAGGGAGTGGAGGTTTGCCGGAGTCACCGGCGATTGAATCGGAAGTGGGATTTGGGAAAAGGGCGGTTTGTGATGGGAGAGAGTATTGTCACCTTCATAAGACACGCGAATCCATGGATTGTATTGCCGATGTGTTCCTGCCATCATCCAGTTGGTCGTTGGGTCTGGAGGTCGGTGACACCATTTTTTGATGTGGCCCAAATGTCCACAGCCAAAGCACATGTTTGGCAATCTCTCATATCTGAATTGAATCCAAGGCGTTCTCCATTTTATTTTATTTTGCAAATACTTTAGGTAATGCTTTTTTTATCTCGATTTCAATTCATAGTCTCATATAGCCTTTATCTCAAATTTTCCCCTCTTTTGATGTTTCAATTTCCACCAGTTTCCCAATTCTTGCTCCAATGGTGATTGCTTTGTTCCTGGTCATTTTGTTTGGAGGTAGTTTGCAGACTCTTACCCAAAAAGAAGATGTGGATAGGATAACTTCATGGAGTGCACTGTGCTCCCATTATGGACCAGGGACAGTTATCCAGCACTCGTTGTATTTCATGTTCATTGTTGAAGGTGAAAAGTAATATGTTCTCTTGTTCCCGAATTTTGATGCCATGAGGAGGGTTCCAGACTTTGATGATTGTTTTTTTGACTCCATTGCGATTCAAGGGTTTGTCACTGACTAATTGCCCAATGAGTGTGAGTGCTGTTTATGGGTTTATGTAGGCTGGGTCTGATTCGAGTTCAATGGGTTTTGAGGTGCATTTAAGGTCGTTTGTTTGGGCTATGAGGTCATTGATTGTGTCTTGTGGGTTTTGGTTCATGATTGGAGGTAGGTAGATTGGGATAAGTGTATTGAGAGATTTTGGCTGGTATTGAGATGTGGGTGTGAGGAAAAAGTAAATGGCTTTCGTTCCTGTTGGTAGTGGTTTTCTAGGTAGGCAAGATTACTGTAGAAACTGTTTTGGTGAAAGTGAATTAGAGTTGTTCAAGAGGAGAAGCCAACTCAAGGTGTATTGAATGATTTTTGCTGGTTTTAAAATATGGGTGTGAGGAAGAGTCCAGGTAGGAAGATTACTGTAGAATCAGAGTGGTGAAGGTGAAATAGAGTGGTTTTAGAGGAGACGCCAACTCAGGGGCGTAGAGAAAGACCGCTCAATATTTCGATTGAGGAATTATTAGAGACTCGGAAGGTGTGCTCAATTTGGGGGCTTTTCTAATTATTATCTCCGAGGAACTAATATGACGGTTGAAGCCTTTGCTCTCAAAGATGGATTAAATCTAGTGCTCATGACATATTACGGAGATTTGAATATAGCTATAGGTTGATTTTAAGATCTTGGTGAAGTTCCATATTACATTCTTCATGTCGTCGGAGAATGTCGGGCTCTATTTCATCCCAGTATTTTTTTCATATTTGTAGAGAGAGTAATGAGGTGGCTGATAGATTAGTAGCGGTTGTTCTCTACTCCTCCCCATATTCTGCATGCTGGTTTCTTTCACATAATTTGGATAGAGTGGTACGAGCTATCGTGCCACACGCGATGTGTGTGTAAAAATAAAGATTGATATGAATTTGGTTAGAAAAGTTAAGCATCACTTACAGGTTTTTATTGTCATATTCGGTAAAATGAGTGCAAAAATAAATTTAAATATGGTACTTTTATATCACGAAATCATAATATCTAGCAAGATTTTTTGGATGTATTTTGACTATGTTTTTTGGAATGATTTTTTTATATAGTTTAATGATTTTATTGTTATTAAAAATATCAAGCATCACATATAATTATTTATTACCACATTTCTTAAAATAAATTTTTTAAGTTACGAAAATCAAACATGTCTAGATATTTACTATTGAAACTTCTTTTTGTGTCATTTATAGAAAAAATTACAGGATGCCAAGTGTCAACATTTTTAGTGGGTAATTATGTAATATCAAAAATGTATTACACCAAAACAAGTTTTACCTTTATATACATCATAGATATGCTCTCACAGGAGACCATCTAGTAGCTTCAAGGGGCCTAGGTCTATGTCGTCCATTTCTGTATTTTCATATTCTTAGGGGGGTTTGAGTATCCCCCACCCTCTTTTTCTTGTATTAGAGGCAAGGTTTATGTCCGCTATCTAAAGTTTTCAAAGTTGGTGATTATAAACAGGCATGAGTCCATGCTAAACCCTCGACCATAACAGGTGGTGTTTCTAGAAATAGAAATGATAATAAACATAAACAAAAGAAAGAAAAAGTGTAGTAATTGTTGTGGTTCCTTATTTTTCCTCTTTTTTTTGTTCTTTTTCTTTGAAGGTGTTAAATGATATAACCGATAGTCGATCTTGATCATTTTTTGAATTTCGGCGACAGCCGGTATGGAATTTAAGTTTAATAAAGTTCAACAATCAAACACTCTTGAATGGAAATATATACAAATATTCGTCTTCTTTTTGAGATAACTAGATAAACCATAGTAGAAGGACATTTCGATCTCGACTTGCCTCCAAGTAACAAAAGTAAGAACCCTAGTTGCTGCAAACCTTTGTCTTTAAACTTTCATTTTTATGTTTTTATCACGGTATTGTGATTCTAATTTACCCCATAAAGTGCTCTGCTATTTTTTTTCCAAGATAATTAAAAAGCTCAAAATAATAACGTCGTTTAATTTTTGCTGATACGAAAAGTAAAATCAAAAGGTGGCCTTCTAACATGTTTGTGTATGTGTATGTATCAAGAATGTCAATTACAGTCTAATAGTAATGATATTTTGAGAAGATAGAATAAAACAATTTGGTAGTACCTCCGCATGATTTTTGTATTATTGATGTTTATTAAAATATTTAAAAATATGTCTCATTTCAAAGTTGGGCATAATGAAAAGAAACACTTCTCGGTGATGAAATGAAAAAGTTCCCCTTGGGCTTGTCTGAGATAATGTTGCAATAAGCATTGTGGGCTAAAAATTGAACCAAAGACATTAATCTTCTCGATTAGGATGCTGATTACGCCCGTAACGACCTCTAAACAGTTAACCAAATAGTTTTTAAGTGAAGAGTATTAATATTGCTGCCTTTCAAGTTTGTAATTAGTTGGAATGCAAATGGTGCAATCGGGCATGGCATGTGAATCCAGACCTTTTTGTAAACTCAGTTCACCTATTTTTTGTACTAGTATAAAGCACATGCGTTGCACGTGGATATAGTCGAGAGTAATATTTGAGGTAATATTATTATCTCTTTTGGGATCAAAATAATGTAATTGAATTATGTTCTTATTTCTTTTGTGACTTGTTTTAGACGAAATGTATATTTAATGTTCGCAATTGTAATCAGTTCAATGTTTGAAAATATTCTTTGTAGGCTTTTGAATTGAAGAAATGTTTGATGGTACTCCTGAAAATAAAAGCAAATTGAGAAATTAAAAGAATGAATATACGTCTTTACTGTGGTAATCTGTTAAATTATATTGGTTTATGATTAAGATTTGTAATTTTCAAGACCAGGTGCTTTGCATTTCATAAGAAATACAAAATACCCTATTTTTAACTGAAATAACCGAACATATTTTCAGTTCAAATTGACACCATATTTAAGTCTTGTTTTCTTTTTAATGCATATTTAACCCTTTAATTTTTTTTCTTTTTCTCCTTTTGTTTTTCCAACACTTTTTTGTTTCTTAATTGATTTTTCATGTATTTTAATTTCTTTATTTTGTTTTTCTGTTTTTCAATTGGTTAATTGTTTGCTAACTTAAAAAGGCAAGGAAAAAAAATCACAGTTCTCATTAACGAGTTCAATATCTAATGTTTATTTCATTTTGACCAAATTAAAAAGATAATAATAAAGGAATTTCTTTGTACTATTTTTCTTTCTCATCACACTTTTCATTTTCTAATGTATAGAATAGATTCATTATCCAATGTTCTTTTAATTTCGTCAAAGGGAGTAATAAAATAAGGGTAAGAATGTAATTGAAGTAATTAACGGATGACATAATCGTCCAAAAATGATACACACGCACACGCACACGCACGCACGAACACGCGCGCGCGCGCAAACACACACACACACACACACACACACACACACATATATATATATATATATATTGCAACCACATATTTTTTCTCAATGTGTAAATGTAGGTTTAGATTAAATTTATGACCTAATGTTCATTAAACGCAATTCAAAAAAATTAATTAGGGAAAAGTAGGGTTGTCTTTGAAATAACTAATGGAGGGGAAAATCAGAAATGATTAAAAAATTAGTAATTAATAATAGTATTTATGAAAGAGTAGGATTGTTATTGAAGTGATCAACGAAGGGCAAAAATAGAATACAATGATTTACAAGATGTATACTTTTATGGGTAGTATAGATGGCCGGGCGTACTTATATATTTGTAAGTCATGTAGATGTCATGACTAGAGGTGAGCGAACTGTAATACCCCAGATTTTAATTACATGTTAAAAGAATAATTAAAAAATTATACTGATTTTGGATTAAGTAATGAACCATCGAGAATTTTCTTGAAGTCCCTTTAGTGATGAAATTAATATTTGATAGTCTTAGTGGCTAATGTGATTAGATTATATATTATTTTATAAGAAGAAGAAGAAGAGATTTCGACTTGAAAGAGGATTTTAAGTCATATTGTGATTAAATTAGTAATGAGAGCTTTAGGTTGTATTATGATTGCACTAAAAATTAGGACTTCAAGTTATATTAGAATTAGATTATGAAACTATATAAGGGGTGAGAAGACATAAGAGTCTTCATATTTTTTTAGAGACAAAAGAGAAAAAAGAGAAAAGAGTTAGTGCATTTTTTTGGGCATCTCAGCAAAAAAGTGGTGATTGATCTAATATAAATGGGAGATTTTTGACGTTATACTCGTTACTTTGAGATTAGAGCTTTTACGGCATCCTTTTGTTTTATACACAAGAATTTATTTGCTATCATTTGATTCTCAAAAATATATTTACCTTTGAACCTATTATTTACCGTCATGTTCATTGTTAGCATTTACACATAAAATTTCGAAAGATGGTTCCGTTGTGATTTATAAAAATTTCTTATTTTCTTATCGAAAGATGTCTTTGACAATTGTTTTAGCGCTCGATTCTCTTTCATGGCCAATAAAATTGCTTTCAAAAGTTCGAGGTCACGTGTCACGTTTTTGTTGGTCCTTATACATTATTCTCATTAATCCGATTTTCAATTGAGCTGATTTTTATTTCGTTGAATTCATATTTTCGTTCTCTTCAGTTGAAGTCTACAATGATTATTTTTGAATTTCGAATGAATATTTGTTATATTTATCAAATTAATTTTTGGGTGATATTTATATTTGAAAGTCACTTTTAATTATCATTACTTAAATGTGACGCGCCGGTTGCGATATTCGACATGGTATAACTATGATTTATGATGCTTAATATAAGTAATTTTGTATGTGACACGCATAAGATTTGATAAATGTATTTTGATATTCAAGTTATTGGTTATGTAACCTCTTATTCAGTCGATTTGTTATTCGCTTGTGAAATTTAAATGTGTTATCTAAATTCGTATTTATTGGCTCTACTCGATAACTCATATTTTGTATTCATTTTGGCCATCTGTGTGTAAAACTTTTTACCGAGCAATTCGTTCTCGCTCCTTTGTTTTTCGTTTCGATCCTTCCCTTTTCAGGCCAAAAGTAACACGAAGGGCGAGATATTAGTACAATGGCGGGAATTGCTCTGCTTTCTGATATTGAGAATATAGCTTATGATTTCCTTACATGAAATATTGATTAGCTGCTTTATTTTCCTTTGGATTCAGATAATTTGTCAGAGAGATTGTAATAAAATTTTGAATTATTTTTTGAGTTAAGATTTTGAGATTCAAATCATTTTGTTTGCAGTATTTTTTATGCTCTGCTTTACCATTACGATTATTACGTTTTAGATTGAGTTTTGGTTAAGGACGTGTTCGGACCCTCGGATTTGGGGCGTTACACGAAGTATGTATTTACTTGGTTAAATTTCTATTCATGTCACACTCTCTTATTAACAAACAAAAAAGCTGGTGCATTCGATAGATAAAAGATGCTCTTAAAACATGTATCAGTCGATTGAAAAACAAATCTCTTTCCAAGTATCCTCCACGATCAACTATTTTCTGCTTGGTTTTTCTTCACATCTCTCAATGAAATCTGAGGTGATGTTTTGATTGGTTTCTTTCCATTTGGATTTGATCTTCCAACTTATGGTTTTCAATTTTTACAATTGACACTTGTTTTTTATATTTAGATTAGCGTATGAAAAAGTAAAAATAACATTTCCAACCCAACGCTGCATGTTCTTTGAATTTCAGTTCTTTTCATTCCGGAATTAATGGGACAATTGAAAAGCATTCCATTCTTTGTTTCTATCTATCATACCAATGTTCTACTCTTAGTCTTTTGTGAGAAAAAAGAACAGAAACAAGCAAAGTTACAATAAAACACAGCTAAATAATAGGTTATAAGGCACAGCTACAATAATAGGTAGGTTCATTCAGCACAAACATAGACCTTGTATACATACACAACCAAAGCACTAAAAACCGAAATAAAAGCTGCTGCAGCAGTAGCTTTCATTGCCACCTCTGCAATATTTCTGTATCTTGAAGTTGAACTATCTTGACTAGGTTTTGGATCTTCATCAACTTGAAACTGTACCTGTAATGTTAGCTTTCTTCCGGGGACAACTGCAGGTTTTTTGGGCATTACAATGTACAGAAGGCCGTTTAGAATCCTTGCATGAATGTCATTCGAAATGCAATCCTTTGGAGTCTTAAGTTCCTTGTAGAACCGGCTGCGTTTGGTTGCATCCACGTTATGTTCTCCGGTGATTCTAAGCATCCCCGTAGTGATGATATTTACCTTCAGCTGTTCCTTCTTGAATTCTTTGAAAAAGACATGTAACGAAGGAGAAAAGGGACATTGAGAGCATTATGACTTCATATGAGTTGCAGTTATTCGAGTTTCAGTGTTGCATCCGATGAAAACTAAACTTTTTAATCTTCAATATAAACCCTCCAAACGAGAGAGAGAGAGAGTTTCAAACTACAAGACAATTATTTATAACCAAAAAGTAAAAAAACAACTATCAAATAAAACGAGAATTTGTTCTTGGCACTTCTTTTTTCGTCATTACCACACTTGTGCAAAGTTCGTTTAGAAATAATGCCATTATCATATATAGAGAGTGCCAAGAACAGTAAGAAATGATCATGTTTTGACATGTATTTGACATAAAGTAAACCGACATCTGTTTTAATGTTAATTTGATGGTTTCAAAAGATGGAAAACAAAAAGACTTGTTTAAAAATAATCAAGTGCGAATAAGATACTTGCACCATATGGTTTGACGATCAATTATTATATTTTCATTGATTTATCATAAGATTTGAAGAAAGTTGATTGAACAATTGGTATTATTGGACATTAACCTGCACTCCAATATATATGAATTCCTGCCAATGCTACAGTTGCTTTGATGTCAATTAAAATGGTTGAAAGTATGGTGGATTTGCTAGTTCCTATTGATTTTGGAAGGAAAATTGAGCGCAAACTCAAGCGTAAAGGATAAAGAGTTTCTTTTAAAGGCTCAACAATCAACATTCTTCCACTTATAAACCTCTTTCCTAATGACAAAGCTCTTTTCTTATGCTTATGATTAGTAATTATCTTTCTTAAACCTCGAGTCTAGAGTTTGCAAATTACGTTTTCCATACAAAATTCCTAGGGAATTAGCAAATATACTCTGCTTTTGACCATTTTGAGTGATTCCCAAAACAACCGTAGAGTTGTGGTAAATTAAAGATACATATTAGAGTTCGCGTTATATGTTCAAAAATACATTTTTCCTACTCTTCCAATGTTTTGATTGACCAATAATCAAATGACGTATACATTCCCTTTCTGAATTTTTTGGAGAAACTCTAACCCAAAAAAGAAAAGAAAAGAAAAAACAGCAACATTAAAAAAAATAACATGTAGTACCCGGAAGATGGACCACAAGTGTTTCACGATCGTCCTCGTGGCGCCAATTGCAGAAAGGTTCAAAATCATCGTAAGCGGGTGTCTGGGTAGCTCCAACCTTTGCTTCCATAAGTTTGCTCTATGTTCTTCTTGATTTAGGCCCTTGAGATACAGGTGTTATGTACTGTGCTGATATATATTTGCCCTCTATGCATAGTGCATATATAGGGACATGCTCCAGGTTATGGAGAATTATTCTTCTTAGGCTTCAGTGTCTAAGAGGTTTCTTTCGGGCTTTCTATTGAAAGAGAATAATCCATTTTAGGGCTTTGAGTTGCTTTGTTTCTATGCCAGTGTTTCCTGTTTAGATGATTGATCGATCTCCTCTTGCGTGGGCAATGACGGAATATCTTGATTGATGGGTGCCATTACTTTTTGGCAAAGGTTAAGCAAAGAACAACCTGTAGGCAAAGGTTTAAGTTGGAGGAAAACAAAAACGAAGGGAAATGTCATTTTCTTATCATGCTTTCTCTGCGGAGTATTTAGCTCGTATGAGACTTATCATTTGCCACAAGCAATTCTCATAAAATGGGAACTTAATAACGTCGTTGTTCTCGATACGTTTGCGCCTTTTAGAAGGTGTTTGAGATTGACTCTAAAATAGTCAAATCTGTTTTAAACAGTGAAATAAGATTGTGTGGTGTTTGGTAAAAGAGACAGTTCTTAAAACACCTTCGGGAAAAATCCTAGTTATCAATACCGTACCGGTGCTGGCCGTATCGGGCGGTACATACCGTTTATGCCTTTTACTGGTACGGTATCATTTACATTTTGTACCGATCAAAATACCGCTCTATACTGGTTGTACCAGCCGGTACAGGTGATACCTGCCGAGAACTACGTACCGGCCGAGATTTTAAGTTTTGTATTGATTCCTTAATAAAATATAAAAGTAACAAATTTTGTTAAAAAAATTGTAAATTGACCAAATAAAAACTAAATAGAAAAACACTCTAAGTTCTTTTATACTAATCAAAGTCTCTATAGCTTCTTGCTCATAGTATTCACTTAACTTTGATTTACTTTATACCTAAATTTTTTGATCATATTCATCTATATGATGTACAACTTTACACACATGTGTGCGAGCACGCACACGCACAAAAAATAACTTATTCTTGAAGACATTATTATTGAACAAATAACTTATTTTTACATAAGAATTTGCGAATGAGATCGTTGAAAAAGGAAATAATCATAGAGGAGGTAATTTTATTGAAGAAGCTATTTAGTTTATTTGAAAACTAACATAATTTGAACTCCATAGGACAGACAGTTTATTCTAGAAGAGTTATGAGTAAATAAATATATGTATATATTGTTAGTTCGCTGATGAGGAATATTACAAATATATATTATTAATGAAAAATTTGTGACGGTACCTGTATCGGTACTTACCATTTAGTTTCATGAAAAAAACGATACGCACTCCGGAACGGTATTCATAACTATGGGAAACAGAAAATTTTAAAATCATATGTAGCTTAAATTTCAAATATTTATAAATATATAATCAAGTTTGACCAACACAGGTTTTAAGTTAACCTTACATTTTCTTCTCGAGTCTATTCGTTTTAAGGCTTCACTATTCTCAATACGTACAACCAAGTAGAAAGAAATGGTGAACACTTATTTAGAAAAATTTGTTGGAGATTCGATAACATACAAAAGGGTGAAGAAATGGCAATAGCATATGTAATTTACTTACTTTGAAATCTTCTTTAACTGAAAAAATATTGAGAATTAGAGGAATTGGTCGACTCATCAGGCTCATGATTTATATAGATTGACTGACTTCTCCATCTCCTTTTCCATTTTCTTTGAAACCCTTTCTTGTATTATTTTTTTTTTTCCTTTTTTACATTAAGACCGTTTTCAGCACTTTTCTCTGATCATCTTATCCAGCTTTCATCAAGTGTTTATGTAATTACCAAACTGAAAATGATTATGCTAAATCCAGATTAAAACAAATTTTCAGCAATATTTATGCTCTAATCTAAAAACTGATTTTGAGAATCAAATACAAACGAGCTCTTAATCTTTTTGGATCTTAAAAACAATAAAGAAAAGGAAACTAAATGACAAGGGAATTCCATATTTTTGTTTGGCTATGTGGAAGATCTTTAGGCTTTTCATATATGTTTTGGTAGGTTATTTTCGTTGAATCCTTAATCTTCACGATTGAAAATCAACAAAATATTCCTCAAATAATTTGCTGTCTGTGTGTATTATATATGTTCCCGTAATATGAACGAACATAGAAAAACAAAAGAAGCAAAAATACCAGGTCTTGACAGATTTGATTGCCTTGTGTCTAACATTTTTGTTTCAATATTTTTGGTGTTGCCCATGCATGGACGCACACCGACATGTGGCATTTTGAATGCCTTAATTTTAGTTTCAAGTTCATGGTGGAAGGGGTTCCTTTTTTTTTTAACTAGCTAATGGACCCGTGCAAATGCACGGGATAGGTTTAAAAAATTGACTTCTTCTAATTTTAAGAGGTAAACAAATACACATTAAGTCATACTATTAAAATTTCTAATAAACATGTAATATACATTCATATGCCTCTTGCAGCCTATGTTGTTCATGCATGTTATATACGCACAAAGTTTTACTCAACAATCCTAACTTCTTTGACAGAGTAAGAAGATGTATGAGAATATTAGAGAGATTTCAAAGCACAAAAGCAAGGTGTTGAAAATATTGGTTAAAAAAAAATTATTGATGCGTTACAACTCTTGTTAATTGCCGGAAAATATATAAATTAAAGTATAAGATCACATCTTAAAAACACCTTTTTTGAAAGTTTTGATGCATACTTTTACTTACACATCGGATGTGAATGTTACAATAAAAATAATTATGGTATAATCTTAGAATGCTTTTTCATAAGCAATACTTTTGACATTTAGTTACAAATTATGAGCGACAATCTCGTACTAATATATAGTTGTAGATCATACATTTTAACTTAATAGTCAAACATCAATGTTCTAATCGCCAGGTTAAAGCAATCTTATCTACAAATATATTGTGAAGAAAGAAAATCACCATTCATATGCTCATTTTATAATTCTATTTGTTTTTGTTTTTAACAGAATCTAATAAATGGATGATGTATATGAAGCTCAATCTTCCTATAAGTATAAATGCTAATTGAGTCATCTGGAGTATCTTTCTTTATGCAAAGCACTTCACATATTTCATAATGAAAAGGAAATATAGTCTCAAAGTACGTTCTATGTATATGTTCAAATTATCACAGATTAATCGAGTCATCACTATGTCTTTTTCTTCGGGCTGTCCAATCCAGATTCCGAGTATAACTGATGCACCACTATTACATTGATAGTACCTCGAAACACCTTAGTGCTACCACTGTAAATGAGCATATTTAGAACTACCACTGTGAATACCTTATCACTTGCCTAAGGCATATTAGAGCATAACTTATCAACCACCATTATATTAATGCTACCTCTAATCACCTTAGAATTATCACTTACTAACTGTTACCACTACCATCACCTCTGCATCACTATAATCCTACTGCTGAGATTATCACCACCATAACCATCTCAAGAACTACATATACCGTTGTAACCATGACTTGTCAAAACTATTACAAATCTCAATCTCATTAACAGTAATGCTACAACTACCACCACAAGAATTACCACTATCACATTCGTAATCATTGTTACTTTTTAGTTCCCACCACTGTCATAGTGTGACATCTACCGCCGAAATCTCCCTAATACCATTACCTTACCTATCATAATTCATAATTTTGTTATCAATTAATGGGCAAAAAATTCTTTTAACACATTTACCCTTACATTTATCTTCTTCCAACTCAATCTTAGGTTGCCAAGTGTTATTTTCTTCCAAGCACATATTGTTCTTAGTTAAAACTGAGTGTAAGACGATAGACTTTAACGGTATAACTTATAAAAAATTAGATTCCTTTCAAACTTACTTTTAGCGATCTCAAAGAATATATAATTCTCTTGGAATTTCTAATGTAATTGCTGATCAAAGTTTAAAAAATCTTACATGTCAAAAATATAAGAGCTCAACAAATCTTACGTGTAGTAGTCAATAATACTTATAAAATCTTTAATAATAAAATCATAATAAAGAGTTATTAAGTAGGGAAGATTTCGTATTTTATATTTTTGAGATTTTATATTGTTATTTTAAAGTACTTTTGAGGCGTTAATAATCAAAACTAAGGCCTTATATATAATTATAATGATTAGGTAGAGTTTTATGAGGTGAATGATTGGTTTCTTAGTTTTATAAAGTTTACAAATATAGAGCAAATTGTACCTACGAATTTTCTAATAATAAATCATAGTTAGAAAAATAAAAGAACACCAAAATAAATTGGATTCTTAAATCTTATATATCCAATTCAAAAAAGTTGGACTCTAGATGAAGAGACCAATTAAGTTGGGAAACTATTACATGCAAAACTGAAGCTTACGTGTCAGAAGGAGAAGATTCCTAAAAAATCATACGTGGCGCAAAGATAGAGTTCTAAAAATCATGTTATTTTAAAGTGCTTTTGACGTATTAATAATCAAAATTAGGGCCTAATGTATAAGTGCAGTGATTAGATAGAGTTTTATAAGGTGTATGATTGGCTTTTTAGTTTTATAAAGTTTACAAATATAGGGTAAATTATACCTACAAATTTTCTAATAATAAATGATAGGAGAGAGTTAAATAATAAGGTAGGAAAAGAATAGAACACCAAAACAAATGTGGAAAAAGAAAAGAACACCAAAACAAATAGGATTCTTGAATCATATAAGGTGTTAATAATCAAAATTAGGACCTAATATATGAGTATAGTGAGTATGTAAAGTTTTATAAGGTGTGTGATTGCCTTCTTAATTTAATAAGGTTTACAAATATAGGGTAAATTATACCTACGAATTTTCTAATAATAAATCATAGGAAAGAGTTAGATAGGGCAGGAAGAAAAAAGGATACCAAAACAAACAGGATTCTTGAATTGTATATATATATATATATCCAATTCTAAATGAAGAAACCAATTAAGTTGGGGAACTACCACATGTAAAGCTGAAGCTTACGTGTCAAAAGGAGAAAATTCCTAAAAAGTCCTACGTGGCGCAAAGATTATTTTAAAGTGCTTTTGAGGTATTAATAATCAAAATTATGGCATAATATATAAGTATAGTGATTAGGTAGAGTTTTATAAAGTATATGATTGACTTCTTAGTTTTATAAAGTTTACAAATATAGGGTAAATTATACCTACGAATTTTCTAATAATAAATGATAGGAAAGAGTTAAATAATAAGGTAAGAAAAGAAAAGAACACTAAAACAAAGGTGGGAAAATAAAAGAATACCAAAACAATTAGGATTCTTGAATCCTATAAGGTGTTAATAATCAAAATTAGGGCCTAATGTATAAGTATAGTAATTAGGTAGAGTTTTATAAGGTGTATAATTGGCTTCTTAATTTTATAAAGTCTACAAATATAGGGTAAATTATACCTACGAATTTTCTAATAATAAATCATAGAAAATAGTTAAATAAGGTAGAAAAAGAAAAGAACACCAAAACAAATAGGATTCTTAAATCTTATATATCCAATTCAAAAAAGTTGGACTCTAAATGAAGAGCCAATTAAGTTAGGAAAGTACCACATGCAAAGTAGAAGCTTACGTAGCAGAAGGAAAAGATTTTTAAAAAATCATACATGTCGCAAAGATAGAGTTTTAAAAATCCTACGTGTCGCAATTTTAAGTGAATGTTTCAGCTTTATATATATATATATATATATATATATAGATTTTTCTTCTGGGACAGAAATAAGAAAGTTCTTCTTCTATGTGTGTACACTTTGTTTTATCTACTTGGTCCTTAAATATGAATAAAGCAGCATTTGATTCGCAATGCTCTATTCAATTAAATGACTTTACTGATGTTAAATTAATAACTACTCCCTTTGTCTAAAAATAATTGCTCAATTTTCACTTAGCACACATATTAAGGATATTAGTCATGTATTATGTGTTTTCTATATTATCCATATATAGCAGGGAGAGAGAGAGGGGGGGGGGGGGGGGGAAGTGGTCCAGAAGAACATAGTTATCCATACCGTATTCGTACCGGCCGTACTGAGCGGGTACGTACCGTTTATGCCTTTTACTAGTATGGTATCCTTTATATTTTGTACCGGTCAAAATACTACTATTTACCGGTTATACCGGCCGGTATAGGTGATACTGGTCGAGAACTACGTACCGGCCGAGATTTTAAATTGTGTACCAATTCCTTAATAAAATATAAAAGTAACAAATTTTATTATAAATTTTGTAAATATACCATAAATCAATTTAACGGTTTACAACAACAAAGACGTAAATTGCTTCTTTTAATTTTTTTCATTCCATGTTCTTTTCACCAGTAGCATCACACATTTCTTCAGTCCAACATCGAGTATGAAATTCTGTTTACTCACTTTAAACCAACAAACAAGATTCCAAAATATTCAACGCCAATCACAATTGCAAACATAAAAACTATTAAAACCAAAACAAAAAACATGGAAAACGTTTCAAAAAACTAATGATATGCCGTAAAAAATTACTCACGTGCTCCATTTAAGTAAAATAAGAAAGTGTAAAAACAGTAAATATGATAAAAACAACTACATATATAATCTTTTATGATTTGAAAAGTAATTATTTTTTTTTGGGGACAGTCTAAAAAAAAAACTGATCAATTATTTTGAGACGAAAGGAGCATTATACTTGGTTTTGATTAATTGGGTTTCAACTGCCAGGGTATAAGTAAAGTATAGGAAAAGCGTGTGCACTCCACACTCGTGCACGAGTTAAGCAGTAGAAAGCATACACTGTGCTCGTGCATGCTATGCAATGCACGCGAGCTTGTACGTCCGGCTCTTGCTCTCACCCTCCCAATGTGTGTTTTCTCGGGTGAAATGTGAGCGGAATAAAGCATTGAAATGACATCAAATCCTAGTGGTAAAATATGTAACCGAATTCACAGTATTTTAATAAGATGTTAGAGATAATCTTCTATATACTCTGCAAATTGAACGTATAGAAAAGGACTTTCCTAATATAGAAGATTATTAGACTTGATTCTCTCTCTCTCTCTCTCTCTCTCTCTCTCTCTCTCTCTCACACACACACACACACACACACACACAGAGTAAAGCCATTGATCAAATGGTTGATAAACTCCAGGATCAAATGGCTTGGGCTAAAACCATTGATCAAAATTTTCTTGCAACTGGTTGTTTTTATTGGCTTAAGAACATATATAAACGTTCGAGTTGCTTTAATTTGATCATGTTTCACTTGATTTCCATGGTATCGGAGAAGACTACAAAATGAAGCATATGACAAATATTCATTTCAGTAGTATTCGCCTAATATTTGATCGAAAACAGAACTTCCAACAGAGCTGAAAAGCTTTGGAGTTCGGCCAATGTTCTTGTTTGTGTATGCATGTGCATGGTTAGGGTTACTTGATATATATATAGGGACCTCAATGTAAGAATCGCTTTGTTTTTGGCTAGGTTTTATCTTGTAAATTGCTTGTAGCCATATTAAACATGTCAAAATATTGTTTGAATTGATGATCAAAACAAGCAAATACCATAATAGGAAAGAGAAATCAAATTTTGCTGAAAAATATTATGCCTAAAAGTCTATATATGTCACTTTCTAACTTATTTTATAGGAAACAATCTTTAATTCTCAAGCTGATGTATCTTCATACGTGCTCTCCAATTAACAATACATACCAACTGATGACAGCAGTTTGTATAAATGCATCTTCATTAGCATGTCACTTGCTTATTACAGAATGTTCCACCGCCTCCAATCTATCTAAACATGTTAGCATTATCCCCTCCTTTGTTTTCAACAAGCGGATGGCTCCTTGAGGATCCCATAAGCCATGGAAACTACAACAGAAGTACAGAAGCAGAAACTTCAGACTCGTTCTTACAATCTCCTCTCTCTCGCCCACAAGTTGGGCCCTTTGATGCGACGAATGTGAAAAAGATTAATCATAATGCTAGTGAGCGTGATCGTCGCAAGAGGGTTAACATATTGTACTCTTCTCTCTTTTCACTGCTTCCAGCGGCGGATCAAACGGTATGTTCTACTTTGTTACTCAATTAACTTCCAATGGATTCGTTCAAAACTTTAGATTTCAATTTTCACCGCACTTTACTTCCGTCTCACACAATTTTAGCTAGGGATTTGTTGAAACATGTTAAAGAATCCAACAAATCTCTATTACTATATATGAGTAGTGAGTAACACCAGCCAATGTAATGTCAAGATCATTTTTGTTGGATAGGGCAGAAATTAAAGTTTCAACATTCCTGTTCCACATTTGAACTAGACTTTCGGCCATCACTCGTATGAAGTTTAACTTCCTTTCCACTTACATGCTTTGGTACTTCGTTGGAGTGACATGTTCTAATACTATGTATTTGGGGGTATAAGCGCGTCACTCCACTACATGGATCCTTTAGCGTTCCAAGCTGAATTACGCTCTACTGGATTTAGCTACTTAAGGGTGACATACCTTCTCAATAAGTAGGTTTATGTCGATCAACGTTTGTCACAAGATCAAAAATTTTCACCAAGATTGAAGATTCTGATTAGTAGTTTTAGCGATAACACCTGAAAGTAAGTTAACGATGTACTTCAATCTTCTGTAAGATCTGATCATTTGATAGTTATGGTATTCTCCCATACTATATTTCCATTTCTTCCGCATACTAGTCTCTCTGTAGTCAGTGTCCATATTTACTTTGGTGTTGCAACTGCTGTGCTTTTACAGAAGAAACTAAGCATTCCAGCCACAGTGTCACGTGTGGTAAAATACATACCAGATCTACAAAAGGAAGTAGAAAGATTAGTTCAAAAGAAGGAAGAGCTTTCTTCAAGGATTCCATGGCAAGAAGATCTTGCTCATGCTAAAAAGCGAAGAAAAGGCACCGTCCGAAGCTCCTCATCAACTGTTTCAGCCACTCCACTAGGTGATAGGGAAGTCGTACTTCAAATATTCACAGCTGAGGCTAATAACTCCCAATTATGCGAAGCCTTGCAGATTTTAGAGGAAGATGGCTTTTGTTTACTGAATGCATCTTCTTTCCAATCCTCTGGAGAGAGAGTATTCTACAGTCTTCACCTTCAGGTATTTATAATAACATCCATTCACCTAATTATATGAGCTTTACTAGCTTCTACTTTTCTAATCTCGAGAATCTACAATAGCACAGTTATCCTGGTTTTTAAGTAGAAAATGATAAACGCAAACGCCCTTATCTTACAAGAAATAAGGTAGTAGTGATGCTTAAGTGTTGTTAGAACGGTACAATATTCCTTCCTCCTAAAAAAGTTGATCATTTTTTTAGGCTGTCCTAAAAAAATTGCTTACTTTTTAGATTTAAGATTTTATAATATTTATCCATGTTAACCCTTTTTATATATTTTTTTCTATTTCTCTCTCTATATTTAATTTTCTACTAATCAATTTTCTCTCTCCTGACCCACTTCCTCCCTCCTCCCCTCCCTCTCTCCAGGCCTCCTCCCCTCCCTCTCTCCAGGAGTAGAATGAAAAATATATAATAGATGACTTATATTCTTAATATATGTGCTAAGTCAAAATGGAACGGCTTTTTTGAAATGGAGGGAATATAAAGTTGTCACTGAACCTACAAGTTTTTGTTATCAAAAGAGCGGTAATTGTACGTAGATCTGTCACTAAAGACTTTAAGTGACAACTGTGTGAAAGTTGTTACTAATCTAAAATTCATTGCGACAATATCCAAGTCATCGCTTTTGCTTGCACTCTAGTGACAAACATTCTGTCATTGACGGTCCAAAGATCTTTCATAGATATTATGGAATCTTTACACGCATGACATAGTCATTGTTCACGAATCTTTAAACTAAAATTGTTCACTTTCTTCTCATTCATGTATTTCAAGGGGCAGAAAAATTGTTCACTTTCTTCTCATTCATGTCATTGTTCACGAATTTCAAGTAACTTAAATGCCAAAAATTAATGGAAGTCCTTAACAGTCAAAGTTTGGTTATTTGTAGGACTCCTCTTTTTTCTTATTTTTGTGGTGGTTAATGCCATGTTTTACTAGCTTAATAAATATAATTTTTTTTTATTTATAGAACTTGAAATGTTCTAATTAAGGAAAGCCAAAATGTCTTCGTGAACTTGGTAATACCATCTGTAGGACTTTCCTATCTCCTAATCACATTAGCAAGCTTTCTCATATAAATCTCTTTACAAGGTGAGAGACATAGGCAATTATAAAGATTGGTAAAACTGAAAGTGTGGCTTCACCATTTTAAAGTCCTCCCCTTATATCCAATTATAGCCGCCACCAACGTCGATCATCCTCGCCGCTGCTGCTGCAACCTGCGACAACCGAACACCACCTATATCCTCACTATCTGACAATCCCCACTTTGATTATTGAGTTCTCTATCGCAGAGCCATAAACTTGCTTGCCAAGCTCGACTCTCTATTCAAGAGCAAAGGGAGTAGCTCCATCTGTGGTTTGGTAGCCCTAATGTGACGGGGTTCAAATTCCTCAGTAGATACACACCCAGTAGCTTGGTTATCATCTAGAATTTAAGTTCCTTCGACTTTTTCAATATAATTCTTCTTCAAGAAACTTTGTTTTCAAGCTACTCCTCGTTCCAAATGTCAGGGTTCGATGGTGGTTAGGATGAAGATATGAGTCTACGGAGAGAACGAAAAATCGAAAGAGAGGAAGCACATTACATTTTCAAATACTTTTCTCAGACCCATAAATGTTTTAAACATTGAGAAAATTTCTATAGCTTTTAACTTCCTTACGCTAGTGGACGGCGTGATTTAATTGACAAAAATTAATACGTTGAGCTCAATTGTCCAAAAGATTGAGGCGAAAATTTTAAGTAATATTTAGGACAAAGAATGTAATTTAAACGGTATGTAATCATTTGTTAACTACAAGTAAATAGGTGTGGTAACGAATTTCATGTTTTCTGTGTTCAACAGGTGCATGGAGATCATAAAATGGAGATGGAGGTGTTGAGAGAGAAGCTCTTACTATTGTACGAGAGTAGAGAACTACTGTTGCCTTGAAAGTTTTGCTCAGAATGTATAACCTGATATAGGAGGCTACAAGTCGTAAATAATTCATATCCTGTCTGTCGTTCTTATTAGAGAAGTGCGTGCAAGTTCTTTTTCTACGTAAATAACCTTAATCCACTCCTAGAAGACTGCCCTAAAGAAAAAAGCGAGTGAATCAATACATGCAAGGAATATGTGTATCGTTCATAAACGCTCGGTAAAAACCATCACAGCGAAAAAAGTCATATTCGAAAATTGTGACAGGTTTTAAAGGTAAAACTACGGTTCCAGCCTCCGGAAAGGGGATCCTTAAAGATAAGAAGGCCCGAATTCCCTTTTGAGGCCGAGGCTTGCAAAAAGCAACATCAAGGAAGAATGCTTATTTTCTTAAAATGATATCACAGAGGTCTTCAATGTGGTACTATAACCCCGAGGCAAGATTAAGGCATGCTAAATGTTGCAGCTAAAAACTGGATCGGGAACCACACCAGAAATCAGGCATGCAAAAGAGAACACGGAGTGACCGCCGGGTGGGGTTCCGGCGGGGGAACGCTCCGATGCTTAAGTCAGAGATGGCTAACAATGTAGAACTCTGAGAAGCAGTAAAGACACAATGTGTATGTGTGTGAGCTTGTCTTTACCTGAGGGGGCTTGACCCCTTTATATAGTGGTGGAAGGAGGAATCCTAGTAGAACTGGGCTTTGACCAACTCAAATCAGAATCTAATTAGGATCCTAGAGGATCCCATATCAATCTTTAGCTGATAGCGCCAGAGCCTCTTTAGGATTCTGCCCGGTGATTGATATGGTAAGTACCATATCAGTAATGAGCCAGTATGGGTTACGTGTCATAACTGCCACGTGTCGTCCGTAGATTGGAGGGATATTTTTGGCTATATCATATGCCCCCTGCTTTTACCGACGCTGATGAAGCGGGTGGAAGCACACTTTTTCCACTTGTGATATTGAAATATGCCAAAAACAGAATTGAATCTATTTTTATGACATTTCAAATATTCAAAGCGTGTTCTGCTTGGACGAGGTTCTGTTCGGATGGGATTCTGCTCGGACATGAATCTGTTCGGATGGGATTCTGCTCGGGCATGAATATGCTCGGCCAAGATCACTCTGCTCGGGCAGAGTGTTCGGACATAATTCTGCTCGGACGGTATTCTGCTCGGGCATAGATCTGTTCGGCCAAGATCACTCTGCTCGGGCAGAGTGTTCGGACATGGTTCTGCTCGGGCAGAATTATGTTCGGCCAAAGGTCACTATGCTCGAGCAGAGTGTTCGGACGTGATTCTGCTCGGGCAGAATTCTGCTCGGACGACATTCTGCTCGGGCATGAATCTGCTCGGCCGTGGTCACTCTGCTCGGGCAGAGTGTTCGGACGGGGTTCTGCTCGAGCATGAATCTGCTCGGCCAAGATCATTCTGCTCAGGCAGAGTGTTCGGACATGGTTCTGCTCGGGCATAATTCTGCTCGGCCGTGGTTACTCTGTTCGGGTAGAGTGTTCGGACGAAGTTCTGCCCGGGCAGAATTCTGTTCAAATGGCATTCTGCTCAAACGACATTATGCTCGGCCTTGGTCACTCTGCTCGGGCATAGTGTTCGAACGGGATTCTGTTCGAAGAGAATTTTGCTCAGCCGTTGTCACTCTGCTCGGGCAGAGTGTTTGGACGCGATTCTGCTCGGGCAGAATTCTATTTGGCAAAAGGTCGCAGAGTGTTCGGACGGGATTTTGCTCGGGCAGAATTCTGTTCGGCCGTTGTCACTCCGCTCGGGCAGAGTGTTCGGACGTGATTCTGCTCGGGCAGAATTCTGTTCGGCCAAAGGTCACTCTGCTCGGGCAGAGTGTTCGGACGTGATTTTGCTCGGGCAGAATTCTGTTCGGCCAAGGTCTGGGTTCTTTCCACGTGTCTCATTCTCCTTGAATGCCTTTGAGCGGGAATTTTTGGAATTTTCAAACTTCTCTTTGCTCGATTTCTAATACGTTAGAGGGGGGGGTGACAAACCGTTGGGTTCCCCAAGTGACGGTTACTTGAAGTTTCTCTATAAAAGGAGTTTTTCTCTTTATTTTTTCCTCACTCGAATCATTTGGAAGCATACTACTCTCTCCAAGTAAGTCTATTTTCTTCTCCTCTTTCTGTTCAGCGCTTCAAGTTTTTCGTAGTTTCCTAGTTTAATAGAAAACATGTCCGAAACTTCAGTGTCTGTTTCTTTGTCCGAAGAGAATATTTATATAAGTAGTTCATCTTCAAGTTCGGAACGAGCTCCAACTTTAGGAAGTGAAGTTGGAACTTCAAATCCACAACTTCCACTACCTTCGACTTCCCAACCATTACAACCTTCATCTTCTCAACCTCCACAACCTTCCACTTCTCAGCCTTCGCATTCTTTGTCTAGCAAAAATGCCTTAGGAGATGTGAAGGATCAAGCCGAGGATAAAGCTAATCCCAAGCCTTGGTATACTGCTGATGAGAAGTCAAGCAAGATGTCTACTGAAGATTTGCTGGAGTTAATTCGGGAGTATCCTCTTCCCGAAGGTTGGTATGCTCGTCTTCCTGGTTTTCAAGAACCAGCTAATTACTGCACAAAATTTGAGACTGGGATCTATGAAGAGCAGGTGAAGTCTGGGTATAGGCTTCCTCTTCACCGTTTTGCTCTTCGTTTCTTTGAGCATTATCGAATGGCTTTCGGGTAGCTTGTTCCAAATGGTTGGAGGAAGCTTGCTGGTCTTAAATATTTGGTTCAGACTTCAGGCTACAAACCAGATGCAATAGATTTTATGAGAGTATTCTTTGAAATCTGTTTCGTCAAAGGAGTCGTTAACTGCCCGGGATGGTATTACATTCATAGTAGGCAACGACTTCTGAAGGGAGGCCCGAAGTCAAATAAAGGCTGGCATTCCAGATACTTCTTCGTTGGCTGCCTGGACAAGGGGGAGCTTCCGTTTGATAAAGTTTGGAATCCTTATTGTAAGGATTTCGAGAATCCCCGCAAGCCCACTCCCAACAATCTCACTAAGCACATTCTTAGCCATATTAAACTTCGAGGCAATCTTTCTATTGATGAGCCTCTTTCGGAGGAGCAATTGGAGTGGGCGAAGATCATTCCTCCAAAGCCCATTCCAGCTGGTCTTTCGATTCCTCCTCCTTCAGCTATTCATAGCGTTTCGTCTGCCGAGACCGTTCCTCTAGGTGTGCTTTATGGAAGTCATTGATTTCAATTTGATTTCCATGTTTATTCTCGTATTGATTTCTTTCTTCATTGCAAAAAATGGCTAGCGGAAGTGGAAAATCGCAACAGGGAGGCTTCCTTGGCGTTCTCTAGAAAGCCAAGGGGAAGCGGAAAGAGAAGCAGCCAAGTGTGGAGTTGCCCCCTGCTCCTAAGAAGACTAGAGTCACTCCTCCAGAACGTTCTCCGCGGATCCTGGATCAAGTGTCCATTGATGATGATCCCATCTTTCGACTGAGATGGACACTTAGGCGTGATGACCTTGGGATGCCGGATAGCCAGGTCTCGGAGCAGCATATTTTACATGGAATTCTTCCTCGAGATAAGGAGGTCTTCCAGACTCAGACACACAAGACCTTTGCCTGCTCCTTCGCCCAGGCCGTGTATACGGTAATATCCTTTTATCCCAACTAGATTTCCGTTTTGCTTTCAGCTTCTATTTAGCTGATCGTTCCAACCTTCATGCCAGATGTATGCTAGCAGGTCAAAAATGCTTTCTCGCTTTGAGATGGCAAGGCAGCCGATGAGGCTCAGCTGAAGAAGGAAGCCGTTAAGGAGGCACAAGAGGCTACCTATCGTGTTGAAGAGATGAGCAAGCAAGAGGAAGATCATCTTGCTCAGATTGCGACTCTGGAGAAGAGGCTGGAGCGAGTAAAAAGGAAGGCAGCAGAAGGGTAACCAAAACTCGAGACCAAGGCATCCGCGACTTCTTGGATGGGAACGCTGGGGATGAATGGCTGAAGAAGCGGACCGAAGATGGCCTTGACATTTATGAGCTTGGCTTTGCGAAGGCCAAGGAGATGTTTGATGAGCGCTTTCCTGACATCCCTTGGTTGATTTCGTGCTGCCTGCGGTTAGGGCTGTATACGAACCAAGTTCGAGCCAAACATAGGTGTGTTCGAACTCGGTTCGTTTAAGTTTTAGCCTGTTCGAGCTCGACTCGTGTTCGTTAAGAGTCAAAATATCAATGTTCGAACTCGGCTCGAGTTCGTGAGTGTAAAACTCGGGCTCGACTCGTTCAACTCGTTTAACAATACGAGCCGAACTCGACTTTGAAAACTCAGCCCGTGCTCGTGTTCAACTTCTAACCAAATCCCTAAATTTGCTCAAAAACCTCAAATCCATCAAGCAATCAAACTGTAATGAATCAAAATTACAATATACAAAAGATTCAAGGACGATGCAGAATCAAAAATACTAGAAAAATAAATCTTAATCGGAGGCGATGAAGACACAAACAACGGATGTAGCATGCCTCTTATGAATCAGATCCCTCTCCAAGTGTTCAAGGTTGAGCCCTTGAGTTCGCAGCTTTGCTCCTAGTCGTTACCAACCCCTCAATAGCTATCGACCGCTTTCTTCCCTTTCTATTCTTGTATAATCAGAATCCGGCGAACGGCGGAAGACATGCGAATCCGGCGAAGGCAAGATGACAGCGGAAGACAGGCGAATCCGGCGAAGGCAAGATGACGGCGAAAGACAGGCGATTACGACGTCGATGATAAGATGTCCATGTGTGAAGAGGGGGAGAGTGAGATGGGGAGAGAGAGGGGGATTGTGCGATCTGTGTGTGTGTGTGTGTGTGTGACGGAAGAGAGGACGACAGACTAGAGGGAGGCTGCTTGTGAGTTATGAGTATTTAGGAAGAGAGGACGGCAGACTAGAGGGAGGCTGCTTGTGAGTATTTAGGTTTAGTTGTTTAGGTTTTAGTTTATATAGTTAGGGTTTTAATGATGTTGGGCTTTATATTTTTGTCTATTTAAGGGGTTGGGCTCTGTGTTTATAATTGGGCTTGGGATATTGGGTTAACTGACTTTAGAGCCTGGCCTTTAAGTTTAAATTATAAGACATGGCTGATGTAGATATTAATTCTTTAAACATATTATAATTATAATTAATTTATTATTTAAATGGGTTGTTCGCGAACATGTTTGTGAACATTTTGGAGTGTTCATGCTCGGCTCGTTTAATAAACGAGTTCTAAAAACTTGTTCATGTTCGGTTCGTATATTATACGAACGAACGTGAACGAGTTTTTTGGAGAACGAACCACGAGCCGTTCTTGAACGGCTCGGTTCATTTACAGCCCTACCTGTGGTAGTGCTCCATCTGGAGAGACTACTATGCCTTTAGAGGCAGGGGATGCCGCAGCTTCTCATCTTCTAGGGGAAGGTCCTTCTGGTGATGCCCCCGAGGCTTAGATTTGTATCTAGGCTCTTCGTTTTATTTAGACAGAGAATTTTGATGCCCTATTAAGGGCTTATTGTAAAACTCTTTATCTTTTATTTCATGGTATTTTGCTTTACTATGTGTTTCTCGTGGTTTGTGCTTACCATTCACACAGTATTATTTATTTTTACTTTGACTCAAACTCTTTATTCATCACTTAAAGAGTTGGCAAAGAAGTCGAGCACCCTCGCTCGGCCTAAACTTCGAAGAAGCAAAAGCTTTGGTGGAGTGATGGTGCCCCCATTAACTTTTGTTTCTTCACGGACTTAGATCTGCAGCTAATCCGTTTGGCCTACTCTTGTATTTTAATAAAACCCAAGAGTTGTACACTGTGTTCGGACAGAGTGTTCAGCCATCACTCTGTTCGGACAGAATGTTTTGTCTAATTTGATCACTTTGCTCGGGCAGAGTGTTCGGCCATTACTCTGTTCGGACAGAATGTTTTGGCTGGGTTGATCACTTTGTTCGAGCAGAGTGTTCGGCCATCACTCTGTTCGGACAGAATGTTTTGGCTAAGCTTACATTACAACAATGCTGAGAAAAATAACTTTATTTCTCGAGCAAAAGATAAAGTTTACATTGGATTTCTTAACAACCCATTTATTCGAAAAAATCTGCTAAAGGCTGTTTCCAAAATTTTGGGGTTTTGATAAGGTCTGGGCCCCTTATCCCCCCAAAAAAAGAAGTGTCTTGGCTCGGGCCAAGACACTACTGGTAATATCTGCGCAAGTTCTCAGCATTCCAAGTATGAGGGATAGATTCTCCCAAAAGTGTTCCCAGTGCGTAGGCGCCCGGTTTGAGCACCTTTATAACACGGTAAGGTCCTTCCCAATTTGGAGATAACTTTCCTGTTGCTGCCTTTGGATCGGAGACTTCTAATTTGCGAAGGACTAAATCTCCCTCGTTAAACTGCTTGGATCGGACTCTCCGATTGTAATAGCGTGCCACTCGTTGTTTTATGACAACGGATCGTTCATGGGCTTGAGTTCGAGTTTCTTCTACGAAATCAAGATTTGCTCGAAGTCCAACTTCGTTGTTTAATTCATTGAAATGTAAGGCCCGTACTGTTGGAACTCTTATCTCAACTGGCAACATTTCTTCCGTTTCATAGCAGAGTAAGAAAGGCGTTTCCCCTGTGATGGAATGTGGAGTTGTTTGATAGGCCCACAACACTTTGGGGAGTTCGTCCACCCATGCGCCTTTAGCTTTATCTACCTCTTCTTCAATTTTCTCTTGCCTTTCTGGCGCAAAGGTCCTCTTCTTTTGCTTAACAGGTTTTTTGGATGGATCAACATTTTGCCTATGGGTAATGATTTCTGGATCAATTCCAGGCATGTCTGCGGCCGTCCACGCAAATATATATGCATAGGTCCTCAATAGGTTCACTAGCTCAAGCTTGGTGTCTTCCTTAAGATTCGAACCTATCCGAACAGTTTTGTTTTCTTCTCCGGGATATA